>CM046849.1:20354493-20724493 GCA_025618425.1 Heliocidaris tuberculata
TTTTTATTTTTTAAATGGGAATTAACTTTTTTGTAGGAAATTGGCTTGGATGAAAAGAGACAAATCAGAGAAACATTATTAGTGAAAGTTTGAGACAAATCAGACAAAGAATGAGGAAGTTATGAACTGAGATCACTAATAATATGGAGATTCTCTCATTGACTACGCGATCATGACGTGCGATGTCATACATGTACGTTGACAACTTTCCCATTTTATTTTGTGCATAAATTACTTAAGGTATCCCTTTTCTCAACTCTTTATATTGAAACAGACAATTTTATTCATGGGAGGACATGCAAAAATACAGGATGTTACCCACAATGTATCATTAACTCTTTCAGGACAGGAATTATTTAAGGGGTAAATTGATCACATTTTGTTCTTCAAATTGGCAACATTAATATTTTTCATTTAGTGCTACATGGTTCTAACAAAATGTAATGTCTTTGAAAACAATATACATCATTAGAAACTTAGTCGAAAGTTGAAAAAATTGCCAATTTTGATAAAAAACAGTGATTTTGAACCTCTCAATGTGTTGCCAATTTAAGGATTTTGAAGCTTATTCTCCTTTTTACAATTCCTGGCATCAAACGCAATATGGTCATGCAACAAAAATGGAAACAATGTGTGTAGAAATTTTTGCTCTTTCTACCCATACATCTGGTATATTTTTTAGAGCTCTGAATCAAAAGGTATTGAGCCAAACCACAAAATGTGGTCAATTGTCTCGAAAGGGTTAACAAAATGTTTTTTCTCTTATCAAAATCGGAAAATTCTGAGTACTATTTTGTACACACCAAAGGAGAGACTTCTCCATCCATAACATCACACATGATGACAACATTGCCTATGGGAGATTCCCAATATCATTAGTGATCTCAGCTTTCAAACATCCATAACTTTCTTATTCGAAGCAGAGGCTAGAAAATAAGTATCAAGCTGTAAAGCCGCCTCATTTGCATCTAACGTTAAGAGTTCTACCGCGAATTTTGGCAAAAACAATGATTAACGATTAATGACAACAATAATATCTCTTCACAAATAAGTAACTCTCCTATAATTGCTTATTCATGTAATGTATCATAATTATATAACATAAAGAAGACGATAAGACTCCCTCCAACACTCTCCCGTCTCTCTGTCTTGTCGGTCTCACGGGCTGTCGGTCTCACGGGCTGTCGGTCTCGATGGCCGTCGGTCTCGTGGGCTGTAGCCAATGCAAGAGCAATATAAGCAGGGTGTAGGGTACACCTACACCTTCTTACACAATACAATATGAATATAAGAATTCAATATAAAGAAACTTGCCATTAAGGTTGGATTTCACCTTAATCTACGTTTGCCACATTCCACCAGGGTGAAGTAAATGAGTATCCGGTAGGAAGAAATTCCTTTAATGCTTGAGTGCCTTATCATGGTAGCCGGGCTAAAGCCGGGGTAATAATACGATTGAAGGAGGTGTTTCATAAAGCTGTTCTTAAAGTTACGCATGACTTTACGAATGACTTAGATATGACAAGCCAAATGGGATGCTGTATCATTTTTAACTGCATCTAGTAGTGTTGAACTGTGCAGATGTAGATTAACATTTTTATTATAAAAAACATTTTTAATGCAAAATACATTTTTTGCCATAATTTAATTAAGGTTATTGGAAATACAGTCATACTTTGTTAAAACATCAGGAAAAACTTTGGGCGTCCTATTTAGTACTTCATATTCAAGTCGTTCGTAAGTCATGCGTAACTTTACGAACAGCTTTATGAAACACCCCCTGGACTCTCAGTATCAATACTAATGAAGCTACCCCGGGTAAGTAAGATATACAGGTACACATGTATTATATTATCAGTGTAATGATATCTTTAATCTAAACACACCACTATGCAGGCTTTCAAATCTAGCCCTCATTATAAACATTTTGAAAATGTATACTGTTGGCTGAACTGCAGCTGTTTTTGGTATGAAAAGCTATATTTTCACAATTATTAAAAAGGTAATATACACTTAAAATGCATTTTGTACTTTTTAAGGAATCACACACAAGCTAACGGGATCATACACCGTCACTGTGCTGTCCTGCGGAGTTTTCTGGGGTGTTTCTTCGGTTTTCTTTGCCGTTATCTACCTCTTATACCGCCGAAGACAACAACGATCTCCAAAAGATGATTGTGAGCAAAAAGTCCCGCACTACACGAAAATCTCGACATTCTCAGAGGACGTTGAAATGAACCTCGAAGTAAAAGCGACGACCTTAGGAGACGATGAAAAGAACGTCGAAAAGGTGAATGATGCGCTCTTCACCGACGAAGATTCGACATCCATATAGAAAGATTGGAAAAAGGAGTAGATATTTTATATGAGTATGATATCAGTGGTAAGAATAGTGTTGAGGTTGATGTTGATGATGATGATGACGATAGTGACGATGATGATGATGATGATAATGATGACGATGGTAATTATGGTGGTTTTGTCAATGTTTTCGCTAACTTGCTAGTTTACAGTGATGACGCTATAATTCATGAAGCAATGTGATTTCCTAAAAGCCTAATGTTTGCCTCTTACCCCGTTCTATAGTAGATGTATTTATTCAATCACATGTACCTCATAAAAGATATTTTGATATATATATTGCATTTTTGTGTCGATCATGTTTTCAGACAAATATAAAGATGCATCTGAATACATCTAAATCGGAAAAAAGCAGTGTTTACTGATGATGGGTTTTGTGTATGAGATTTCAGAGATGAGGATAGTGTTAATGGTTATTAAGATGCTGATGACGATGCTTTCCATAACAAGATGGAACCATTGACAGGAATGAGTGATGATGATGATGATTATGATTATGATGACGACGGTAATATTAATGAGAATGATGATGATGACGATAATTATGATGATGACGATGATGATGGTGGTGGTGGTGATTTCGAAGTTGTCGCTAAAAAGCTGGTTTGTTGTGATGATGCTATAACTCATGATGTAATAAAATTTACCTTGTAAAGAGTTTGCCTCTTACCTCGTTTTATAATACATGTATATATATATATATATATATATATATATACCTCATGAGATATATTTAAATATATATTGCATTTTTGAATTGATCATGTTTTCAGAAAAAAATAAGATATACTTACAGGGGCGGCGCTACAGGGGGGGCAGAGGGGGCGACCGCCCCCCCCCTATGATTTTTCAAGTAGTGAAAAAAGAAAAAAAAAAGGGAAAAACGAAGAAAAGGAGGAAGAAAGGGGAAGAAAAGGGAAGAAAGAAGAAAGAGGAGTATTAAAAAGAGAGGTCTTAAACATATAACTCTATATTACCCCTGTTATTTAATGGAGAAAAAATATGACGTCATCTTTAGGTCGTCTTGCCCCTCCTATCAAAATACCCTGGCGCCGCCCCTGTATACCTAGATAGTCTTGAGTGATGACTGAGTGATAATTCTTTGTTATGATGATTTTTAAAACTTCTCTCGACAAATTATTTTCATGATAATGTCATGCTAGATTATCCTTCCACTGTATGATCATAAAGGTGTCCTGTGTACAGAGGATGCGTCGCCAGACTGTGAATCAAATGGTTTATTAAGTTTGGAGTTTCAGCCACTAATACTCTTTAACGATAATAGTAATAATAATAATTATAATAATAATAATGATAACAATAATAATAATAATAAATAATATTTGTATATTTTTATAATAATGTAAATTAATCTACAATTGCAACTCTCCACACAGGTGTAGTAAACGGGTGCCTGGTTGGTGGAAATTCCTTGAATGATTTCGTTCCTCAGGGCAGCTTGACTATAGCCTTGAGCAGTTAGGATGGATATTTGCTCATTGCGAATGTACATGTAACTATTATTGTTATTGTTTAAGATTATAGGCCCGTATTCTCGAAAGTGGCCTAAGTTAAGCCTGGCTTAACTTAGGCAACTGATTTATGGAAGGCCATTCGTCAACCCCTAAGTCCCGTATAAATTACTATATTCATGTAACAAAATAAAGAAACTAAATTATTTTCTGGCATGAAATGAGCATCAGAAATCAATTCTATCGAGTCGGTTTTTGTATTTGCATTTAGTCCCAGAACTATTGTGATTTTGTAAGATTAAAAGAGGGAGACATTTGGCTCTCCATAATTCGGTGACCAAAATCTACACACTTAGGCGGGGGCTTAAGTTAGGCGCCTTTCGAGAATACGGGCTATGATGTTTAAGAAACAACAAGCCCCTGCTTCCCAATTAAAATGAGAGTGGAAGCTGATTATATTTCCACCCCGACCATCAGCCTAATTTTTTATCAATCAATATTATCAGAATCAAATCTTGGACTCATTTTATGAATGAAATTAAAAGTTCATATCATATTGCTATTAGGTAAAAGTTCAGAATAGAGTCAAATGTAATGAGAAAAACATTGTTGGTGCAGAGGGTTTCTCTACATATTTGAAATTTTAGAATAGTTTTATAGAAGTATGAACTGAATTTTGATTATAATTTTCTGAACATAATGTAATAAAGTTTAACTGCCTGCATCATAATATCAATTATTCATTTTAATATAATTCATTTAATACGTATAAATGAGTATCAATATAAGGGGGTCGGGCTAACTCGACACTAGGGAGAACTCGGCACTGCGCGGTGACTGTGTTTCAAGAGTTGAAGTCCACGCTACGCACCGTATCGTTTTTTTAGCCTTAAATTTCATGTTTTGTATAATTTTACATCTTGAAATTTTCAACATTTCTTCTTCGCTAATCATTTTACCCATTGATATCAAATAATTTGGAATTTAAGTGTTTTGAAAAGTGCAATTAATGCGAAATTCAACAGAAGTATTTGCGATCAAGTCAACTCTCTGGGCTCACTTGGCCGCGATTTTCCGCCAAGGCCGAGTTCGCCCTAGTGCCGAGTTAGCCCGGATCCCACTATAAGGTACTGGTAGAGTACACGATTATCATTGTTTGCTCTACATACCTTCATTGCTGACTGCCCATGTCTGTTTTGTAAAAAGATATACATATACATTCCACTGCATCGACATTAGGGAGACACTTTTTTGTCTCGTTTTTTGTCCACGGCGTCTTCCTAATACACCAGTCCCTATTGTGAAAATGAGTTAAGGAGCGAGTATCACAATGAACTCATTTGTCAACCTCTCTTAGAGAGTAGAGATGCGGTGGGGTTGAGAGGGGGGGGGGGTGTGGGGGAGAAAGAGAAAGGGAGAGAGAATCATGAGAATAGCGAACTCAGAAGAATCCCCCCCCCCCCCTCAGAGTCACAGCAACAAAGCCACACCAACTGGGTCACCCAATCAAAGTCTTACGCCCCTATCACAAATTTTCAGCGAAAAGAATTGGGCAGATTCGGTCCACCACCAGCCCCAGCCCCTGCCCCCCCCCCTTCCCATTCAAAATGGTCCAACGACGCCCCTGTGCCCAACTGGAGACACGTATGCATTGTCTAGTGCAAGAACATTATCATTTGGCTTATCCCGAAACTCGTCGAAGATGCCGATCTTGAATCATAATAATGATGCGCTTTTCTTAATTACATGTATAAAGCGAAACGAAAGGCTACTATCAAAATAGTCATCAGAACTGACGAATAGCATTCAAACGAGTGCTGCCTGATAAGCTCAACAATAGAAACACATACAAGGAAGATGTGAGTTCTCCTTCTACATGATGAGACAATTGTTTTTATTAGACGTACCATCCACCTTGATACAATTTTTGCAAAATAAGAAAACTGATATGGTAAATTACAACTTCAATTATGTGCTAACTTAAATGAAGCCATGTATTCATCCTAACAAATATGGCGATGATGATGATGATAATGATAATAATGATGGTAATAATAATAATAATAATAATGATAATAATGAAAATAATGGTAATAATACTAATCATAATGATTATTTCATGACCCAGGGAAACATCAATGGGCTAAGCACAGAACGGTACAAACAGAAAACATGTAAAAATTTAGTAAAGATGATTTCGAATACAAAGTGCTCCAAACTACGAATATAAACTTAATATGGAGGACAAAATATTTGACAAAAAGCCACGAGCTCATTTTTCGTGGGGCGGGATGAGGGTGGGGGTACATCAGTCAATATTCTTTCCTAAGAATTTTGATAATAATTTAATATTTTTTCCTGGTTGGATAACACATCATGTTTGGATCAATGAAACACATTCTCGAATAGGTTTTCCCAAAACATTGGTCGTGTTACTGTTGGGACATCACTCAAAAAAGAAAAAACAGTCCGATGGTTAGTCTGTCCGATAATTTTTTTTCTTTGTTGGACAACACATCATGATCGGATCAATATCTATACATCAAGAATTTGATGTAGAACGTAAATGTGAGCACTTTTATAATGAGATAACGCTGCAATCGACATTAATTTCCCCCTGATTCCGCCACTGTTAAACGTTAACGAGGAAGTCAATCCACCCTGGTATTTTGTTGATTTGAATAAAAGCAGAAAAATGAGAGAAAAACATCAGAGAAAGTTTAAGCAAAATTTGTTAAGAATTAAGAAAGGTATGAATTTTTCACGTGTAATCAATCAAACACAAAGGCAACTCAGTGACTTATCTTGCAAGGTCCTCTTCCATTTGCTCTGTACAGAAAATTTGTTGAAATTGCATTTTCTTAGTTGTTGTCGAAGGAATAAATTTCATTCTTACAGGTTTTGTGAAAAAAAGATATAATGTATAATCATCTAGTTTACACGCATGATCAAAATATTTCTTTAGAGAAAATGGAATTCTTTAGAGAAAATAGAATTTAGGGCAAATGGGAGATTCAAATCTGTGTTTGATTGAACATACAGCTTTAACAAATTCTATATACTTATTATTTCTTGTCGGATTCTGCTCAAACTTGCATGGATCTATTCCTTTAATGTTCTGCTTCTTTCAAAAATCAACTTGATATCACGGTAGGCTTCCCCTTAAGTCACGCCCCTAAGATCTAGAGAGTTGACCAGTGAATTCGAGACCTTCATAAAGTCCATCACCTCTCGTGGCACTAGCTCTCTGGATGTACCACGACCGGTTTCTTATATTGTGAAGAGCGAGGATCTCTGTGACTTCGGCCACATTCACCGAGGTGGGATAATCCTGTTGAGAATAATGATATTAATAATAATAATAATAATAATAATAATAATAATAATAATAATAATAATAAATAATAATAATAAAATAATAACAATAATAATGATAATAATAATAATAATAATAATAATAATAATAATAATAATAATAATAATAATAATAATAATGATAATAATAATAATAACAGTAATGGTAATAATGATAATAATAATAATAATAATAATAATAATAATAGTAATAATAATAATGATAATAATAATGATTATAATGATAATGATAACAGTAATAACAATAACAATTATAACATGATAATAATGATAATATAATATAATAAAAATGATATAATAACAATAATGATGATAGAATATTAATGATAATGATAATACAGTAATATTAATAAAAAAATACAATTACCATAACAATAATAATATTACCAATAATAGCAATATTAATGATTACATTTGAATAATGATAATAATATGTCCATTCATATGGCACAGGTACTAATACCAATATACTCTTGCTGCGCAAAGTACCATATTATTACCCCGCTTTAGCAATGTTGCCATGATAAGGATTTTTTCCGCTTTTGGGTTCCCATTTACTTCACCTAGCTGGAGAGTGGCAATTTTTTTGTGGTGTGTATGCGTGTGTGTGTAAATTAATGTTTGACCGAAGGACAATAGTGCCACGGTGGGATTCGAACCACGAACTATGTGATCCACCATGTCCACGGTCTGGTGACGTGTCAACTAGACCGTGTAGGCCACTATACACGTACATCTACAAAAAAAAAAGAAGGAATATTTCATTTTAATCTGATTATTTTTTTTTTCGATCCACGTTCAGACTTTTACATGAAAGGTTGGACATTGCAATGAACTTTATAGAGAAAACGGGTCATCATGATCACCGACATATATGAACGGGCAAGGGGCAATTTGCCCCCCCCCCCCCCCCGACAAATTTTCAACCAAGAATAGAAAATATTAGCTGACTTTTCAGCCAAATTAGAATATTTTCCAAAGTAAATAATCATCGAATTAATCTTAGAACTTTATCAGTTGCGAATATTTTTCACTCGGTCGCAAAGCCCCTGATATTGAACGTGTCCCCTTTAAAAAAAAAAGAAAAGAAAAAAAGCCTTGCTTACCAGTAAATACTTAACGTTCTCCCTAGAACCTTGCGTGCAACTCCGTCCAAAACGTTTTCAGAACTTTTTGTTTTAACATTGTGAAAAAAATGTGTTTACTGGGTAAGTCCGGAGACCTCACTCCGTCCCCCCTCCCCCCCCCCTTTTTTTTAAAATTTTATTTACCCCCTTTTCGCTCGATAATTGTGCTTTTTACTCGAAATAGCTCCAAACGGAATCTAATGCTAACTAGTCTAAACTGTGTTTTCATTGTGTGGGAACAATGTGGACAATTGTTGACGGGTCTTGATTATCACATGAGAGGTTCGATCCTTCCTCGGTGCTTACATCCTTGGACAAGGTGTTTTGCTCACATTTATCCCCCTCGACCTGGCTACACTGGGTAGTAATAACTTCAGAGCTGTAATACCAATGAGGCTACCCTGGGTAAATAAGACCATAATAATGATAACAATATTTTACCTCAGCGTTTGCAAAGACCAGAAGAGCTGCATTCCTGAGTGCGTCCTCGTTCAGCAAACGATTCAGCTCTTCATTTGCCTCGGTGAGACGTTCTCTGTCGTTGCTATCTACCACGAATATGAGACCTACCAACATATAAAGTGATGACCAACTTTTTAAATTACAAATATTCAGGAACCGCCACCTCACATTCGGGGAACGGGGTGTTTATTTTTTAACTTTGCATCTTAACATTATAACATTAAGAATACATTACTAGAGGGCAAGGCCTCCTTTTATAGCTGCCTCTGTCAAACGCTCGAAATATTACGTGAACCTCGCCTCTTTTGTAAAGAATGAATTCAAAGCAGGTGCGGCGTTATGGGGGGGGGGGGGTGTGACTTCCGCACGTAAGTCTCCTATGATTTGGCAAGCATACCACAAAACAAAAAACTTTTTTCGCTTGCTTACTTGCTTGCCTGAGAGAACTTACTTCTTTTGCTTGTCAGAGATTGATATTTCTAAAAGTGCCACCTTAAAAAATTGACTGAATTATTTAATGTTTGTTTTCTTAGATACCTCGCTACTGACAACTTTTTAGATGTGTCCTTCTTTATGCCAGATAGGAAGATAGTGCCTCGAAAATATCATTCCAATAAGAACCAAAACAAATCCAACAATAGAATAATACAATTATTTTAATTACTTTTTAAACTGAGATCTCGTTTGGAATTACCTTGTGTATTTTGGAAGTATCGCCAAAGTAATGGGCTGATTACCTTCCCGCCTAAATCAAAAACTTCGAGGCGTATGTTCTCGTATTCCACTTTCTTTATGTCAAAACCTGGATTAAAGAGAACAAGTATACACGAAACGCACGTCCATAGACTTAGGGTGCGTTTATAGTTCTAATGCGAAGCCAGAATCTGCGTTTTGAAACCCTGTTACCCGTAGCTCTTTTCTTCAGGCGAATTCGAGCTCTGGCGCTGGATTCGCACACAGCACTGAGTGAGTTTTGAAATTGTGTATTGAAACAGTGTATTTGCGAGAAAAAAAAAAAAAAAAAAGCTCCGGACGCAACCATGTTTTGAACTAAACGCGTATCAAAACGATGATTCTGGCCTGAAAAAGATCTCTACGCACCGTAAGTCCAGAGGGACGAAACGTCTTCCCCTCCAATTGAGCACAAAACATGAAAATCGTGTCTTTATGATAAAAATGTAATACTGCTAGTAATGATAATAATAATGATAATAATGACAATAATAATAATAATTATCGTCATCATCATCATCATCATCATCATCATAATCATCATAATCATAAATATTAATAATAATAATATTATAACAATAATAATAATGATATACTTAGCCAGGGAAGTCTGTCTTTCTAACCCCCCCCCCCCCCTTTCAGGAAGTCGGGAGGGCTGGCTGGATTCCCGTGGGGGAAATAAGGAAAATTTGATCTTCCTCTGTAGGGCAGAATCTTGATCAGGGGCTTCCCCGCGATCCAGGATGACGTTATCTTGAAAAGGTGAAAATGTTCGATGCAAACAGCTTCAACATTAGAACACTTCTGTCAGACTCAGTGAAGACACGGACTAAATAAACTGAAGCACTTATTTTGTGAAGAAAGAAAAAAAGAGCAACTGAAAGGCTATACCAATAAACAATTAACATAATGAGAGTACATGTATTTGTCTTTATGCCCTTCGCACAAGAGGGGTCATTCGCCTGACGTAGGACGGCGTCAGTGACTGTTGGGCTTTTGCTAAACAGTCGGGTCTCGGTGCGGCGCGGCGCAGCTCGCTGGGTCGAAATTTTCAAACATTTTTCAGGAATTTTATGTATGGTATCTTTTTTTTAGCAGCAAAAAATAAAAGGAGAAAAAAGGGTGACCTGATGAGAGCATGAATTGATTATTATCTTTATCCTTCTATCATTTCTCTCTCTCTCTATCTTTTGTTATGTCATTCCTTGGTTTTATCCTTCTATCAATTATCTTTTCATCATGATTCCTTCAGTTATGTTATTCTTTGATTCCTTTTATCATGTTCTCTTCCGTCTTTCCTTCTGTTAATCTTTTTCTCTCTCTCTGTCTTTCGTTATGTTATTCTTTTTCATCCTTCTATCATTTTTTTCTTTCCATTTTTCCTTTCAAATAATATTATTCTTTGTTTCTTTTATCATCTTTTCTTCCACCTTTCCCCACAATTTCATTTCATTATGACTGGGCGTTGTGGCGTGCCTGTAATCCAGCTAACAATGGAAGTTATAAACGATTCAGCGGACCCAGGTTCGAAACTGAGTCACGTCTTTCGGATGGTGACGTTAAAGGTCGGTCATATCTGATTGATACGCGTCTGTAAAAACCCAATTACCACAATTACACATTTGTTTATTTGTTTGTTTGTTTTTTGTTTGTTTGTTTGTGTTTTTTGTTTGTTTATTTGTTTGTTTTGTTTTGCTTGTTTGTTTGTTTTGTTTTGTTTGTTTGTTTGTTGTTTTTTTGGGGGGGCGTGGCTAATTTCGACCCGACTGTTTAGTAGCAAAAGGCCTACTAGTGCGGTCTTAGACGCGTCATGTAAGAGGGGGTGACCCAACATTTGCTCCTGCGACATTTGCTCCGCCGTCCCTATCTCGAAAGGTCAAAGGTTAAGGTCAAGGTCATGATTTGTTTTATTTTGTTCAGGACAATGTGAAGATTAGGATTAGGGTTAGGGTTAGGGTTAGGGTTAGGTTTAGGTTTAGGATTAACATGGCAAAGTTAGACCGGAGCTATTGTCGCAGGAGCAAATGTCATGGAACCGTAAGAGGAATATCATACAAAAAGTGATTGCAAAATGAAAAGTGCAAACATTGCGTTGAACTACTGACGTAAAGGCCAATTCACAGGTTCACTTAGCGCCTGCTGTCGAAATGAGTGTAAATAAACAACCACCCCTCCCCCCCCCCAAAAAAAAAAAACCCAAACAAACAAACAAACAAAAAGAAGAAGAAGAAAATGTAAGGACTCTCTTGAGTCGGAGGGGGGGGGGGGGGAATTCCCCCTTCCAAAATTTTGGACCCCCGTCCCTGACAACAAACTTTCTTGTTTAGTTTATTCTTACCCATGAGGGAGATGGTTGTGACCATCCCACCAAGATTGAGTTTGTCGAGAATCGTCGTCTTTCCAGCGCCATCCAATCCAGCCATCAAAATGTTGATATCTTTCGTGCCGACTAAAACGTTTACTAGACTCATTATTATGACTGTGTTCCCCATTTTTAGTTAGCTTTTGCGTTGGAAGATTTCAGAGCAATTGTAGACCTGCAAAAAGGAAGATGCTAACATAAATCAGATAAAAATCTAAATGAATAAGGGTACCAAAAGGTTTTGTAGGTCACGAACCATATTTTACTTTTAGTGTTTTTATTAATTTTGTTTATTGTGTATTTCAAATGGATCAAGGCAAGAGATGTGGGAAGAGGTGGGTGTGGGTGTGTGGGTATGTTTGTGTAGAAATTTTTATTTTAAAAAGAATATTCTATGTAACCATCTTACACTTCCTCTCTCCCCATCTCTCCAATTTTGTCTCCCTCTACCATCAACCCTCTTAACTTTTCATACCACATGATCACTCTTTCTCTCTCTCTCTCTCTCTCTCTCTCTCTCTCTCTCTCTCTCTCTCTCTCATGCTTTACATTTCCCCTACATTCCTAATAGACCGCCTCGGTAATGTATGCAAATTTTATACATACGTTTCAAACAAAGGTTATTCTTGACAACCTGAAAGCTTACCGGAGGCTTGCCGGACATAGCAACAAATAATGTATGCAAAATGGATTCCAAGCATTGAGGCTCATTGATAAAAAGCAGGTTAATGGAATAGCTCGTCACTAGGTGCTCAGAGAATATATGTGCATAAATTTGTATACATTACAGAAGCGGTCTATTGCAATGTCTTTTGTTCCACCCTTCATGTTCATTCCATGGATCAGTTATGTTCTCTTTACTCTGATTGGTCTAGCCCTTATGATTATTTAGTTAACCCTTTCATGACAGGAATTATTTAAGGGGTTAATTGATCACATTTTGTTCTTCAAATTGGCAACAATGATATTTTTCTTTTAGTGCTACACGGTTCTAACAAAGTGTAATGTCTCTGAAAACACTATGCATCATTAGAAGCTTAGTCGAAAGTTGAAAAAAATTGCCAATTTTGATAAAAACAGTGATTTTGAACCTCTCAAAGTGTTGCCAATTTAAGGATTTTAAAAGTTATTCTCCTTTTTAAAATTCCTGGTGTCAAACGCAATATGGTTGTGCAACAAAAATGGACACAGTGTGTGCAGAATTTTTTGCTCTTTCTACTCTTGCATCTGGTATATTTTTTTGAGCTCGGAATCAAAAGTTATTGAGTCAAACCACAAAATGTGGTCAATTGTCTCGAAAGGGTTAAAATAATGTATATCGATATCAACTCATTTATATTCATTTAATCCTATGTATATTCATGACGTGTACTTCCTTTCATTCGCAAATTATCTATTTGAATATTTATTGTTCACCATTGTAATACAAATATATATATGCAAAGTAAGCAAGGAGTCAACAATATTCTTTACTTTCATAACGTACAGTACAAAGGGTAATGTTTTAACGATTATAAACCGGACAAAACCCCAGACTGTTCCAAGTCAGATTTTAACAATAAAAAGGTCTACCGTAAATTTAATTGGGATTTGGGAAGAAAAAAATTGTAATCACTTTCGATCAACTATAAAACACAAGTTTATTTTAACGTCAAATTAGAATCCTGATGCAAACAGAACACATATAAAGGTTGCATAACTAAAAGATAAATTGTTCTATTAAAGCAACTTTGTGCAAACAAGAAAATCATCGATTTCTGTCTACGTATATTGTAATATACTGTGAGCCATTTACGTCTTATATTACTGACCTGACACAAATAGATATCATATTGAAAATCGATATATGTAAGAAGTATAGGTCTCCCAGATCAGGGTACAACATTGGCTGAAGTAGGTTACAATTACGCATGGGCGTAAATATGCAGGAAATTCTTTTCATCAGAGGGGGACGTAACAATAGGTCGCCCCCCCCCCCCCCGATGAATAGAATTGCGTAACAAATCTCCGCCACTGCAATAGACCAGTTCGTAGTTAGCACATGGTACAAATGACCCCAAATATCCACAGATATTTTAAAAATGGAGATGTCCAACTTTGTGCACTTTAGAATAATCACTCTCAAAGTGATAGATGTGCCTCATGAATAGCTTTTGTTTCGCCTTGAAAAGCATACTTCCACCTGGGTATCATGGAATGCACCATTGGTGAATAATTGAATAATGATTACATGACATTCATGAGCACATATCAAGTATTCGTGTCAGTGGGTTTTAGAATTTGGTACAGATGACCTTTATCTGCTCATGCTCAGATTGTATCTACGAACTGGCTTATTACGAATAATTCGGATATGAGAATCGGAATGAACTTACCGTGTTTATTCGGTGTTGTCTATGGTGTTGTCTTGGTATTAGCCGTTCATCGATATTAGCCAGGGGGAAACCAAAGAGACTGAACTCGTTCAGCTCTGACAATTCCTCAAGATCTTCTCGCTTTGGGGATTTTGATAGGATTGTTAATCCGGGGTATTCCCTTTGTTCCCAATGAGAGTACCTCGATCTAAACAGCACACGGACAAAAGTTGGGATGCTTCTTTCCCTCGGATTTTTTTTTTTTTTTTTTTTTTTTACGACAGCTTCTGATCTTCGTACACATTTGTGAGGTTTTCGTGCAGCACAGACATAAACGATTACAAAATTACCCAACCGTCATTTGCTGACTTTAATACGGCGTCAGTGACTGTTACGGTCTTCTGCGCCTCATGAAAGAGTGATAATATCGTTTAAAAAGTGATTGCAAAATGAACAATTCAAACAATACTTTTAGTAACAGTCGTATGGGTTAATTGTTTTCAGAGGCTCGACTGGCGTGGGTAATGACGCAATCGAATATAACGCCTCGTGTGAGTCGTTCTTAAAGGGAAATCCTACCTTATAAGCAAGTTGCTTTGAAAGAAAGCTAGGAAAAATCAGAGAAGCAGATTGGTGAAAGTTTGAACGAAATCGGACAAGCAATAAGAAAGTTATGAATTTTTGAAAGTTGTAATCACTATACATATGGGAATTTCAAATTGGTCGAATAGGTAATGTCATTGTGATGTAGCTGTGGACAACTCCCCCATTCGCTCCAACACACAAAATGGCTAAAATGTCATTTTTTTTTCAAAATATATTACTCAATAGGATCTGTTTCTTTCATGAAGACCTATAACAATATGCTATCTCCAATATATTTTGAGTATTGCCCAGGCGCGCCGGAAGCAATTCTGGATTGGGGGGCAAACAACCCAGGGGGCTCACTATTTTGGAGGGGGAGGGGGCTCATGTCAAAAATTTTCGGAGGTGACCAGAGGTGTACGCAGAATTTTTTTTTGGGGGGGGACAAGACGCGTAAAAATTTTCGAAGAAACTCGAAAGCGAGATAGCGAAGCAACAGAGCTGGTTACAAGCACTGGCGTAAATCACACATATAATCTTTTATTTTGCGAGCGAGCGAAGCGAGCGAGCGAAAAATAACCACTTTTCTAAGTTATATACAATATTTTCATTCCAACTTTTCTTCTTTTTCTTCTTCTTCTTCTTCCTCTCCCTTTTTTTTTTTTTTTGGGGGGGGGGAGGGGCTTTTTGGGGGGGCGAAAATGCATTTTGCCCCCCCACTTTTTCGTTTGGGGGGCGACTGTCCCCCCTGCCCCCCCCCCCGCTTCCGGCGCCTATGTGAGTATTGCCCAGAGGGTAAAAGCGCCTCGAAGAAAACCGTAAATTAATGATATTTTTGTGTACGACAAATGGGAGAGTTGTCCACAAAAATGTCACAATCGAATCACCAAATTGCCAATTTGAGATTCGCATAGCATCTAATTTTTCAAACATCAATAACTTTCTTTAATATTCCTTGTCCGATTTCTTTCAAACTTTGACCATCTTGTTTTTCTTATTTTTCTGCTTTCACACAAATCATCTCATTACCAAGGTTGGATTACCCTTTAAAGTGTACCAACCACCTGAAAAAAAGAAGCTTGTATACCGCTAGGAAGTATAATATTAACCTCAAAGAACTTTATCTGAAATTCTATAGTCAACAATTTAGGAGTATGAAGGAAATAAAGGATAACATGAAGGTGCTCGCGCGGAACCGAACCTCCGAGTTGGGTTCCGCGCTAGCCCTTATCTTGGCGAGCGCATAAGGGTGCGTTGAGTAGTCTACTCACGAGTCGTTTTTATGCTTATAGAGAGTATAATTAAACTGGTAATATATCTCTATAGAAGTGATATTCGAAGCCCATATTTGGAATATAGTAGAATGACTTGGAACCTCTAACATACAAATATTTTTTGGTGATTGGTACCCTTTAAGTTTTAATGTCTTCACTTTGGCCCTGATTCACTGAACCACTGTTTTACTTTTAAAGCACCGATAGGGCAGGTCAAAATGATAACGATAAACAATAACATAGTCAAAATACGGGCAAAAATACAGAACAAAAGATGATAAATGAATGTGTTTTGGGGAGCCCCCCCCCCCCCCCTCCTCCTCCTCCTCCTAAAAAAAGCCCCTAGATAGGAAGATACTGAAATTCTATGCTGTCGGGGAATTTTTTTTTCTCTCTCTTCCTTGTCAAGTGAAATATTAAACAAATGAGTGATGAAATGTAGAATCTGCGATCGCCAAGACTATTGAAAAACAGCCTAAGAAAGTTTCATTAGCTTTTTCCATCACCTATTGAAATGTGCGAACATTACATTGACATAACTACATGTATTACGTTATTATGATTTCTTTGGGATGTAAATTAGGGTATAGAAATTTGCTTTGTCGATTTTTTTTTTTTTTTGGCGATCGTCTTAAATATGATTCCGGTGAACAACAGGTAGAAGAAGAAAATAAATTCAACAGGCTACAATTCTAATCCTCTTTCTTTCTATCCAGGGAATGCTTTATGAAAGTTGGGGGAGGGGGTGGGGGCTACTAAAAAATGGGGAGGCTGCTGCGGGCAAGTCCCCAACCCCCTCTTCCGCGGCCCCTGCTTTCTACATATAAATCTCATAAAAGGAAGATTCTACATGCAATAAATAGACACCACCAGTGGCGTAGCTAGGATTTTTTACAAGGGGGGCAAATTCTGCTTGAAGGGAGACCCGTATTTTTTTCTTCTCTCGCCAGCGTTCCAAAAAAAAAAAATCAAAAAAAAAAAAAAAAAATTGAGGAAAGGTTGTCGGGGGGGGGGGGGCACTTTGCCCCCTGCCCCCCCCCCTCAGCTACGCTAGTGGACACCACTGAGAATTAGTACTTATAATCATTGTAATAATTTAGCGAAATCCGTCATTTATTGCACAATAATTCTGAGATAAAATTGAAATAAAACATTTTCATTTTATAGGTACAACGATGTACAAGAAAATAATCTTCATGGGCATTACTCCACCCTTTGCCCAAAACACCAGTACAAGCTCCAATCATTCAGTAGGGATGTGTTCAACAATCATAGGTGTAAAAAAAGAAAATATGTAAAATATATAAATAAAACATAAGAAAATCTATTTCTAGAAGCCCTCTAACTTTTACCCACAATGAGCTTTAATTTTAATGCTAGAAGTGTGACACATGTTCGTCGATGCAACTGCTCAGAGGTCAACACTAAGTCAATTAACTAACTCTAGCGCCTATTAAAAGAAATTGCAACACTGACCCTTAACCTCTGAAAGCCAGGAGCAATTCCATTGTCAGCGGAGCAAATTTCAGAGCACAACAGTGACATCTAATGATCATGTTGAAAGTAACATGTATAAATGCGTTAGTGTTTCATGGTATTATGTGATTAACGTTCTATACCAATATCAATCAATAGTCCTGGAAACATGATCATATTTTTCACTTTCCTCCTTTAGAAAACTAGTTATTCAGTTCATGATATCATACATGTATAACATTGAACGATAACAAGAACATGATAAAATAATTTACATGTAATTACAATAAAACATATCAAAATGAAAAGACAAATTAAGGTAGTGTCATTCATATATAAAAAAAAACAACACCAAAATAAAAGAAAAGATGAAAATAATCACACATGTATGTACATACACTGTACATGTATAGAAATACAGTTCCAATTTCACTTACAAATATATTGAACAACCTGCGAACATAACTCACAGAATATGTGTTTAAATATGACAGGCACTAGCTTCAGAAGTGACAGATTTAGGTGGGTGTGGCCTGGGCAGCCCATGCACCCTTTTAAAACCCTAGATGGCATATATTATGCATACAAAAGAAAAGAGTCATTATAGTACCTTCGTAGGTGTATAAATCAAATAATAATTAACCCTATGACTTCTGTAATTCTCATAGGCTTAACACAGGGATGACCCGGTTCCCGTAGGCAATGGGTTAAAATTATTATTTTTTTTTTCAACTTTTAAATTATAACTTCCTAATTCTTTATTGGACTTTCCCTCAAATTTTCAGTGATCAGTTTCTCTTTATTTTTCTGCTTTTAATAAAACAAACTTATGTTCAGGGGGAATTCCCCATTAACTTTTAAACACTCTAGTATGTACATGTATTATAATACTGCCACATACAGGACACAAATATACAATGTAGACTTGGCATTATACGAATCAGTATATTGTTTTACTCCACACAATAAATCAAAAATTCACATATTAATGGAATATTTTGGATAAATCTTGATACAAAAAATATACATATTCATCACATTTAAAATATCCTTTTCTGAATGATTATGAAATAAAATACTAACTTTAAATAGATGCATATGCAATTTACCATCAGAACATTTTGGGCAAAGTTAAGAAGAAATCAATAACTTTTTTTTTAAATGAAAAAAAAGGTCATTTCATAACATAACACCATATAAAACTAATTGTCTGTAAGTACCTGACATCCCAGTTTCACAGTCAAGTTGCCAATTTGTTTTTAGCAATCGGTCATCTTTATGTAATTAAGAGATTCATAACTTTATCATTAGTTGTCAGATTTTCAAAGAAAAAAATTGGAAAAAAAATCTGCCTTTTAATGATTTCTACTGTAAATAAAATCACATTGTTTAGGACTGTTAAAACAATATATGTTAAAATTTCAGAAAGGAAAAGAAATTACTAAGTCACAATGTATGATCATATTCCCATTCCAGTGACATACTGTATTTGCACTTGAGGCATAATCATAATAATCAATATGAATACCAACATATTCATATGTTTTGTTCAATGCACAACAGAGTTATCCTATTTCATGCAAAGAATACTGGTCCGTATTGGTCAATACACATCACATAAGGATTAGCATAAGCTGGGGATAGTAATATGCAGAAACTATTGATTCTAAACAAGATATTCGTCAAGATTTCTAAATTCTCATATAATTTGATGGTTCTGAAACCTCACATTAGTCCTACTCCATCATGATCAAAGTAGCATCTCTTACTTGGTTTCTTGCAAAATTCAATTTCACCAACAGTACTAAACATAATCTTTAAACATAGTTGTATGACATGTGCTCCGGTGACAACTGCTCTGCTGTCAATACCTAGCATTAACTGAATTTTTAATTACATGTATAACCCTAACCCTCAACGTACGATAAAAGCCACAGACAACCCCTAACCCTACTATATCTTAGATGAAATAAAGCTCAGAGCAAATTTGATGTCAGAGCACTGGCGAGCTAACTCCATAATGTAACTACATCACTTATTAAAGTGACAATCCCAAAAAATTTCTTCCATTCTTCGTAGATATAACTAATTTCTTACTAGCATCACGATAAGCCTGACTTTAAGGTTCTGCCGTCAATCAAGTGGTCACTGTTCCATTCATCATACCACCGTCAGCTCCCATGCTTGTACTCGTCACAGTTCACCCTAGGCTGACCCGGTGCTCTGCCTGGCATATCTGGCTCTCTTATCCAGGTAGGATGAGCTTTTGTAGTAGCACCTGATCAATATTTTCACAAATCTTCTATAATTTTAATGGTTCCAAAACCTCATATGACTCCTACTGCATGCATAATCAAAGTAAATTTTAGGCACTTCCTTTCAAAATGAAATTTCACTACCAGTACTAAACATAATCATAAGCTGGAGGTCCCCTGGTGAGCTAACTGTAAATAAAATATCTCTATTCTTTCTTTGTTGTCTCTTCTTCTTCAATAACTACCATTACGATAAGCCTGACTTCAAGGCTCTGTACTCAGTCAGGTGGTCGTTATTCCATTCGTCATACCACCGACAGCTCCCATGCTCGTACTCATCACAGCTCACCCTAGGCTGACCTGGTGCTCTAGCTGGCAAGTCTGGCTCCGGAGCTCTCTTACCCAGGTAGGAGAAGTTTTTGTAGTAGTACCTGAAAAGTGCCACCCAGAAGTGTATTTGTTTTTAATCATTCAAAGGTATACTCTCACATGTATAGTTAGCTCAATGTGATTGCCTGCCATAACACAATGGCAGAAAAGCCCAAAGTAATGTCAAATACCACAGGATATCAAAGGGTAACAAAAAATACTGAAGGTTAATACACACAACTGACCAATTTGGAGGTGGTACATGGTAGTGTTATTATACAATTTACTCACTCAGACACCAAAAGGGAGGAGTGAAGAATGCCATTGTACAGAAAGTAAGAGAGATAGAACTGTATGTACTGGTAGTGGTAGAATAGTCAAACAGCCAGAACACTTGTAAAAATTTTATACAATGTTCATCTACTGTATACACACTTATAATGTATTTATGATAGTTGTAAATATGTTTCTGTGCGCACTCTCATACTGAGAGGGGGGCCGATAGAGTCTGTAAATCTTATCTTATCTTATCTTACATGGTAAAGATCTGACCCCCCCCCCCCCCAATATTCACAGATCTATTGTCTGGTGCCACTTTGTGCATTTTAGAATAACCACTCCAAAAGTAATGAGGTGCTTCATGAATAACTTTTATTTCCCCCTTTGAAAAGAATATTTCCACTTGTGTATCATGGAATAGAATTCGGTGTATAAAATGAATGATGATTAAATAAATTTCATGACAACTTATCCATAGTTTGTCTCAGTGGGTTTTACTATTCTATACAAATGACCTTCATCTGCTCATAATTCAAATTGCATATGAACTGGCTGGTTGCTAGAAATAAAAGAAGTGCTAGTAATTTTGAACCCGTTCAAATACAGACAATAATTTCCCTCCGAATCACAGTCATAACGGCTGCTATCTGCAAGAAAACACAAACATGTATACCTACATTCCAAAATACATTTGAAGAACATGCACGGTGATGTCTGCCTCCAAATAATGTGCTTTTTTGGTTTTTCTTTTTGTTGCAGTCGCAAAATAAATTCTTTCCGGTATATGTTATGCACGAAAGGCTTTAAGATGTTTTCCATTTCCAACTCACCACCTCTGAATGATGAATTTATGTCCTTTCTTGACCTGGGCTGCTTCATGTATAGAGACGGGTTCACATTCTCCACTGCTGTTCATGTTGTTCCAAACAATCGCCTGACCTTTCCTTGGCTTCACGCTGATTTCCAACTCTACATCAGGAATAAATGGAGTGAAAGTCAGGTTTAGTTTATTCATTACGTCACTCTTTCTTCAAGATCACTGCTCGTTTTTGCATCGTATGGGGGGGGGGCATGGATGAGGAGGAGCAAAACAATGTTTTCACAGGAATGCTACCAGTCCAAGATCTAAAGGGGGCTGCAGGACTTTGTCCCCTGAAATGTAAAAATTTTAGCCCTAGTCTTGTTTTAAGTGTGGGGAGGGGGGGGGGGGGGGGTTCCACAGCCATTTCAAGTCCCCTCCCCACTGGATCCACCTATGTATAGCCCTACAATACTTGCCTGGAAACTGTGTCTCTCCACCCTCGTCCACATCTTGTAGATAGACCAGGATAGTAGCATACCTGTCTCTTTTGTCAGGATTACCAAGGATGCAGTCTGTGTGGGTCTTGTAACCTAGTCATCAATGGTATAGGAAACAAAATTAGTAATATAATACTAATGGCTTCCTGTATACCTACCACTCAAGGTACTGAAGGTGCTATTAGGCTTCTGATTTTGGTGATCACATCTGTCCAGGAATTGTTTCCTACCAAGTACCAATTTACTACACCTAGGTTGAGAGAGGCAAATTCAGATCAATGTCTTGTCAAAAGACATTAGTGCCATCACCGGGCTTGAACCCATAACCTTTTCATCTGTCAAGTGTTTAAACCACCTCCAGAAATAGGATCGATGTGGTGTCTTTCTGGTACCTAGCCAATGGTATCAGATTATCAATATGTATTTATTTATGCTATGCTTAGTATGCTATAACTCTTAAAATATATTGTGTACAATAGACGACCACTAATTCTTACAACAGAAGGCCATTTTGTTGCTTAACCCTTTGACTAATGAATTCTCTTATTCACATAGGCTTTGCACAGGGGCCATAGGCATTGGGTTAAATATAGTATATATGTAGCTAACATTTTGGGGCTAGGTTTTTTGTCTTTTTCCAATTTTTTACCCATGCATAAATTATAGTACATTAAAAAAATAAAAGCATAGCCTCACCTATTCCTTCAGGATATGAAGTGATTTGGAATTTCCCACCATTTGACTGTTTGAGCCCTGTTGCTTGAAATACTCTGTCCTCAAAGATAGTTGAGAATTTACTCTCTGTCGGGTAGAAGGACGTACTGTGAGACCATTTCATGGATGAGCCAAGATCCTCTGAGAAACTGCTATTTAAACATGTCGTTCCTGTTAATAATAATCCAAACAAATAAAAATTGTAATGTTTGCTTCTCAAAGAAACTTCTATTTACACATGACAAATGGTTGTTCAATCTAAACAAACAAATAAAAAATAAAATGTGTATTTAAAGTAAATTCCATTATTGTTCTTCTTTAAAAAAGCTGCACTAACCAGCTATTGTATAATTTGGAAAAATTCTTTTACCACAAATTCTTTTTACAAATTACATCTAAAATTACATCTCATATAAAACTATTAACAAATTTCACATCTCATATAAAACTATTAACAAATTTTACATTATGCATCCTTACACTTTTTTTTTTCAGAGTGTCTTTTCTAGCTAATAAATTATTACAGTACAATACTATTCTAATGCAAAGTCTCTATTCTACTTTACATTTCAAGCAATGGATTTTTAGTAGTATAAAGCTTCTTGTACATTACAATTGTTGCATAAAATATAGATGTGATACTTTTGCTAGCTGTTAAAAATGAAAGTTTTTTTCCCTCTTCAATGACAAGATCTGCCCCAATACAGATAATGTAGGCCTACATTAGGACCTATTGAAAATAGAGAATGAGTCTTTGCTCAAATGATATTATGGGCATTATACTACATTATAAAGTCACAGACAGATACTACCGAAATGTTGTCTAAACTCTGTCTTGCTTCTCGTAACTGTCAGTTATCAGGTGGCCTTCTGGTAGGCCTAGATACATTCATGGAACCATCACTATGTGGGGCTGTGTCAATTTTTTTAAGAGGTAACAACACAGTATAATCAGCAAAATTCTGCGAAAATACTTCCTGTTACATTTTAGGATTATAAAATGTCTGATTTCCTGACAATTTCTTCAATAGGATCTTTATCGCCTTGATCAAGTGAAATATTCTGGCTGTTTTTGGCTGGCGATCTTGCTCCTTTGAAACAGATATTGAAGTTTGAGAATGCACACTAGCTTATATGGAAAGCAATATTAACGGCACAGAGGTCCGTTTGTACATGTGCGAGTGGCCTAGATGTACATGTCTAGTGTACCTTGTGTGAAGTCTTTTGTCGACACTCTGACATCCCTAATCCCTGCATCTTGAAGGTGTCGTCTCAAGGTACTCAGACTGTCAAAGCAGATTATTGGATGCTGGGCACTTGTCTCTGTGAGATGGCGTTGGTGGACCCTCATCAGACCAGAGCACTCTCTCTCTGTCAAGAAGCCCTCGAACATGTAAACCCTGAATAGTAAGGGAAGTTTAGGGAAATACTTTTTAAAAGGGGGAAATGGGAAGTAACGGAATGAAGTGTGCATCTTTGTAATCATGAAACTAAATGGATGTAAAATGAAAAAGAGCAAAGGGTCAACAAAACCAGTTTTAAATTTCTTACTTGCCTACAATGCAAAATATACATTATCCCCATCATCGTCTTTAACCTTCTTCTTATTCTTTTCTTCCTTCCTCTTCCTCCCTTTCCTATCTCCTCATCCTCTTCCTATTCTTCCTCCTCCTTTTTTTTTTTTTCTTCTTTTTCTTCTTCTTCTTTTTCTTCGTTATTCCTCCTCCTCCTTCTTCTCCTTATGCAATTATTTTTCATAAGTTAATTTTCTTCTTCGGGTACTTCTATTTTTCACTGACCAGTCGAGTCTTGTGAGCTATGATTAAGTAATCCACAAGGAATGTGCTAGACACTAATTTGGTCAAACCTTATTTATTGCCTTAAAAATACAGTATTTCTGCATCATGAAATGAAAAAATCAACTCAAAAGTACAAAACTACAAATATAATTTGGTTACAAGAACTACATGTAATTAAGATTATTTAGACGTACAGTGCACAAAATAAAGATCCTCCCCCGGGAGTCCCCCCCCCCCCCCCCCCTCAAAAAAAAAAAAAAAAAAAAAAAAAAAAAGATAAAAAATGACACGTTTTAACATCAGTCTTAACTCTTACTTCACTGGAGATTCTGGTAAATGTTTGCTGAGTTCAACTGGACTGATGACATTTCCATCCACTGTGATCTCCTGTATTGCAAGAGAATCCAATACTGTTGCCTTGAATTTCTCAGTTTCTGAAGATGACACTACACTCTTTGATTTATTTTTCCTCATTTTCTCTTTGTCCTGTTTTGTTTTGACTTTGTCTTTGTTACTTCTGACATTTCTCTGCTTGTCTGCATGTATTATTGGCTCATTTGTTGTAGACTTGTCTATTTTCGTTGTGTTATTAACATTACTCGCTGACAAATCAAAAGATGGAGGAAAGACAATAAGACCAAAGACACCAAACAATACCGGCAGAAACATTACAGCAGCGATCCTTACGCACTTATTGTCCAGAATACTTCTCCGAGCCTTCCCCTGGCCTGGCCCGTTACAGTTCCTGTCGCCGCCCGCTGATGTGCCTTCGCGCCTATCGACTCTCTGTGGTCGCTTATGAAGCCGTTTTGAAGGCTTTGCCATGATTAAAAAAACGAATTTGTTTGTATTTTATTAACTTGAACTACCAGAAAAGTTCGTCTTTTCGTAAAAGATTTACATGAGATAGCATTTCTTTGAGGAGAAAACAATCAATTCAGACGACACCGGCAGTCCGGCACTTCTCGCCCATTAGTTATGGTATCTTCAAAGCAGTACCTTGTATTAAAAATGATGCTGGGGAGCCTCGAAAAATTCTGCTAAATCAAAAAAAAAAATACAAATACAAATACAAATAAAAAAAATCTATAAAAAATAAAAAATAAAATAAATAAAAATAAAAAATGAAAAAAATTATCAGCATTTTTGGGGGGACTTTTTACTCTAAAACTCTCTGACAAGCAAAAAAAGAAAAAAAAAGAAAAAAAAAAATAAAAAATGGTTGTCAGCATTTTTGGGGTGTATTTTTACTCCAAAATTCAATCTCCATGCATTGAAAAGCTGAAAAGGTTGAAATTCGAACGTCAAAAGTGCAACTCTTTCCTCTATTAGAATGATAGAAAATTTGGTATCACTTTGAATTTTAAACTTATTTCAAAAATCGTCCGAAGTTTTGTGAAAAACATGACTTATTTGACGTAATTACAGTCATTTCATTAAAAGCGCTGTTTTCGATGTTCATTTCCCGTGTTACACGGGATTCGCCGGGGCGTATGGAGCAGATGCGCGCAACTTTTCCATGCAGGATTTCGTAAAAGAGGGGGCCGGAGCCGGAAAAGTACACACTTAAGGGGGCAATTTTTTTTAAAACTGTGTACTTAAGGTATGCCAGTTGGGTTTGAATGGGGGGGGGGGGCGGCCGATTCGGCCCCGATCCGCCCCTGACCTAGATCATTGCTCGTTATGTTTTTACACAAAACCTGTATGAAATAAATTAATTCCTTTATCAAAAACTAAGAAAATTAAAAATTATGAGATTTTCTGTATATACTAGCTAAGCAAATGGAGCTCTCAGGATACGTCACAGCTGAGTTGTCAATTTTTGTTTGATTGATTACAACCTCAAAAATGCATAGGCATTCATATTTCTTATCGGAATTTGCTAAAACCGCTTTCACCTCATCGGTTTTTTTTGTTTCGTTTTGTTTTGTTTTTTTGTTTTTTTTGGTTTTTTTTTTTAGTTGTCTTCTTTTATTCAGATCAATTAACGTAATACCAGGGTGGACTTTCCCCCGGACTTTCCCTTTAATGGAAAGCTACTCTGAAAGAATTAAGAGGAAAAATCAGAGACTGATTGGTGAAAGTTTCAACGAAATCGGACAAGCTATGAGAAAGTTTTTGAAAGTTGTAATCACTATACATATGGGAATTTCAAAGTGGCCGAATAGGTAATGTCACTGTCGGATGTAGCTAGCTGCGCACAACTCCCCCTTGCTCCAACACATAATGACTTTGTAATTTTCTTCAAAATATAATACTCAGTAGAGAATCTTTTCTTTCACGAGGACCTATAACAATGCTATCTCTCATATATTTTGAGTACTGCCCCGAGCGTAAAGGCGCTTCGGAGAAAAACACAAATTAATTATATTTTTGTGTCCGCAAACTTCTCACATTTGTAAATGTTCTCCCATCGATCTCTACCAGTCCTTTTAGTTATGGTATCTTAACATGTCTAATTTTGTAAAGGAATTTACCAGTTACCATGCAAATTCCGCAAAAAATATTTCGGCCAACTTGTCTCATGCATCATATCCGCGTCGGAACGTAGGTCTCGGACAATGCATTGGGGGGGGGGACATCTTTTGTCCCCCCAGACAAAAGATGCCCTCCCCATCCATTGTCGTTCCGACGCTTCTGACTTACTAGAAATATTAAAGTCATATTGTAGCTTTAAAATATCAAACACACATTTAGGTGGTAATTCCTTTCTTTAAAATTACCAAAAAACAAAATACAAAAAACTGCAACTCAACAACATCATTATCATCATCAACAACAACAATTTTACGATTATCTTTACATTTAGATTTTATTTCATTCCATATTCATTTTTCAAAGTATTAATTGTGCAATTAACCTATGTAAAAATAATTGATAACGAAACTAAATGCCGAAACATTTTCAGTTTAAGGGATTTTTGTTTTACTGTGCAAGGTAAAACAAAATGTATCAGGCAAACACAGCATAGCCCAGAAAAGTTGGAGAATGATGATTTGATTTAAGCAAATGAAATCTTGAATATTTGGCTGTTACTTTGTATGCCCGTTGAAAATTAAATATAATCATTCAATATTGACAAAAGAGATTTTTCACTACGAAATGAGGGGTGAAAAGATAGTCTAGTCAATAAATAGTTCCTATAATCATCTAAATGAGTCAATTTCCATGAATAACTTGCACATTTTGTACAATTTACTCCACGTGCCGCCCCTCTTGGTTCCCTACTTCGAATTCAGAGTAACCCCGTTGGTCGTATCAGGAAGACTAGAAAGAGGCAATTGACCTTGGCAAAACTGATTCCTTTGGCAGAAATTCCAAGAGTCGTAAATTCGAGGATATAGGATGACATCTGGAAAAGGTGGGACAAGTGCCCAATTGTCTGTTTGGCGGGGTGGTGTGTTTATGATTTTAGCATGAGTTTTTATTTCCTTTTCTTGTTTTACGTATCTGTAGTTGGGAAAAAATACAATGTACATTTTCAAACGAGAAGAAAAAATTGTTAAAACTTTAAGATAATATTTGTGGCAAAAATAAATCACTTTTGACTAGTTGCCAAATGAAAATAAATAACAACAGCAACAACAAATTCCTTGATAGATGTTGTCCTAGAAGAGGCTATTGGATGTTAAGGAGTTTCTTGGGGATCGAGTCCATAAGAACCCCTCTTGTTGTATTGGCTCGACATTACTTATTTTCTCTGTTATATCACAAGATTCTGTCAAATATAGGCCTACCTCTCTCTTTTTAAACAAATTTCTATACACAGACTGTACTATAATTTTTCTTCTTTCTCATCTTAAGATGTTGTCTTTATCTGTAGTTTTTGTCTGTATTCTTAAACTCCTACAAATCCTACAAATGATTTCTTTCCACAGAATGGCCTACAAGCTTATAGAATAAATCTGCCGACAAAAATTTGAATTATTTTGCATGATACTAGTACTGATTTTTTTTGTTCAGTCTGGTAATGCTAGTATCCTACAAATACTGAAAAAATAACAATAGGTAATATATATATATATAGAGAGAGAGAGAGAGAGAGAGAGAGAGAGAGAGAGTTTAGAGTCCAAATCAATATTTGAATGTTATCACTTAGATACCCCCCTGTAGAGCTCACAAATGAAAGAAAAAACACAAATGTAAAAACATTTCACCCGCAAAAATAATGTCAAAATAACCACAAATGTCATAACATGTCAACCACAAGTGTAGAAATAACCACAAAGGTAAAAAAAAAAATTCGCCGACAAATCCAGAAATCTGTTTATCCACAGATGTAAAACATTTTGCCTACAAATGTAAAAATCTACATTTCTACCTCAAATGTCACTGCATGTCAACTGCATATAATTATGTAAAAACCCATTGCTTGCATAATGCACCTATGTAAGATCAGTTATTATGAGATGTATGTGTGTGTGCGTGTGTTTACGTGTGTGTGAGGTTTCCTGACCATTAAAATCACTAAGATATATAAAGACCCTTTACCACAAAAGCAAGAACATGTCAACTGCAAATGTAAAAATTTAGTAGTTTACTAGGCGTGTATTTTCCTTTTTATGACCAGTTTACAGTTTACAAAAATTGTATTCAATGCAAAGTTATATTATTCGGGCAAAAGGCGGCAATCCCCCTCTCGAAAATGTGCTCGTACGCCCATGATGATAATTACTTTAAAAAAAAACAACTATTTATTCAATATTTAAAACATATTGAATAGACAATAATTTCATTCTGATTCTTTTAAGTTTTTTAACCGAAGATGGCTTGAATTTTCAGAATAAAGGACAAATTTCTAGTTAAATGAAACTTATGCACATGCCAGTGGTAGTGACGCACCCCTTATTCCCGTATATATGGTGTGTCATTTGTCATACTGAAATTGAATCACTTTTGTGACTGATGAAATCACTAAGTGACCCACATCACAGTCACAAATAATGACGAACAATGGGCAAGTTTGAGGAATATGTGTGTCATTTTTGTGACGTACAAATGATGACTGTATCACAAAAATGATGCAAATGTCACATGACCTAGCACCGAGAAGAAATCCATTACATTCTTATTTTATTATTAATTTACAAAATTGCTGTCAAGCACATGGGGGAGTCGTACAATTACCAATATACATGTACAATTCTTTAAAGATTAATTACTGCATTGTAATAAAACTTACTATGGACAAGGTAACTATTTTTTTTCCTTCAAATGTCTCTAGCTGCTGCCGCCGAAACATAAATTGTTTTTCAACATTTCCTATAAAGAAAGAGGGTGCAAAAATGGCGCACATGGGGTATGGGTTGCGTCATTTCAATGGACAGGTGCGTTATTCATTTGTTCTGGGGCATGTTCAAAAATAAAAATAGAACATCAATTTATTTTATCGGTCTCAAGAGGACGCTTCATATATATATTAAAGTTGAAATTAATTTTGTTTGTTCTGCTTAAAATATAATTGCTATCCTCACCCCTCATGTAGTGTATCGGATTTCAGGAGCTGTATGTTTCATTTCATTTTTATTTCATTCTATTTAATCATATTTTTTTCATATTATTTTATTTCATTTCATTATTTTATACGTGCGCCGTATAGTGTAGTCATCTTTGATTATTAGTAGATTGAAACGATAGCATAAAGGTTTCAGAAATTAAATCTTATACTGCAACCAGTAGAAATTACATGTACGTTCAAGTTTCAACTTTAATATATATATGAAGCGTCCTCTTGAGACCGATAAAATAAATTGATGTTCTATTACGACTATGTAAATTCTTCCTGCCATTGGAGTTTATGATTAACTCCTCGACCCCGCCTCCCCCCCCCCCCCCCCCCCGCGCTAAGTTGTAAACGGTAAACTGTTCATAAAAGGGGAAACCACTAGTAGACTAATAGTTTAATGATTTTATTACATTTGCAGTAGTTGACATGCTTTTCCATTTGTGGTAAAGTGTCTTTCAATATTTAAGGGATTTTAATGGTCAGGAAACCCCCCACACACACGCACGCACACACACGCACACACAGACATACATCTCATAATGACTGCTCTTACATAGGTGCACTATGCAAGCAATGAGTTTTTAAATTTCAGGTATTATGGAAATTTTTACATTATTTTGTAGGCGAAATGTTTTTACATCTGTGGTTACACTTGTGGTTGACATAGGTTATGTTGACATTTGCGGGTGCAGTGTTTTTACTTTAGTGGTTATTCTTACATTTGTGGCCGATCTTTACATTTGTGTGCTCTACACCCCCCCCCCCCCCCCCAAAAGCCGGTCATTTACTACAAGTTCCAAAGGTATTATATTGGTAGCTAAAATTTGCAAATTTGGGGATCGGAATGAGAATTTAATGAATGTTTGGAGCTCTTCAGTAGTGCAACTTGTTATAGGTACATTGAAAAGGCACATTCAGGGGATCATTTGATATTTAATATCAAAAGATCTCCTTCTATCAACTAAAGGAGACACTTTCGTAAGTGACAAGGGTACTTTATAGGAGTGAAAAGGGGCACTTTTAGGTATTGAAAAGAAATATTTTGGCAGTGTCCGCCCTTTCTTGGCACTGTTAGCACTTACATATGGGGCACTTATCAGAAATGAATAGGCTGGGGCACTTTGGGGTATATGGGGAAAAAAGTTGGGCCAGGGGTACTAAGCCCCTCCCCGAGTGCCACCTCTGAAATGAATATCTGCTGTTGTGTCAAAATCAATAAATCCCTCTACATCCCATCACCTGCAATCACTTAGTTTCTAGGAAAGCAATATTCATATCAACATGAATGGAAAATATGATTGCATTTCCTTATACTTCGCCCCTCGACGTTTTCATCCCATTATTAAATATAACAAATTTGTCACGGCTATTTTCGAATGAAAGGGATGGAGAAACAAATGAATAAATTGAGGCTCTGACAAAAGAAAAGTGCATCATACAGAAACCTATTTTAACCACATATCGTGGTGACAATAGATGGCCTTAAGTGTCTATTCGGACGTAAAGGAGTTCTTTGTGCTTTCAGCGAAATGAAAACATGATATCTGGGCGGTTGTCCATGTACATCACGCCACGTTGAACACACTTCAAAGAATATATCAGGAAATGGACAGCTATATCACGCGATTCTCCACTTTATTATTTGAATGACAGTTTCGCATCCAATTCGAGTGTCACTGGCCAAGATGCTGACATAATAATGCCTAATAAGTATGTTTATACAGGCATATATTAAAATTTGACAGTCTTATGATATAGTTGATGAATATCATCAAAGGAAATATCATCAAAGGAAAGCTTCTACCTATACCTAAAAATAAAAAAATTATATGCAAAAACAGGCTCAAACATTATTGTTAATATTCATTCAACCATGCTTTTTACAATGCTTTTTTCCCAAAAAACAATCGGATAAGATTCATGCTATAACCACAGTGAACACAAAAGATTTTCATGAATGTCACTTAGCTTTAACCAGGAGAAAAATAAGCATGAAACTATTTTGAAATACATACATGTCATACGGATGAAGGGATAAAGTTATCGTCAGGACGATTTACTTGACATTATAGTGAGGTGAAATTCGTACAGTGGTTTCAGACGCGAGTGAGTAACATACATGGGTGCAGAACATGAAATTATTAAGATACATTTAATATTTGGAAACATAATCCCTCTTCCAGCAAAAAGTGAAACAATTATGGGCCACCTTGGAATTAGTTTGGTTTCCTTACAATGTGTACAAGTCCATCTCAAAGACCATCAAGAAATAAACTCGAAGACAATTTCAATACCCTACACTGTACATCCCATAGAAATCATGTACAGTACAATTCTTAGTTAGACATGTTAGAAGTGGTAAATCTTACGTTTATTTGTGGTAGCAGGCCGTTACATAAACCTATTTCAAGACTTGAAATTCGATTGCATGTGATTAAGCTGTGTCCTATAACTGACATCTTTAATAATAGTTTCTGCAAGTTTGGTATTTTGTGACGGTTACATGTCGTTTTCCGAAGGTTCATAATTCCGAAGGTTCATTTTTCTGAAAGTTCTTATTTCCGAAGGTTCATCACTCCGACGGTTCGTAATTCTGAAAATGAAATAGGATTCATAATTCCGAAAATGAAAAAGGGTTCAGATTTCCGAAGGTTCGTATTTCCGAAAGTTATGTAGGGTTTTATTACATTTTCGGAATTACGAACCTTCGGAGTTATGAACCCATTGTCATTTTCGGGATTACGAACCTTATTTCATCTTCGGAATTACGAACCCTATTTCATTTTCGGAATTACGAGCCTTCAGAATAACGAACCTTCGGAGAATTGCATCAGATGTTCGGAATTATGAACCCTATTTCATTTTCGGAATTATGAACCCCCTGCTATGGGGAATTCGTGTTTCGGAATTACGAACCTTCGGAATTATGAACCTTCGGGAAAACGAGTACCATTCCCCCCCCCCCCCCCTGTAACTACGGTCATTTTTTTTTTCTTGTGTAAACATAATGCTCAAGGTTTCAACTTCATCAGGAGTGATCCAACTTTGACCAGATGTTGTATTTAGCAAATACAGGTTTCAAATCTTTGTTCATCTAGCTTTCCACATTTTTATTCACATCGTAAGATACACAACAATTTTTAAAAGAAAAATAATCCTTGTGTTTATCGTTCTTTTAAGGCTCGTCTTTGAAACATTCACAATGGACTCCCTTCATTGTGGAGACTGTACTTCAAAATTAATCATGAAATACAACAATCGCTTTGTAAACTTTGAAGAAGAAAAAAAGGTTGCTTTAAAAAAAATTATAGGCTATACGTTTAACATGTGCCATTACATTTTATATTTATAAACATTCAAATATTAATCAAAATACTTTGATATTGCACTTAGACGTATCTCTGCACTCCTCCGTTTCATTGGTCGTGCCTATTACTCTTACCATGATCACCATTGGCGGATTTAGGGGGGGGGGCACTTCCGGCCCTTTCCCACTCCCTATGAGAAAAAAGCGTACATTGTGCCCCCCCCCCCTGAACTTGTCAGAGAATTTTGGTGGAAAACGGAACCAATAAAATCTGATAACGTTTTGTCCTTTCTTTTTTCCTGCTTGTCAGAAAATTTTCGGAGATTTTGTTGTACCCCCCCCCCCCTCTTTACAAAGTCCTGGATCCACCCCTGATGATCACCTTGCTCCTTACCCGATCACAAACCCTAATGACTCGAAGGACCAACTAAAATGTATCGTCGGTTCTACGACCGATCTTTTTGGACGAGACAATTTGACTCGAAATGATACAATTTCATATCCTTTTATCATAAATATGAACATATACATGTTTAGGTCGTCTGGAGTAAAATCTCAGTTCTGGGGCTCAAGATCTGCATGTATACGGATTTTTCATCAGCTCAAGATGTAAAAATAATCTTTTTATCTGCCCGTCTTGCCACTACGTACGCCATTCGGGCAGGTAGTATTGGGCCTGCATCAGTTAGTCACGGACGGACATTGGACATATTTTGACATTTTGAAGGCTTGTAGATAAAAAGTATTTTATTTAAGAGAGCTGTTTTATGTTTCATTGTGAAGAGAATCAATGAAGGAGTTGAAATTCGATAAGATTTGGTTGCCATGGTCACCTACTAAAATTATAATCCCTAAAATATTCAATGTCACGAACTGACAAAATGCCTATCCTGAACCGATTAGGCTGTACTAAGAGTCTGACGAACTTGCAGAATTTGGAGCAATAAACTCATTTCCTCGTCGAGTTTGTTGTCTCTGAATCAACGGTCGAACTCGTGATCCAGCCGAAGATGTCGAGTCCATCAGCTGGTTTGACCGTACGGGACACCGTAGAATGCTCCTGAAGGCAACTTTAAAGTCTGGGTGGCGCGTCCCGTAAATAAAAGGATTCACGCAGGAGTTGAAGAGAAAGATCATCCCAAAAGCCGGCACCAGCCTCTCGCCCCCCGGAATGACCAGCTGGATGCTGTACGGTGATATCAGGATGAGGAACACGATGATGATGATGAAGAGGTTCTTCGTGACGGACATCTGCCGCTTGCTGAAGGTGCTCTTCCTAGCCAGACCCGCCATCTGGCCAGAGACGGTGACGATCTGGGATGTGACGCGGGCCATGCGACGAGAATTAATCCGGACATGGCGCCAGATTCGGAAATAGCTGAAGAAGATGATAAAGAGTGGAACGGGGTAGAAAGTAATGGTAAGTATTAAATTGTAATAGGGCGAGAACGGATGGGTGGTGTTCCAGATGCACATGCTGTAGCGCTTGTTGAAGCCAAAGAAGCTATCTGAGACGATGTAAGGAACGATGGACGTCGTCACCGGTATTAACCAGAAAATTAGAACAAGTCCGCCGAGAGTTTTCGGGGTTAAGATCTCGTGGTAGCGGTGGTTTGGTAGGGTGATCAGGCAAGCCCGACTTAACGCTATCCCACCAAGAGTGTACAGACTGCAGCCTGTACTGACCATGAGGATCATTCCTTCCCACATGCAGATCCAATCTGGTAAAGGCCACTGATCCTCACAGAGCAGCGCCAGGACCGTCCAAGGCAGATTCAGACAGCTTATCAAATCAGCAATGGCGAGGTTTACAACAAAAGTATTGGTTTTGTTGCGTAGTTTCTTGCTGACAAATACGGCTAAGATGACCAAAGTGTTTCCAAAGGCACCGGTGATACAGATCAACCCTGTAATCGTAGCGTAGATGATTCGCTCAGAGTAATTCCGATATACAATGGGTTCCTCAGCATCAGTGCAGTTCACCGTGTCACACATTTTGCCTTTGTCAAGAAAAGATGCTCAGAAAAAAAATCCTCAGTCATTTCAATTATGATCTCAAAAAAATTATCATGAAGCCAGACTGCCTAAAGATGATCTTTATTTGAAAGATAAATACACAATAGTCTAAGTCAACTTTGAAGGACTTACTGATCTTCTTGTATGTCTGATTCTTTTTTTTTTTAATAATTCCTCTTTTAACGTTGCCAAGCAAGTGAACGTACTACTTGGTAGTTGGTACTCTCAGAATGATGTCCCTTCCAATGCACATTTTTGTTTGTTTCCTTGCAAGAAATGCTACACCAAACATCATGATCATGTACTCATTATCTCCTGAAATGTCCCCCATGCGTGCCATAGGAATGGAATTTACACCACAAGTGTCCACATTTAGGAGCTTTGCATCATAAAGCCTTTTAAAAAAGGTAGGACGATATTTTCCGTATCCTATAATGATGATTGCAATAGATTTCCGCATGAGATAACTGCAAGAAAGAAAGTGCCAAATAACAGAGGCATCGACCTTGTCCTCCTCCTCCTGTAAGTACACAGTGTAATTAACTTAATTATTAATTGTTATTATATGAGGCTCTGTACTGATAAAACCAAATCGATGCATCACGGGCAGCATGATACTAATTATTAGAGATGCGCATAAAATTTTGATGACGCAAGTGGGAAATGGCATATGACGGGAGAATGATGAATGGTGACACTTATCCCATAATATCATTAATGCCGTCTGATGGGGCTTGCAAGTCATGTATGCAGCGATTTACTCAATTTCTGCTCCGGATGTTTTAGCACAGATGAGGGAGGTCTGGAAAGAGAGTATGAGAAATCAGTGATTGTCAAATAAATTTCAAACTCATGACCCATAACCAAATTAATAGAATTTGAAATGCATCATATCTATACTATACTCAACCAAAAAAGTACCCCCCCCCCCGACACTTTTTAAAGTATGCAGAATTTATCACCTACATTTCCATTGGTCATTGGTTAAGTTTTCATAATTAAATTATGTTTTCTATTGCAGTCGGTTAAGAAAATAGTTACAATTTTGATTTCATAGTGATATGCAGGTTTACATGTGTATACTCGTTTTATTTTCTTGTCATCTTTTGTTAATGTAAAGACGGATAATTTGCTATTCAAATTCATGAAACTGTACTACAAAAAAAATCACGATTTTTTTTTAGTGCATGTTCATGAATTTGAATTGCAAGTTATGCGCCTTTATACGGACAAAAGAAGTGAATAGAGTACAAAATGTAGGCCTACACCCTGCATTGCATGAGGAAAGTGCAAACTTACCGACCTTAAAAAAAAACATATTTTCATTATGAAAACGTAATCAATTAAAAAATATTAAAATATTAAAAAGTGTCAGGGGGGACTTACTTTTTTTGGTTGAGTAAATTTTTGAATCTATATCACGAAAATAATTCATACGAAACAAACATAATTTCACACATTTACAATTCAGTTAAGATGGACATAGTACAGAACAGAAAAAAACTTGTTAAACGAGTGGTCATGACTAATCAAAGTCTTAACTCACAAGTCATTGTCGGCAGAAACGGTTGGATACGTGATCCTAGCAACATTTACAAAACTTACAAAAATGCCCCTCCTGTGGCGAAAGGCTGTTGCCTTTACTGCCGGAATGAGCACCTATGTTTATGCTTCATTTTGTCATGTTTGAACAGTTACGATTAAAGTAGATTTCTCTTTGAAGAAAAATTCTAATTTCTCATTTAAATTGTTAGTTTAGGATATCCTTTTTAGAAATACGCCGTTACAAATGATGTCCTTGTTTGCCAAATAACAACCTTTTTGCATCTGTCCCGACCAAAGTACCAAAGAATGATTATTCAATGCCTGATCAGCTGTCAGGAAGCGTTAAAAATAAAAATAAAAAATAAAAAAAATCAGAACCGCTCACTTCCAGAATGTTGAAAGTAGGAAATTGGTACCTACGGTAACTCAAATACGAATTCGTCTGACCAAAGTGCCTTTTGTTTGCTCATAAATTGATTTTATTGCTCTAAGTGCGAACACGAACTGACAAAGGGTATAACACTCGATAATTTTAATGACTCTTATATGAAATCGGCTGACGAAATAACGGAAGTGACCATGAAAACCTATATCAAGTAAACAAGACAAGTTCTGTACTCGACTTGTACCAACCCTAAACCGTGTCAAGAGTTCCATTCTTTGGCATAAAGTAAACGTAAACGACAACACATATCTCATAACAAATTCTGCTACCGTATAAAAACAATGAAAAACAATGTATATTATTACAAGAAGTGCCACTTGTGTCTCAGCTACCGGATAGTACTGGTAACCAATACGGCGTCTAGACAAATTTAGACAAATTAGGCAAAATGTGCATTGTTTGGCAAGCGACGGGCATAGTGTTTGCAAAGGCAAGATCAAATTCTCCTACAAATAAATGAGGGGCTTTGGCAAGAACGGCACTGTCAGAGAGAAAATGCATCTGAAAAGGGAATATGGAAATGCTTGAATAAATACAATGCTTTGACATTCCTAATGGAATTCTATTTGTTTGTTTAATAAAACTACTCTTGCTCTTAATATAACATGCGCAGGCAAGGAAATTGATATGGAGGCGTCCATTAAGTTATATTGTGGACAAGTGCCCCACCACCCTTTTACTATAATTATGCAGTGTATGCTTCCGATCATTGCCACCCCCTCCCCCATACCACTGACAAGCGGGAATACAGATTAGACTTTTTTGTGTGTAACTGAAAGTCACTCTTTTTTTAGAGTTTCATGTATCAATTAATTATTTTGTAGTTTGTAGGATAGTTTTCATGAAATTTTATGTTTAACAAAATGAAAGCCGTTCGGGATTGTATTTCAAATGCACGATAGAGGCTAGCTAGGTCCGTCATTTTTGTTGTTGTTGTATTTATTGGCCAGACGGTCAGACCGTTGACTTATCTATTCATATTTTAATCATAGTATTGAGTTTCCCGACATAGCAACAACATACATCTTGAAGTTTCATTATTGAAAAATTTATATAGTAATCACTTCGTCAGCAAAGGTTAGGAAGAAAAGGCCAATGCTTGTTATTGGTTATAATAAATTGTATTGTCTAGTTTCATGTGTATACCCCTCTATTAATTAAACGTTTTTTCTTTATATAATAAAGACAATATCGCCATAATAAGCTACATGTTTAGGAAAACAACATGCAAGATGTAATAAAATATGTTCTTTTCCTACATTCAATTGTGTAAGCAATCGAAATTTCCTTCGGTCACAGTGTCATATTTTCTTATATGAATACAAAACCAACATCAGTACCTATAGGCATATGAATTGAAAAGGAAAAAGAAAACAACTTACAAATATGCAGGTTGCCACATAGATCATAACGAAAACGAAACTTGACTGCAAGTCGATAGTCTTCATATTGGTTAGTGGAATTCACGATCAACTTCTCAGATTATGAAGTCACATATTGTCAGAGCTCTAGAACTGCATGAGTTGCAAAACATGTTCGACCTATTCACTAAATAGCTGATAACAAGACAGAGGATTGTGTCGATCCCTACCGCACACCTTCTCGGCTCCGTTGGTGCCAAAGAAAATATACTCCAAGATCTATGTGTTGCTGAACAACGTTTGAACATAGCATATCTTTATCTAAACGTGTGAACATGGTATATCTTTATGTAACCATGACAACAACCGCGCATATAACAGTTGAGCCAATCATATACTAGTGGATACTTTGCTGCTTTTTGGGGGGTGTTGATCATGGACTGATTTTTTTCAAAAGAGAAGATCAGATCATCAGCAATGAATTTTCGCCTATGGGTTGATCTATTTTGTGAAGATTAACATTAAGGCCTATACTTGAAAATAAATCAGGCAAGTTAAAATTGAAATAGTAAGATCGGTGATAGACAGAGAGCGAGAGAGAAATAATAGGTGGACAGACATGGTACATTTTAGTGGGAGAAATTAAGAGTTCATTTATTTTACCAATATCAAAATACAAAGCAAACAAGATAAAATACAAAGTATATGGTAAGAACCAAATTGAAGCCAGAGCTTGTTGAACTGAAAGCTATAAAGGGGGTAACCAAAGAGAGGCAGATAAATGTGTTTCAATACACAAGGCATGGAAGAGGAAGGGTAAACTCATGTTCCCTGGGTACTTAGGTGATCTATTTTAGGGGGGCGGAACAAATTTACCCACAAGGTAGCTGAAAATTAAATTTGCCGACAAAAAAATAAAAATTAAATGGGGTTGTCATCCCCCCCCCCTCTGTAGAATGTATCTGTCATTAATTTTTTTCTCTGCATTACTGCAAGGTTTTTACCTTTCGTGACTTTCTAAGTACATCAATTGTAAAATCCTTGAGAAACGCTATAATTAAGCTCTAAAATGCATAAAATGTTCCTTTTAATAGACATGACAGCGCTAACGTAACGCTTAAGCACTTACGCCTAAAATTTAAAAGGTGTACGAAGAGCACATTGTTCAGTCCGCGCACACTCTAAATCCATTATTTGAAAATGATGGTACTCCTAATTCTGAAATAGCCGCCTCTCAACTATTTCGGGCTATCCATGTTCAGGTTGATTTAATAGGTACGAGATGCTATACAGTATTTGATACACGCGATTCAACGAACGAACTCTTAACATTTTTAGAGCTTTTCTCACCACATTTTCCTATTGCTCTTAAAACTGAGGCCATAATTAGGAATAAAAGATTGAAAAAATTGTTCGTCTTAGGCCTATGGGGGAGGGGGGGAGGCTTGGGTACGTGCCCCGCGCGGCACTTGAAGGGGGAGCAAAAAACGCAAAAGAATGAAAGAAAAAAAGGGAGAAAATGAAGAAAATTATAATCCTTAAGGATTATGAGCCCCAATCCGCATGGTAAATGCATTAGAAATACAGTTTTTGAGGTTTTAAAGAGCGAATTTTTTCATAAGCTTGGTCGCTTTGCTCCATCGCATAATTATGTTGCTTCAGGATCTTTGCACCCCAGTAATATAGTTTTCAAATAGCATTTTTAAAGGGTTCAAAATTCGAAAAATAAAAAATTTCTTTGCTCACTATCACTAGCGTATTAAGGGTGGCAGGGGGCAGTCCCCCCCCCCCCGGACAGAATTTCAACCATGAAAAAAAGTGACTCTTCCAAGAATCATGAACCATTTATTTCAAAGGAAACTGTAACCAAATTGCTTTTAATAATCTCATAAATTAACTTATTAATTAAAGAGAAATTTTCAAAATCTTTTACGCTCGGTCGCAATGCGACCTTGCACTAGCGTTTTGAAGCCTACAGACAAAAAAGTTCAACAGAGCTCATAAGGCACGTGTAAAGCCAGAGTGAATTTGAAGACTCTGAAATATTTTCAAACATATAAATCAAATCAACAGTTTATGCATGAATTATAAAGAAGTAAAGCTGTCCAATCGAAACGCAATGAGGAGGGAAAAATTATTTGCTCGCTCGCTTCGCTCGATGGCAGATACCTATGATTTAGCTGTTGCTAATTACACTATACATTGGATAAAAAATGATATTCAATCATAATTTGCAAATTATGAATAGATGTGTGAAGGTAACATCGCCTATACCTACCCCCCCCCCCCACCCTTCCGGCGCAAATTAGGGCCTGATAGGTGATTTTTTTTTTCTAGGTCATTGGCCTGGATGTTTTTCCCCTTTTGAAGCCAAGTCTACGCCTCACTATCCTGCAAGTTACCTCCGTCAGCCTCTTGTTAAATATTGCGCCCTCAATATAGGATAGAGTGTATAAAATAACATTTTTCAACGGTTCAGAATAAACGGAAAGAAATCTCAGCTTTCGGTCCCCTTGCTAAATTTCTCGACTATTTCTTAAAGGTTTTCTTTAATGTTGCGCCCATTTTGAGAAGGGAGTGAATAGAAACTCCTTTATCAATGTACAACATTCAAACTTTTCTACAGTTCAATTATTGCAGTGGTCAATCGATTGCGAAATTGAGTTTTTTTTTAAGGGTTAAAATGCAAAAAAAAAATAATCTCCCGCTAGGTCGCTTTGCTCCCTTGCATGTACAATTAACGTATAGACCCTATGTTTAAGTTTTGGCAGGTGGGGGGGGGGGGGTTACCTTGAGGGGGGGGCGCAACTTCATTTGCCCCAAGCGCCATGGGTACCAGCTAGATACGCCACTGGTTTAGACTCTATTTTTGAGTTTGAATTACAATCCCAGGGACAATATGGGCATTAGCATGATTGCACAAAGACATCCATGGAGCTACAAAAAGAGGGCACTGAACTTCTGTATGAACTTCCGATGGAAATGTTTGATGCAGGCAGTGGCGGCACCAAGGGGGGGGGGGGGCATGGGGGGCATTTGCCCCCCCCCCAGTCAGAAGTTTTGCCCCCCCAGTTGCCCCCCCCCCAATAATTTTCGGAGTGAAAAAAAATAAAAGGGTGGAAAATGAAAAAGAAAAGAAAAGGAAAGAAAAAAGTGAATAAGGAATGGAGAAAAGAAGGAAAAAGAAAGAAAACGGAAACTTGGAAAGCAGTGGCGGCATCAAGGTGGGGGGGGGGGCATGGGGCAAATTTGTTCGCTCAGCTCGTGTAAATATCCTCATATTTGGGTAGTTTTATAGCCGAATAATTTCTGTACATTTCCACTATAATAGTGTAAAAATTTTTGCTCGCTCGCTTCGCTTGCTCGCAATACAGGCCTATAACTCCCACCACATAATCAGGCCGCAAGATGATCAAATGTCCTCATATTGGGGTAGTTTTATAGCCAATTAATCATTTCAAAAGTTTCAAAATTTTTGCCTGTTCGCAATGTATAACTACCACCTTATTATCGGGCAGCAAGATGCTCAAATGTCCTCATATCTGGGTAGTTTCATAGCCGAATATAATTTCTGTACATTTTCACGACAAAAAGTGTTCGCAATAAATAACTACCACCTCATAATCGGGCAGCAAGATGCTCAAATGTCCTCATGCATATTGGGGTAGTTTTATAGCCGAATATGTAATTTCTGTACATTTTTACTACGAAAAATGTCAAAATTTTTCGCTCGCTCGCTTCGCTCGCTCGCAGTATATAACTAACACCTCTTTATAATCGGGCAGTTCAGCTAGATGCTCAAAATGTCCTCATATCTGGGGAGGTTTATAGCCGAATATTCTGTACATTTTCACTACAAAAAGTGTCAAAATTTTTTTTGTCCGCCCTTGCCCCCCCCCCAACATTTTCTTTTGCCCCCATTTGCCCCCCCCCCCCACTTTAAAAATCCTTGCCCACTGGATGCAGGCGCGTATAGCCCGGGTGCATATCGGGGGGGGGATCGTATTTCCCCCCCCCCCCCTCAAAAAGGAAAACGGTACAAAGAGGAGAGGGTTAGGAATGCATTGGTCATGAGCGGAAAGGAGAATATGAAAATAAGGAAGGGTCAAAATGATCTCTTGAGCCGAAAGTACTATTACTTTAGGACTTTTTGAAAAATATCTTGAAACGTTTATGAATGCACTGTTAATCTATTTTTTACTTACTTAGAATAATAAATTTCATATAAATTATCCAAATTTTACCGTTCAAGATTTATTTAAGGCGAAAAAATAAGCGAAGGTCCGCCTTCTTCCAAGGAGCTGTTAAACCCCAAATCCCCCTCTTCCCTAGCTCCCCCACCCCCCCCCCCCCTCCATGTCGACACACATCATTTCAATGTTCAATGAGGGGGAAATGTAACATAGTGTATCTAAAATTTGAAAAGTTCATTGCAAGCCCTACCCCTCCCCCCCAAAATAGGAGCAATAATATTTGAAGAAAAATATAAGATAAAAGTAAATTAATTACTTAATTTAAACAAAAATGAATAGGCCTATAGTATAGGCCTATATCCCAAGTTTTATCGTGTAAAATATCACTTTGGATCTTCTATGAATACTAATTAATATGGTAATGATTTATATTCAGTTGATTTCATGATTTTATTCTCTTATACCTTGTGATTTTTTAATTTTTTTTTAATTGTTGTTGAATTATTTCCATGCAGAATGCAGAAGAAAATTAGACAAATTTAGACCGAGCTGCATGCGCGGCGCTATCAAAATCTCTGTGGCCAATTCTGGTTCCAGCCTAGCGCCATCTACGCGGATACCACAAGTGGTTTATTATTTTTCTGTTTTGTGGATGGTTTGCCGATATTTTTCAACTTTAGTTTAAATAATAAACTGGTCAAACATATAATCTCAAAGATAATATAAACACGTCGGAGGCTGACGGAATGGAGCTTGCATTTGTGGCTGACTGGCCGAAAACTGACGCTAATGTCTGGTAAGTGGATAAGAACCTAATCGAGTTGAGTGACCCACACATTCATAAATGTGTGAGTGATTTGTGCCTGGAGGCTGGAGCTTCAGAAGTTCAGGTCAATGAATACACATACGAGGTTGTTGTTGTTGATTAGTGTTTTATGGCAATCAGTCAATTTTGGCTATTATCGCCAACTATTTTTTTGTCGTTATATATTAACCGTTAACCCATAGAAGGCCAGGAAAAGTTTTTTGAGGTTTAATTTATACAATACATTCTTCCACTTATACATGTACCATGTGTACAAGCTTATCTTGACTTAAGATAACCTTGTACTCAGACTAGCTCTTTTATGGGTGAATAGGCTTCAATAGCTATTGTGTGTATCAGCAGGCCCTTTTCCAGGCTAGATCATTCATACAGGAGAGGAAAATAATTATTTAAAATTCACTTTCAATTCTGAATCCCCTAATTTGTGGCACAGTAAGAGTGGAAGAGTCCATGAATCAGGTAATCTAGCAAATTTAAGAAAATTAAATCTTGCTTAGAGCAATTTTGTTGTCTGTTTTTGACTGCTGCAACAGTGAATGTTGGACACAGTCCCACATAGGCAAGGGCCCATGAGTGACATTCTTCTAGTTATTGGGGCTGTGTCAATTTTGGCCTGTCACGACCTCTAAGTTGAGGAGGTAAAAACACCAATGTAATCGGCAAAATTTTTAGAAAATACTTCCTTCTACATTTTAGAATGATAGAATATATAATTTCATGCCAGATTCTTCAATAGGATCTTTATCATCTTGATCAAGTTAAATTTTCAGGCTGTTTTTGGTCGGTGATCTTGCTCCTCTCCTGCACACATATGGGCAAGATATCACACACTTGCCTATGGGAGGCAATTGCTCATGGTATGAAGGTACTGAGTGCGAGGTTATCTCCAATAACCTCGCATAAGTGTGAGTGGGTCATTGGTACTCTTTGACTTAAGGTGGGTTTTTGTTTTTTCTTTTGGTGTTCTCAGCATCAAGAAGCTGATTGATGACTGTGTCTGCAGCTGGTCATGCCGGAACATCATAGCCTTCACTGCAATTGGAAACCCCAAATTACCTGAAGAGCGAGAGGTTTACAGGCCGACAATACACATCGTTGACCCTGATAGACCATGGGAGGTTTGCAGGTATATATGGTAGTGGATCCTATTTCCGAACACTTTTCAGAAAATCAACGATAGCAAATAAAATATCAAACGAATATCTGTCAAACTTACATAATGAATGCTTAAAGTCCTACAGAAAAAGAAGTTGGTGGAATTTGAAAAAGACAACGTAGATTTAATACGATATTCCCTTCCAAGCGAACCCCTTCCCAATGACACGGCGTTTTGGTACCTTGAAAAACGTATTGTATTACCGAACGTGTGCCACCTATGGGAAAAAGACACATCCTACCCCGATTTGGGGCCAATGGGATGAAGACTGGGGGTGACGAGAGAGCAGGTTATAAGATATTACTAATGTTTTTTGCCTCATTTTATGATCTTCTGCCCTGTGTTCTGTGTGTCAAATAGTGTGGAGAACGTACGCATAGTCCCACGCGTATGAAAGCCATTTTAGGCGCTTAACTGTACGCGTTCGGTAATACAATGCTGTTCGGAAATACAATCCATGACTATACATGTATTATCAAAGGATTCTGCAAAATAATAAACTATTTGCTTATCGATCCCAATGGATGCTCAAAGCACCTTAAAGGTACTATTATTACCTGGCGGGCTGTAACTCCACTACCCTAAGGCATTAAAAGCATTCCAAGAATTCCTTCCTACCAGGTACCCATTTACCTCACCTGAGTGGAGAGGAGCAAATGTTTATAAATATACCAAAGAAATGAGTGCAGCTAATTGGACTTGAATCACAAACCATTTGATCCACAGTATGGTGACTCATCCACTAGACCACTGATGCCTCTACTTTTAAAATTAAAGATGTCTTAAAGTAAGGATATATGTTTGACTACAATACAATATTACATCAATTTTGAATCAATTAATCCTTTTTGTCTTCTATAATCTTCATAGCTTTGGTAACCAGCACAATGATGCCATTCAAGCTTTGCAGTGGAGCAGCGAAGGCACCCAGCTTCTCTCGGCCGATGCCTCAGGGTCAGTATACCTGTGGCAGATGAGACATCACCTGATGAATGACTGGGTGTGTGTGGCAGAGAGCCACCTTCCGGGGGAGCCTGTTGTAGCTATAGCATGGCTGCGCAACGGCATGAAGGTTGGTAACTGTCTTAGAACTGGTTCTTCTCCTGTTCTTCTTATGCCAGAACCTGGTGTTCCTGTGTCAAGCCTAAACAATTCAATTCAATTCAATTCAATTCATTTATTTTCCAGTACTAGTAAAAGACATATAAAATATACAAATACAAATCACAATTCACATTTGATAGTATAAAAAACAGAAGAAAAAAATACAAAGAGAAACAAACATACAGGTATTGATAAAACAGAAAAGGTAATTAATGATCTAGTATGTGGAGGGGGATAACAAAAGCAATTTTGCTTGTCTGGGTTATCCCCCAAATAATCATAATATAAAACTGTAAAGGGAGGGGGGGGGGGGTCATTTAGAATATTAATGTTAGCAATACGAAGAGAGTTACATTTTTAACAATAAATGTTTATTTAAATGCCTCTTAAAGGTCATGTAAAGTTTTGGTAAGCCCTCAAAAACTGTTCGTCAGATTTCTTCAATTTTTGTCGATAAATAGCAAGATACTAGCAATACTAAGACACTGTGAAGATTTCGCCTCCTGAAGTTTAATATTAAACAAATAAGAGGCAAAAACTAATTAATGTGCCGGGACAGGCACGTAAAATCCCAACAAAGGCAGCATGTGCTATACACTGTAAACACACGTGTAAAACCAATGATGAGTAGCTACACACAGTGCACACACGCTGTCTCTATGCGAAGCCCCAAGATTGCTGTGCGGGGAGCCGTCGGGGTGGACGGGTCCTAGCATAATGGCAGTGATCAAGCATTCTTACAGATATTTACACTGAAATTCACCAGAAATCATAGATGGAATACCAAATGATTTCTTACAGACATCTTTTGATACAAGGAGAACAACATGAGACTATATTTAACATGTTTCTTTCCAATTTCCTTTTTGCTACCAATACTGTACATGAGCTTTAAAACTTTGAAGTGATGCAGAACAAATGAGAAAATTCAACAGTCAACGGGTTGAATATTAAAAAAAAAAAACATGCCATTAATTGCTTGTATATTGACTGTATTTTCAAAGTTAACATCATCCATTACTGTCTTTAGCGATTTTTTGTTTGTTTTCAAATTTCATTTCATTTTTCACAGAGCTCATACAATTCCATTTCCACTACAACCCTAATATTGCTACATGTGAACAAACAATGATATTTTGATCAAACTTATTCCTTCATACAATGCACTAGATCAATGATTTATGAATATAGTTAGTTGAAATGATATTTAAAAACAAAAAGATAATCACTTTCCATATTGAATTCAATGTTACTGACACTAATTCTCTTTGATTTAGATTACCTACAATGTGGACAACATAGACACCCCCAATATGCTGGACAAGTTCTCCAGGACACGCTTCGCTCCAAGCCTGGCAGAATTTGGTATGAGCCCAACACGAGGCTGGGTACTGGTCACTGGAACTGGTCTGGTAAATATCATCCTCGTGCAAATTTCACCTATTCATTTAATTTATGTATTTCATTCAGTTATTTGGTTTCTTTCATGTAATTCATATATATTTACAAGTATTGCATTTCTTTGCCTCATTCACGTTATTATGTTTGCATTACACTGTAGTCTAGATTGGGAAGTGCATATCAGAATGTGATATGCACTCTACAGGAATGGAATATTATTATTAATATCATTGTTGTTGTTGCTGTTGTTGCTGTTGTTGTTGTTGTTCTACATACATTTTTAAGAGATAATGTAATCTTAAATTATTAACCAAATTTTCATGACAGGCACAAAGTCTACTAAATCAGCTAGATCCAATGCGAGTGTTAAGTCATTTTTTAACATGACATCCTCCATTAAAATTGATTTGAGACAAAGCTTACACCCTGCATTGAGTTTATCTTAAGCCGAAGTGAAAAGATTTCTTGGAGGCAACTGGAAAAGTACATGTGTAGCATTTCATAAACAGAGCGAATGGAGAAAAGGCCATCATGATCAGTCTTAGATTTAGGTCACGTATCGTCGGTGGGGTGATAAAACCTCGTAATTCAAAAATGTTAAATTTTCAGGAGAGCAAAAAAACTTTCACAATTAACACAGTAAGTGCATTGATGACCTTCCTTTTAAGATCACTTGTGGCATATTTTTTTTCAGATATGCTCTATATGGGTTTTATGAGACGATCAAATTAGTCCTTAGCTACAAAATTATGAAGAAAAAAAATTTTCACCAGAAAATGAGTTAAGAGGTTTTATCACCCCACTGACGATATGATGTATTTGAGAATCATTGTTTGGAAAAAGTGATCCCCTCCAAATTACTTGCTGTGTAAAGAACTTCAGTTTTTGTTATGGATATTATGTCCTCTGAATGTTCATATTTTTGTTTCTTTGTACAGGTGTCTGTAACAGTTCTAAAGGATGGGAAGACCACCGTCGTTACAGAGAGACTTGGAAATTCAAGGAATCATATTGCCTTAGCAGACATTGCTTTCACAAGCAGTGAGTATCTTTTCAGTGGATACTGAGATTGCCAAAACTTTCTTTTGGCATTGAAACCATTTCTTCCTTTGTTTTGCATTCAGAATAATCTCATAGTCTTATTTGCTTTATTATAATTTTTTTCTCATTGTTTTATTTGGCAAATCAATATACAAATATAATTGACAATGAAAACAAAATTGTTGAACAATAATAAATACAACAGATAAAACAAGAATATAGTGCAGTTGTGTTCCTAAGCATGCTCCCCCAACCTGCCTGGAAGGAAAAAGGCAATTTTAATCACAATGATTTTTTTTTTTTTTTTTAGTACCTTGTTTTTCAGTTCTTAAGGAAGCATGACATAAAATAAATAATGCAATGAGCCCCCCCTGTTTTTCCTTTTGGGTGGGGGGGGGGGGGGCACTGTTAAATATTATTATTCTAAAGTGACCAAAGAAGTAGTAAATGCAATATTAACTTCTTATAAGACAGAATGTACAAAATAATATTGTGGTTGTTTTAGTTATTGTATTTATCCTTTTGAATTTGTACAGCTGGTCACATTCTCATAGCAACATCTGATGGAGGTTCTAGATGTCCTCTTCAGTTCTTCAAAGTAACACTTGTTTGGAAGGATGGTGAGAGCTTATCAACAATTTAATTAATATCAGTACCGTGCACAGCCTCTTAGGAATATACAGGAGACACTTGCCTTTAGCTATGAAATAAATACATTTTAAGTGGCTTGGAACTAAAAATACATCAAACTTTTATTAGTAGATACATTGTATTTACTCTGCAATATCATCATCACTCATTTTTAGATTAACATTGTACAGACTTACTTTAAAAACTTAAAGGTCATGTAAAGTTTTGGTAAGCCCTCAAAAACTGTTCGTCAGATTTCTTCAATTTTTGTTGATAAATAGCAAGATACTAGCAATATTAAGACACTGTGAAGATTTCGCCTCCTAAAGTTTAATATTAAACAAATAAGAGGCAAAAACTAATTTATGTGCCGGGACAGGCACGTAAAATCCCAACAAAGGCAGCCTGTGCTATACACTGTAAACACACGTGTAAAACCAATGATGAGTAGCTACACACAGTGCACACACGCTGTCTCTATGCGAAGCCCCAAGATTGCTGTGCGGGGAGCCGTCGGGGTGGAAGGGTCCTAGCATAATGGCAGTGATCAAGCATTCCTTACAGATATTTACACTGAAATTCACCAGAAATCATAGATGGAATACCAAATGATCTCTTACAGATATCTTTTGATACAAGGAGAACAACATGAGACTATATTTAACATGTTTCTTTCCAATTTCCTTTTTGCTACCAATACTGTACATGAGCTTTAAAACAGATGAACGAGTGTGCTACATAATCGTTTGGCCCATCTATAATTTTCTGTGTGAAATTTACGTTGTGCAAATTTTGAAACATTTTATTACTCTTGGATGGTAAATTTAATCCCTTCAGGACAGCAATTATTTAAGGGCTAAATTGATCACATTTTGTTCTTCAATTTGGCAACAATAATATTTTTCTTTTAGTACTACATGGTTTTAATAAGGTGTAATATTTTTGAAAACAATATAGTCAGGAATTTGGTCGAAAAGTAAAAACAATTGAAAAAAAACAATGATTTTGAATCTCTCAATGTGTTGGCAATTTAAGGATTTTAACTCTTACGGTGCCGATGGCACGTATAGTTGCCCATAACCCTTCAGTGCCGATGGCACGTATACGTGCCCGATAAACTTTTTTCTGTTTCATCTATTTTAATTATACAAAAATAACTTTATATTCAGATTTTTTCATATTGATGTATTGATAAAAAATTAAGCATTCAATAAACCATATAAAAAATATGGGTTTACATTAACATTTTTTGAGTAAAATCATATTTTCTCGGCAGTATTTTGAAGAGTTTTTTGGGGGGATAATGCCGTAAGCAGCGTCAAGGTTTCCCAATAGAACGTGTGTTATAAACGTTGTGTATGGCAATACACGCATGTCTATGGGCGGACGTCCTGTGTTAGTCTACCGGGGAAATGAGCTTGGAGTTGACCAATGGTAGAACAGCGCAAAGCAGCGCTCCAAATGCAGCTCGCTTATTCGCTAGCATAGTATGAATATTCATGATTGAAGGAGCTGGCGAAGCGTGGGTCTAAATGGTATTATTCTCGTGTCAAGGCTTTTCCCCTCCACTCAATACAAAGGACTTGGGTGTATATTGTGTATTGTGTATTTGACTATTATCATTTATTCTTTGTACTCAGTCCATGAGCCCATCTGCTTTTTACTGACATCTTGTTTAATTTATTTTTTTTAGAGAAAATTATGTCACTCCCGACTCTCCCCCCCCCCCCCCCCCCCCCCAGGATAAATGTGAAAGGTAGGGAGTTTCAAAAATAAGGGAACGCATTCCTCTTTCTGTTTTAATATTTTGTAAACATTTTTTTAAAGCAACCAGACCTCCTCCAACTTCAAAAGTCATCCGCGCAAAATTTGAAAATGCAATGCCCCCCTCTCTCTCTCCCTCTCAATTACCCATCTTACCAATATCACTTTCTTATTACCTCTTTTTCTAAACTTATATCTCTCTCTCCTTTTCCTTCTTTTTCGCAACTCTCTTCTCCTCACCCCGTCCTTCGCAATCATCAAATCTCTATCTCTCTCTCTCTCTTTCTATCTTTATCCATCTCACTCAACTCCTTTTGCGTTCTCGTGTTGAATCGTATGTTGTTTTGAGGTACGTCTGTTTTGCTTGATGATTATCAAAACCCATCTCCAATATTCCTCTGAAAATAAAAAGACGCTAAAACGCAGTAAGGGAATCAGTTATGAATCCCTCAACCTCTCTCCACTCATGTTTAATTTATTCACGCCATATTCAACTTAATTATCTATGATCTGCCTCACTCACAGTTACTAGGCCTCAAGAAATTAAGAAACTGCTGAATATTGAACGTAGCCATAATTTTTTCTTTCAAGATAAGGGGGGGGGGGGGCGGAAAATGCAAGATAGAAGTATCAAAAGTACAAAAAAACATGCGTAAATAAAATTCATATTTAAGGAGCATTATTGTTCATTAGATTAGTAACAATAGTTATTTGTATAATGTTATACTAATCAAGCACCGCGTTATTTGGTAATTCTGCTTGGGTAGAAATAGATTGGAAGAGAAACCAAAACACTAGCCATCATGCATTATTTTGTTGCGATCATCGATTATTGGCCATTGTCTATAGCAACGCGCCACGGGATAGAACTTTTCTTCTCAGGGGTCTATAATCCCCCCCCCCCCCTAACTCTATACCATCTTTGCGTGGCAATTTATGACAGGAAGTTCTTAGAAATCGGGGCCCATTGATGGACTATTCACCATTATCCAAAAGACCGGAATAGGGTATAGGACTTTTCTCAGTTTCACCAGGATCTGCGTCAGGACTCTATAACCCCCCCCCCCCCCCCCCCCCTCCTGCTCGTGCCACTACTGCTATTATTTGTATATTTGATTTGTCATTGACTTATTTATTTAAGCATGGTAAAAGCCCAGTTCATCAATCAGGAGAATATAAAATAATTAGAGCGGTTGTTACCTTATTTACCAAAAGATGTACCAACACAATATAATCTCTATACGGTCGAAGGGAAAAAGAGAGAGTTTACATGGAATTATAACATAGAAAGCGATAACTGATAGCTTAATTGTCATATTGCAGAAAACAATTAATACAAATTAAATGATATTGACATGGAACAATTAACAGTAAAATCAAAATTGGGTTCATTCTTAGCACAATAAACAAACTGTTGTTACAGGAATATATACTATTCGATATAATACAGAACTCTAGATCATCTCCCGTCATCATCATAGTTACTGGCCCCTACCCCACCCTACCTCCACTCTTTCAATCTATCGCTTTCTCATTTCCTCATTACCTCTCTTTCTAAAATCTATCTTCCCGCCCTCACATCTCAATGATTATATATATATATATATATATATATATATATATATATATCTTTCTCTCTCACTCTCTCTCTTTCTCTATCCCAACTCTCTCCTCCTCACCCCGTCATTTACAGTCGTCATCATAATCTCTCCCTCACTCTCTTTCTCTCTCTTTCTCTTTCCTAACTCTAAACTCCCTCCTCCTAAGCCAGTCTTTCACAGTCATCAGATACCCCCCCCCCCTCTCTCTCTCTCTCAGTGGCGTAACTAGAGTCCAGCCATCACTGAGCAGACTGAGTGGGGGGGGGGGGGGGGGGTACCGGTCTTAGCTGGAATATTCAATGCTAGGCCGCTGGTTAGGGGGAGGGTGCGAGAAGGAGGCCAATCGTCTTTTATTTTTCTTCCTTTTCTCTTTGCCCTTCTTTTTTCTCTCTTTCCTCCTTTTCTTCTTCTTTTTTTTTTTTGCCATCCGATTGGGATGGGGCACGTACCACCGTGCCCCTGTAGCTGCGCCACTGCACTTTCTTCCTCTCTCTATCGCGCTCTCTCTCTCTCTCTCTCTCTCACTCTTATACTCACTCAGTCTCACTCATTCAACTTCTCTTGCGTTTTCGCGTTGAATCGTTTGATGTTTGATGCTCTGCTTGTTTTCCTTGATTCGTGGAGATTTATTCTTTGTAAGTGAGAAGTATCAAAAGTAGAAAAAACGTGCATAGATAAACGACCATAATTTTGTATGAGATTAGTTAGATAGTTGTATGCATTTTGCTATATACTAAGCACAACTTTACTGGGCAATTCTGCTTAGGTAAAAATACATTAGTAGAGAAATAAAAATATTAGCCATCATGGTATTCGTTGCGAGCATTGATTATTACCCATTATATATAGCAACATCAACGGATGGAAAAATTTTTTTTTCAGGAGTCTATAATCCCCCACCCCCTCCAACTACAATCCCCGCGTTTAGAAGTCGGGGCCCATTGATGGTCTAATTGACCATTATCCAAAACACCGGTTTAGGGTATATATGACTTTTCTTTTCATCAGGACTGTAATCCCCCTCCAGCTAGTGCCACCACCGCTATTCTTTGTATGATATTATATAAATGCATTGTTGTTATAGAGGAATATATCATTTGATATAATACAGAGCTTTAGATCATCTCCCCTCATCATCATGCTAGTCCCCACCCCATCCGCCACCTCCTGCTCTCTCAATCTACCCCTCTTACCACTATCACTCTCTCACTCATTCAACTCCTTTTGCGTTCTCGTGTTGATTAGTTTGTTGTTTTATTATGTTTTTCTTTATTCTTATCAAAATCCATCTTCAATATTCCTCTGAAAATAAAGAAAGACGCTAAAATGCAGTAAGGGAAACAGTTATGTATCCCTCGACCTCTCTCCACTCTTTTTTTTTTTTTATTATTTATTTATTTATTTATTCACGTCATATTCAACATAATATCTAAGATCGGCCTCACTAACTACAGGTCTATAATGAAAATAATAAACTATTGAATATTGAACTGAGCCATGATTTGTTTTTGCGAGATAAGAGGGCGCGGGAAAGACGGAAGTGATAAGTACCAAAAGTAGAAAAACATGAGTAGAGAAATGTATTATTTGTCATTGATTGATAAGATTAATTACTTGTTGCTGGAGGAGCAAGAGTCAATTAATTTCCAAATGTTCTTCGGGGAGCCTCCAAGGGACAAACGCACCAGATGACGCTCAGCAAATGCCCAGCAATGATCATAATCTGCAACATGTCTACCATGACAAGAACTCCGAAAGATCTAGAGACTCAATGGAAAAAGTTTGTCAAATTGGTGCAAATACGCTCGACCTAGTAGTTAGTGTTGTATAATTTAATACAAATAAGCTGGCCTTTGTGATTGTGCTGGTAAAAAAAAAATTAGAAGAGAAACCAAAAAATTAGCCATCATGTTTTTGTTGCGATCATCGATTATTGGCCATTGTCTATAGCAACGCCACTGGGTAGAACTTTTCTTCTCAGGAGTTTATAATCCCCCACCCCCTTCAACTCTATAACCATCTCCGCGTCGCAATTTATGACAGGAAGTTCTTAGAAATCGGGGCCCATTGATGGACTATTGACCATTATCCATTGTTTGTTCTTTTCCATGTTCTTTACTATCTACATGTATAGTATCTGTTGTATTGCATTCATTTTCTTTCTCTCATCCAGTTGCCTTTCTACATTTCCCAACAGTATGCATTTCTGTGTTTTGTCGGTGAGCTGGGTGGGCCCCATAATCATGAGGTTTTGTATTTTAAAGAGTTTGATCACGTGATCAAATTGGTCAATCCGTCCCGAATATCGAAATAGAAATCGGAGAGAGAGAATGTGAGAGAGGGGAGAGTTGAGAAAGAGAGAGTAAGAGGGATGGAGTGACAGAGCAGGGGTGAGCAAACATTATGATGGGAGGATCTGATCTAACGAAAAATAATGCTCATTTATCTCCGCATGTTTTTCTGCATTCTACTTGATACTTCTAACTTATATTTTCCCTGCGCCCTCTTATCTCGCAAGAACAAAAATTATTGCTAACTTCAATATTCAGTAGTTTCTTATTTTGCATTAGGCCTATAGTGAGGCAGATCGTAGATATTATTTTGAATATGACTTGAATAAATTAAACATGAGTGGAGAGAGGTCGAGGGATTCATAACTGATTCCCTTACTACATTTTAGCGTCTTTATTTTTTCAGAGAAATATTGGAGATGGATATTTGAAAGAATCAAGCAAAACAAACATAGAATCAAACAAACGATTCAACACGAGAACACAAAAGAAGTTGAATGAGTGAGAGAGTGATAGCCTGGTGAGAGGGGTAGATTGAGAGAGCGGTAGGGGTGCATGGTTGGGGTGGGGATCAGCATGATGCTGAGGGGAGATGATCTAAAGCTCTATATTATAACAACATCAATGCGTTTATATAATATTGCACAAATAATAGCGGTGTTGGCATTAGCTGGAAGAGGGGGTGGGGAATAGAGTCCTGATGAAAGGAAAAGTCTTATAACTTTATGTACCCTAATCCGGTGTTTTGGATAATGGTCCATCAATGTGCCCCAATTTCTAAGAACGGGGCGATGGTAGGGTGGGGGATTATAAACTCCTGAAAAGAAAGTTCAATCCTTAGATGTTGCTATAGATAATGGCTAATGATCGATGATCGCAACGAATACCACCATGATGGCTAATATTTTAATTTTCTTCTAAACTATTTTTACCTACGCAGAATTGCCTAATAAAGTCGTGCTTAGTATAGCAAAATATCTATAACCATCTAACTAATCTAATTTATGAAAAATAATGATCGTTTATCTACGCACGTTTTCTACCATTAATACTTCTCACTTACAAAGAATCTTTCTCCGCGAATGAGTAAAAAAACCCGTAGCATAAAATAAACGATTCACACGAGGGCGCAAAAGAATTTGAAAGAGTGAGAGAGAGAGAGAGAGAGAGAGAGAGAGATGAGAGAAATAGACATAGTGACTGTGAAGGACAGGGTGAAGAGAAAGTTGAGAAAGAGATATGGGGAGAGAGAGAGAGACGAGCAATTTAATTTTATTCTCCGATGATTTTTTTTTTCCCTTCGGGATACTAATCCAGCAACCTTACTTTTACTTCGAGTCTCGGTGACAGAAGGAGAGGGGGGGGGGGAACAATATTTTACCAGAGGGCGTGTATTTCCTTCCCGGTATACGAGTTCGGGATTCACGCCGGGCTGCGCCATCTGACACTCGAGAGCGGGGGGGGGGGGGGGGGGGGGGGGGTGGTAGCAGCATTTGAATTTGTTTTCCCGAACCCGGACGGAATTTTTTTCTTCTTCAGAATTTGACTCGCTCAGTGCTGGTTATATTAGATCGGGGATTGGAGCATGACAGTTTCTCTCATTTGTTTAGTTTAATTTTGTTTACTGTTGTTATCAATGTTGTGCTATCGGTGTGATCCCAGCCTATTACAGAACGTGGACGAAGAATCACTTGATTTTGAGAAAAGCCACGAGCGTGTTATGCACGATGCTATTTCTTTTATTTATTTTTTTTTCTTCAAAAGTAACATGCAGCATTATTTACACGTACGGGTCAGAACATAACTGTCTATATTCAAAATTATAACTAATGTGCAAATTAACTACCCTAAAGAACAAGTGTCTTTCAACCCTTTTATTCTATTCATTCATTCATGATTTATATCACTAAAGAAAAGGGGAGGGGGTCCCAACGGGAAATGCTAACTACTGCAAGTTATATATACCTCAACACGCCAAATGCCAATTTCTTTTCATGTATACTTCCTATTTAGGTAGGAAATACTCACAGATATCCCATAAACTTTGATGCAAGACATTGTGACTCAGCTTTCTCTATACATGCGTCTTTCCTTTTGAACTCTCTTTTTCTCTATATTTTATTTTTCTTAACACAAACTTAGGTAGTTACAGGGTCTCATATTGAAGACTACGCAAAAGAAAATGCACGGTTGAGCGCACATAGTGGAGTTTGTGAACAATGCTCTGCTGTGGCATGTCTATGGACGCTATTGTTGTGCTCTGATTGGCCCTTTCATGTTGCCCCATGCCTTTTATGGAAGGCATAGGCAAAGCAGGTCACGCCTCCTTTGTGTATGCTTACCAGTCACTTGTTCAGTGACGACAATTATGATTGGAAATAGCATTTTATACAAAAATAGCATTATTTTCCCTTTATTTTCTATATTACCCCATCAATGTATATATCATTCGAAAGGTAAAACATTGACCATTCTTGTCATATTTCTAGTTTTTGTTATATCTCTTAGAACTTTCAATTAATTGCTCTCAAACAGTAGGCTTTCCCCCATTTTCCTGATTGAAAAAAATGATTTCATATACGACATTTTTTACTACATATAAAAAACAGAAAAATTGTATAAAGACTAACACCATTGTAAAGACCATAAACTCTACATTATTTCATGTGTACAAAGTTTCATTGTAAAATGCATTGGGAAAGAGATGTGAGCGCTCTAATATCAAACACAGCTTACGCTTCGCAAAATTTACAAACCAACAAAACCCTTGGCACTGGAGGGGTATTGGGCCTGGCACCGGAAGAGTTAAAGCTTATTCTCGTTTTTAAAATTCCTGGCATCAAACGCAATATGGTCTTGCAACGAAAAATTGGCATAGTGTGAGCAGAAATTTTGTTCTCTTTTTACTCATGCATCTGGTATATTTGTTAGAGCTCTAAAATCAAAAGTTATTGAGCCAAACCACAAAATATGGTCGATTGTCTTGAAAGGGTTAAGAGTTAAGTCAATAAAGTTTTAAATTTCAAAGATTTATGGTGATGCTTTTCAGTAAAAAAAGAATATGTTATCCTTGGTACCAAAGACTTGCTAATCTTCATTTCATTTCTTTTCTACAGATAAACTCCACTTGTCAACAGAATACTTGCCATCCCTGTACATGCAATGCCTCTGTGAGATCACAAGTAGAGATAAATGTAAGTAGAAAAAAATCCTGTTGCAAGCACACACAAACAAAACAAGCATGCCTGGATAACCATAAGGATAAGATCACTTCTATCTTCTGAAAGATAAGATCAGTTCTATGAGGTCACTTTTCTTGTTATTGTACATTAAGAAAGTTCATATCAAGATGTTTCAAATAGAACAAGACTTTTTAATATAATGATACCAGAATGTATACTGGTAGTATTTGTTTTAAAAAAATGTTTTAAGTGAATATGGATTGAACAATTTGTAGAATAACAGGAGGTGAAAATTAAATCCTTTATAATATGTCTGTGACGATCTTGATTTGTTTTTGTTGATCTGTTTTGGTTTTAAGGGGATGTTGATTTGTGAACAAGGGAGGGATAAATGCCGCTTTGCGAAAAAATGGTAAAGGCTATTTTCATATCAGGTATGGCATATAAAGGTGATTTGTTCACTACGTACAAAATTAAATGTGGTCAGAACATACAGTTTCTAATGAAGGAAAAAATTACATGTTTAATTTCCACATTTTTTAATGTTTTTTTAAAAACCCCAGATCCTTCCATAACATCAGTGCAGTTTATCAACAAGGAATGCACGGAGCAACAGCTCAGATCAGCCCCTACTGAACAATCCTGGTTTGTGCTTCAGGTAATGAATTCGTATTGTTTGTTTTTACTCAGCACTCCCTCTCCCTCTCTCTCTCTCTCTCTCTCTCTCTCTCTCTCTCTCTCTCTCTCCTCTCTCTCTCTCTCTCTCTCTTCCTCTCTCTCTCTCTCTCTCTTTCCTTTCTCTCTTGCTCGCGCACTCTTTTTCTGTTTCATTTGTGTATTTCCCTTTTAATCTTTCTTTTTCTCTCATGTCCTTACTCTTGTTCTCTCTCACTATCAAATTTCATCTCTGTCTCTCACTCTTATTACACTTTCATTCTCTGTCTCTTACGCATACTCTTTCTTTTTGTCCCCGCCGAACGAAGTTCGCGAGGGGACTATGAAACGGGCTCCGTATGTGTGTTCGTGTGTGTGTGTGTGTGTGTGTGTGTGTGTGTGTCCGTCCGTCCGTCCGTCTGTCCGTGTGTGCTCAAATGTTAGAAAATGCTACTTCTCCGTCATTTCTTGGCCGATTTTGATTCCGATTGTTTTATCTGATAGGGCTGGGTGGGGGCTTCCAAACTTCTACACAGAATTTTGAAATTCATTAATTATGCAAATTTATGCAAGTTTATTCAAAATCGACGAAAAATGCTACTTCTCCTCTATTTCACATCGGATTTTGATTCCGATTGTTTTATCTGATAGGGCTGGGTAGGGGCTTCCAAACTTCTACACAGAATTTTGAAATTCATTAATTATGCAAATTTATGCAAATTTATTCAAAATCGATGAAAAATGCTACTTCTCCTCTATTTCACATCGGATTTTGATTCCGATTGTTTTATCTGATAGGGCTGGGTGGGGGCTTCCAAATTTCTACACAGAATTTTGAAATTCATTAATTATGCAAATTTATGCAAATTTATTCAAAATTGACGAAAAATGCTACTTCTCCTCTATTTCACATCGGATTTTGATTCCGATTGTGTTATCTGATAGGGCTGGGTGGGGGCTTCCAAACTTCTACACAGAATTTTGAAATTCATTATTCATGCAAATTTTTGCAAATTTATTCAAAATGGCTGAAGGTTCATAATGTTTTCATGTTTTATATTTCAGTTGTATACGTGCATTGTTGGTATTCTCTTCTTTTGCATGCAGTAACATTATTATTTTATTCACTAAAGTTTTTCACTGAAGTTTTAAGGTTCAGGCTAGTTAATTTCCACAGATCTGCACTTCCGGCGGGGACATTTATTACGCATTGCGTAATTTACTCATTCACTTGTTATTTTTTATTTGTCTTACGTACTCATTCCTTTCTATTTCTGTCCCTAACTTTTGCTTTCTATCTCTGACTCTTCTGTTCCTTCTTTTTTTCTGCTAATGGAATGAAACTATACTAGTTACTTTATACCTCAATTTTATACAGAACAGAAATAAATAAAATGTTACCAGGTATGTGATTGACTACACTTCTTACAGGCTACAGGAATAAGATGTTATTTTATCTACTCCTTAGGCTCCATGGGATCATGTATAGAATGTTGGACACTGAAGAAGGAGGCCATCCCCTTACATAAACTATTCCAAGCAGGCTCACCCCATCACAGAGATCAACCAACTACGCTGGTATGTACATGTATTAGGATTTCTGATTTCTATGATAATAATAATAATTATAATAATAATAATATGTCTTGTTTACCCAGGTTAACCTCATCAGTATTATGCACTGTTCTCCCTGTTAGGGCCTGCAAGCATATTATTACCCGGGCTTTAGCAGAGCGATCATGATAAGGCGCTAAAGTATTTGAAGGAATTTCTTCCTGCCAGGTACCCATTCACCTGGGTGGAGTGTGGAAAATACTACATGTATGTATCTTTTATTTTAGTGAGAGATATGTTAACCTATTTACTACTGAATGTTTCATTCTCATACATGTAGGCATAATACAGGGACAACCAGATTCCTGCAGGCAAGGGGTTAATTGTCATAAAAATTGTAGGGGGGGGGGGGGGGTAGACACTTATTGGTACCTGCACAGATGCTTCCCTGAACCATACGCATATGCAGCCATATACATGTATACGCAGACATTAACTCTTACTGTACCAAGAGGTTTAGCTCTCTTCACAATTTTACCAAAATGTGATCAGTGCTTACTTTTCAAATGTCAGCACTTCATTAAAAATCTATTATTTCACAAAATATTGTGTAGAGAACTTTTAGGAAATTTATTACCATTTCTTATGATACCAAACATTATTACTTTACCCAACTTTGTACATAAGAATTATTGGAAATTACATATGAGTTTCTCTTTTGTCCATTATTTATTGGTTTCTCATTTCTTTATTATTGTTTAATATTGAAATAAGCTAATATCGTTTTAAAAATCTGCACTTTTCTCTGAAAATGTCTGTGGTAGCATATAATTATAATCATATATTTAGAATGCTTGATTTATGCTCAGAATTTTAATGTACATTGACCACCATACACCTTTCCTGTGGTCGAGCAATTGGTGAATGAAAATGACAAGGCTATCTGTCACATATATGTGACATTGGCACTGAAAGAGTTAAGCAATGAGTTGTCTTTATTTAGATTTGTCATGACAATTGACCTACCTCTCACTAACATATATAAGATAACATATTTTTTAGAGGACATGTACCACCTCTGTTTACAACACATCTTGATATTTGTTTGAAATTCATTTCACCCACTGCCCTCAGGAACTGGATGGGTGCTGTATTAAACATACAAGTACTAGGTGAATGAGAGACTTCAGAAAACATCCGATGCTAGAGAATGCTAAAGTCCATGTGTAGTTTCCAGCAATTGAATGAGATTTTCTTTGATTTAAAGCTACAAAGTTTCCATGTGCATTGCATCATAATTCGCCGATACCAGATTTTTGTTGAATTACCATTTAATGTGTGTGAGGTCTTCCAGGCGGGCAGGCAGCGAAACCAGGGAGATGGATCTCACCATGGGTCTGTCCCTCCATGAAATTACTCCTGCTTGGGAGATTTATGATAATGACATTTCCTTACACTGTAGTAGGAGGAGGGCACAATGCATTACATAACTGCCTGTCATTAAAAGTGAAGTCCACTCTTGGTGACTGACAACACTTGCTATAAGGTAAACACCCGAATGGTGTCACATTCCCCATGAGAACCCATGACTATGTGGCTGTAAATTATGAAATACATGTTGATGACATTTCTTTATTTCAGTACATACAGAAAAGTAAAAGCAATTAGTAGACTTTGTAGTGTTCAGCCACTATCTTCATCTCAACCTGCCAATCATTTACAGGAAAAAAGTTTTTATTTACCGCAGTGGTCCTTTGGAGGTGGTTGAATGCATCTTTTCTGAACAAGCCTTCAACAGATCGTGTCTTTTGGAAGTATCTACCTTCAGATCAGGTGTAAATACATGTATCTTCCATTGTGTCATTTATCCTTACACAGAAGTGGGTGTTCAGTGCGACCTACAGTGATTCTTCTGTCATCACATCAATCGCTCTCCCGAAGCTTCCCCTAAAGCTGTCCATGAACTCACTCTACACTGGCCCTGGTATGGCTGTGGCTGTAGCTAATCAGGAAGGCACAATCAAGCTTTTGCACAGGTAATCCTACATGCTAAATAACCATGTGATCATGTTAAATGAAATTATATTCTGCTTCTTGATAAAAACTGCTTTAACAAAATGTGGTGCTTGTAAACTACAGGTATTTCCCCACCCAGTCTCCCTCTCTTCTCAAAGAATGGGAGACGGGAAGGTCTGGTCAACTGCATCTTCGAACTCTCTTCAACTCATTTCCATTGAAAAGGGGAATGAAACTCATCATGTGAGAAATGACTGGACATATTTTGTTTACCTAACCAAGAAATCCTTTTTTTTTTTACAAAGGCTTATGCAATTCTGTGTTGATTATCGTATTGTAGGTCATCCTTGAAGGCCTGTGCAGCACTTCGCTATGAAGGTGTCATCAAGGCAGATCCAGGACCTCCAGGTTAGTCTTTCAATCCAGACCACAAGTACAGTTTGTCTCAAAAAAGATTGTCAGTTGGAAAAAGTCTCCTGAGATGAATATATCCAAATGTTTTCAGGAAATGTTCATACTTGTTGAGAGTGTGGTGTCATTTGATAGGAGAGACCCTAAGCTATTCACAGGTATAAAAATTTCAAGGAATTTTCCAGTTGGAAAAAGTCTCCTGAGATGAATATTTCCAAATGTTTTCAGGAAATTTTCATACGAATTGATATTGTAGTGTCATTTGATGGAAGAGACCCTAAGCCATTCACTGGTATAAAAATTTCCTTATTTTTCTTTACAGTACTTTTTGTTGGAGACTTTTTCCAGCTATCAATATTTTTTTAGACACACCCTATAGAGCTTCATCCAAACTGAAGTAAGATCGGAAATGGAATTTCAAAAATATGATAAATGAAAAAAAATTATATCAATATCACAGGATATTGTGGAGTTTGGTGTTACAAAATTGTATAAGTAGTGTTAACTTTGTTAGGTGAATGAAAAGAAAGGAACACCATATGTAATTGAACGGAAGTGGTGTGCAGAAAGTGTGACAGCCTACTCACTAATATCTGTGTGGTACAAGATATAGAAATACGAAATGTGCTATGCTTACAATTTATAGTATTTTACATATTTTTTCTGTGTCGTGTGTGAACAAGACCTGTAGAGTTAAAAATGATATTTTAGGCTGTATTTAAAAGTGATACCACTATTTGTTATTTCAATGTTGTGATCATTCCCTACTAAGATTTCTTTTCTGCTTGTGTTTCCATTTCCAGCTAAAAGGCCAAACTTCAATGGCAAGCATCTTGTGTGTATGGAGATGTCCTCCACCTGTTGCAGTATGGTAGCTATAGATCGGACAGGAGCGCTTTGCATGTTCAAGATAGAACCCACACTGGGCCAGGGCCTAGACCAGGGTAGGTCCCACTATTATTATGTCAAATGAACTACTTTGAAACCTGTGTATAAAGACCGCTCAAATGAGATGAGTAAAGCGTTCTATATAGGCTAGTGGTATAAATGCACATCTATTTACACGTTTTAATAAGAAACACTTTTCAGGGGAAACAAAGTAGGTGGTCTTTATAGACAAGTGCTCTTTTTCTACAGGTGGTCTCTCAAGCTAGTTTGATTATGTTCTCAACATGACCATGCAGCACTCTGAATTGTAAAAAAAAAATATGTATTTAAAAGCAGATTGTAGAACAATTAGATATGAAAATTTGTGAATTCAGTCACATTTCAATGTATGAATATGAATATGGAACAAAAAGTTATAACAAGTTCACTAAATTTTAGCTGTTTTTGGTATTTAGCTTCAAGTGACACTGTTATGCTGACATTTCCTTGTAATTCAAGGCAACTTTAATTACTGGTAAAAAACAACATTATGAATGCATGCATGTAACTGCAATCAATCAGTGAAAGATAATGTACAAGGCATCAACTATTCTAAACCAATTAAGTGTATAAATGCAATATTTTCCCAAATTTTGATGGTGGAAACAAAGCATTAGATGCACAGTTTGCATCAATGTGAATTTATGTGGAGTACCGGTATGCAGGTACATGTACATACCTTTATACGCATATTCATTTGACAGCATAACGTTATCATTTCAGGTACAGCTCGAGTACACACCATTGCTCAAGTAGTGCATCTGCTGGAATACTGTCTAGTTACTGGCTATGACTGGTGGGACCTCCTTCTTACAATCACACCAAGTAAGTAGATAGACTAAGTGTTCTTTATGGAAGAAAGTGTGGCAGTAGTACCATAAATATGTACGAACATAATATACACCTGTGGTGGAAATGTGTGTTATGAACATTCGTATTTCTTTGCACTTGTAGAATTATTGTACATGTATATGAATATTATCCGGTGCCCAGTAGAAGGGCACCAACACAACAAAAAAAAAAACTTAGTAGAGAAAGGGTAGAAATAATGTAGAAAATTCAGAGATCACTGTATGCAATTTAGAGGATGCAGACTGAATGTTGTGTCAGAACTTTGCTCGTTTTTAGAAAACTACATTCCCTAGCTGTGCGTTTGTTTGCACTCTTTTGCATGTTCAGGACAGTATATGAATGTATTGTATTTGATTTACTTTCCTGCGCAGATATGGTAGACACTGTTTTGGATCGTCTTTCAGACTCTGTCAACAGACAGTCTGGTTCTACCCAAGAGCTTCTCTTCACAAGGCTTGTTGCTGTTAAGGCAAGCCTCTACAGGTAAAACACCCCTCTGTTGTGCTAGGTGGCTAATTTTAACATGTTAATGGGGATCGGTCCCCTTCATCTATTTCATCTGCAGTTTTCTTTCAGGGAATACTTTCACTTGTTGCATAGTGACAGTGAGGGTTATATTTTCTGAAAAGCCTAACAAAGAATTCACTGTGGTTTGTGTTACTAGTAAAATTCCTACTCAAAGTTTTGACTCTTACAGTAAACTGCTAATCAACTTCTATCCGAATAGGTCATATTCTTGAAAGCTGCCTCAGTTAAATTGTGTTTGAATTAAAGTGATTTGTGGAAGGCCAAGTATCACCCCGTAAGCTCTTAATACAATGTAAGTTACTGTAATTATGTCACAGAATGAAGAAACAAATTGAACTTGGTTTTTGAAATTAGAATGAGAAAGTAATTTCACTGTGAAAAGCTTTGTATTTTTATTTAGTTACAGCATTATGGTGATTTGTAGAGGATGAAGGGACTAACTCTTCATGCTCAATATATTAGTGTGCTAAAGATCTGGGGGGTGTTTCATAAAGCTGTTCATAAAGTTAGCATGACTTTACAAATGACTTGAAATATGGCAAGCCAAATGTGATTCTCATTCATTTTTAATTGCATCCGCTAAAGTTGAAATATAGACATAAATTAACATTCTTATTCTTAACAAGCATTTTTAATGCAAAGTATGGTTTTTGCCACAATCTACTAAAGTGAGATTATTGGAAATACAGTCATACTTTGTTAAAAGGTCAGGAAAAACTTTGGGCATTTCATTTGGCACTTCATATTCAAGTTGTTTGTAAAGTCATGCGTAACTGTACAAACAACTTTATGAAACAGCCCCCAGGTCACATTTGTCCATTAACGATAACCATAACAAAATTTTCACTTAAAAGTACACTCTACTACAGTGAAACCTGTCTATAAAGACCGCTCAAGGGAGACAAGAAAAGAGGAATTTATGAGCAGGTGGTCTTTATGTACAGGTTTCTTTAGTACATGTTTCATTGAGAAATATAGTTCAAGAGAAACAAAATTTGTGGTCTTTATAGACAGGTAGTCTTGCTATAGAGGTGGTCGCTACAGCAGGTTTGGCTGTATAATGGCGTGTACGTGCGAGTATGCTCATGACTATCGATAGTAGGGTAGCTCTAGGGTATACCTTTAATGGAAAATCGCATCACTACCCACTTACATACATGTAGTCCGGGGATATCAACTTGGACTAAGTTGGTACGCCTTTATGAATGCAGTGGAAACTCGTTATAAAGAGCTCCAATATAACAAGATTCCTGTTATAACAAGGTAATTTTGATGGTCCCAGGTCTTTATGTATTCTTGTGTTTTTTACCCTGCTATAAGGAGCTTCCTGATATAACAAGATAATTTTCATGGTCCCAAGGTCCTCGTTATAGTGAGTTTTCCACTGTACCAACTTTGTGTTTTGAACAGGCTCTCGGCAAGTGGCTCTGGCAAAGCTGTGGACTGCTATGGGAAATTACTTCTCCATTCCACTGCTAATGTCTTTCAAGTCTTTACTCCGGGCCAGTGCCATCTCGTCACAAGACAAAGGCCCTGCAGAGAAACTCAGCAGTAGGTTTCACATTCCAAGTTTCCATCCTGTTTTTTCCTCTTCTTTTTCCATTTTTATTTACATATTCTCGCGATCATTTTTGTATATTGCTTTTATTTGTTAATATGTATCTTTTACCTGCTTTACAAAAAATTAAATTTTCTGATGTAATTTCTTACAAAAATTTATTTAAAACACAAGTCTTATAGTAAAATGAAATGAAAGAGTATTTATAATATTCACAAATGTGCTTAGTGTACTACACTGTTTTCATGGAATGAATATTGTAATACCTCTGAAATTATAATTTAGATGAGTAGTACTACAAAATCGGAGAATAGCATTGAAGAGAGGCATACTAAAGCTGTTCGTCTTGCACTCATCAGAGTAAACCGCAAGAATGAATAGAAAGTCAAAGTTGAACAATATGAACAGAAAGTAAAGGAACAAAATTATAATTCTACAAAATGTCAACTCTGTCATTTCCCTAATGATTGGGTTTTTAATACACCTTCATAAGAAGTTAAATTGGAATGATTAACTTTTTGTAAAAGGTGTACTCATCTTTCTTGGATGCTATGTGCTACATTTTGTTTTACCTCGATGTCTATGAGGCAGCTACATGCATGGTCATGTCCTTGTTTTTAATTTTTTTATTATTGATCAAACTATTTCATGAAAGCAAATAAAGTATTGTTATCTTTAGGTAGCTTAGCGAAACGCAGTGGCGCATTAAGACGTAGGAAAGACGCATAGAGGAAAATTGCAAGTTTCGTATGTGCTTCTAAAATTAGAATCAGACATATCTTAATAAAAAATTTCATATTATTTTGCTTAAAAGTGCTCAAAGATTTAAATACTAATTCTACATTGTAATATTTTGAGTCTTCCTCTGTAGAATAAAATTTTGATTTTGAATGATTTTGTCATATACATGTACGTCTTTCCCGCCTTCTTACCCGCCACGATTTTGCTAAGGTACCTTATATCATTCTTATTTTTTGTTTCTTCCCCCCCCCAGCATTATGTGCTAACAGCACTGAGACCAACCCAGACACACTGTTGAAGAAACTGGATAGCAAGGAGTACGTTGTTGAACCAGGTCAGTTTGACTGCAACCATTATTGATAAAGATTTGTCATGTCTGTTCAGGAAGAAAGGTTAAGAGAAGGTTTAGTTCTAGGAAAGGTGAAATAAAATTTGTGAGCTTTGGAAGAACATTACTGAAGAAATGTCCCCTGAAAAGGATTGCTCTTCTAATGCCCTCATACTGGAAAGATGGCGAGAAATAGCTGAAGTGTTAGGGCCAAACATTCAAGCCACATGTGTGTGGAATCCCTTATACCCATTTCTGTATGCAGTGCATGTGCTTTTCAGTGAGATTGGGTCAATTTCTCATCATTTTGATGATTCTAAAACCTCACAGTATACACCAACAGTGTAGACATGATCAACCTTCTCAATCTATGAGACAGTTTCTATCACGATGTAATTGCATGACCAGAACTCAACTTTATCTTAAGTTTAATTATATTATATCAGATTACTAATAAGGGGCGGATGCAGGGGGGGCCGAATAGGCAGCGCCCCCCCCCCCCCCCCCCCCCCTTTTGAAACCCAACTGGCATACCATAAGTACACAATAAAAAAAAATGCCTCCTTAATTCTGTACTTTTCCAGCTCCGGCCCCCTCTTTTACAAAATTCTGGATCCGCCCCCTGATAAGTGTACTAGGTCTTCTACTTTGCCAGTCATCATAAAGTCATAATGCTCACGGTGTAGTTCAACATGAACAGGAAGAAAAACATCGTTTGGTAAGGGGGTCAGATAATAGCATACTGTATACATGTACATGTACTCGTATATTAACAATTCAGAGGAATTGTGTACCTTTACATTTAGCTTTACCTGAGTTTCTGGAGAAGTATTGTATTCTCAGCAGTCAGCCATTCAGTTCTTGCAAAACCACTTGTTAACCACTTTTATGCAAGGTGTATTCATACTAACCAACTTAAGCTTATTTTAGCTGATGATTGACTATGATATAATTTATTATATGCCTGCAGCTACCTTGCAGTGCCTGCAGCCATTAATCCAGTGGGTAGCTGATTATACCATAGTGAGCCTAGCTGCAGTTCCTCCTCCAGGGAGCCCTACCAACAGACCAGGGGTAAGTTTACACACCCATCCCTCCTGTGAATAGTCTTGTGAACAAACAAGGGCTGACCTTGTTGTAACTGAGTGTAAATGTCAAAACCACCAGTGTACATTTTAATCATTTAAATCCAGTTTTGAGCACTTGCAGTTAAGCTTCATTTCTAGAAAATATCTTTTAAAACCATTGTGAATCATTATCATGCAGTCATTTTAACCCTAAAATGGCAGTCGGAATTATCTTTAGTCTGAGGGAAATACATGTACATGTAGATACAGAACTTTTAATGCAATATTCAAATGATACGATCTAGCTGCTAAAAATGAGAGATGAGAGTGTACATTTGATACTTGTACCAAATACAGGTGAGCTTGATGCGGGATGTGCCCACCTTGGTGATGTTAAGAGAACTCCTCCTGATCATCCGGATGTGGGGTCGTCTCCAGAAGAACTGTCTACCGGTCTTCACCACCACAGCAGGTAACCATTTAGTTTTACAAATAAAGTACATCAATTAGGGATTTTGTAAGAACTGTCCAACAAGTTACCTTGGAAACAGTTTGTGGACTGTTTCGAAGGTACCTGGGGTGGAAAAGTACTAGTATATTAATGAGGGCCTGGTGCCTTTTGGGTTGCAAGTTTAAAAGGGGAGGGGGCACAAGAACACAATTAGGGGGACTATTTTTGCTTTTGTGTACTATGTTATGTCACTTTGGTTTTAAAGGGGGATCAAGGGCTAGTTGTGACCCTACTACTGCATGTATGTTTGTAAGAATTCCAATTCACTGTTACAATTTGACATATATTAAGAATTTTTTGGCAAGTTCTATACTAGTATTCTATGAGACATTTTATGTTACCAAAGGCCTCAATCACACACGACAAAGTAAACCGGCTTAATAAGAACTCCTGCATTAAAATAAATGACATAAGCATAATGTGCTTCATTTTTCTATGTTTTAAAACATACAGTATTGAAGTATGCTTATCGCCTTTCATGCAGGTAGCCACTTTATTCACCCCCCCCCCCCCCCCCTCTTGTCCTTCATTTACATGTACACTGTAAAATGGTTTTGTTTTGGCCCTGCATGTTTGTGTTTATAGATGGTTTACCATAGCATGTGTGAACGAACAAGGCTTAATCATGATTTATTTCTGTTTTCAGATGACCCCGATGTGCTAGTACCAAGTCTCTTCAGACTGGTCTCTCAAATCTGGGTTCACTATCATGACAAACAACCAACAGAGCTGGATGAATCTCTTATAGGTAAGTTCACGTCCATGTAGACAGGGTTTTCACCAATGCTGTGAAAAAGTACATTAGACAGTGATTTAGCTCTGGACCCCATAACACCCAAAATTATTTAGCAAGTGATTGCTATTTCGCAGTTTAATTTCTATGTCATTGTATATTCAATCCATGGCAACTAACCAATTATGCGATTGATTTAATGATCTTAGAACTGCTTAGCCTGAGTGGATATCTCCTTTGAATACTCTATGATTATCATTGTGTTACATCTTTCAAAAGGAATACAACCCCTATAAATAACTGTGCTCAGCTAAAATGCTGAAAATTTAATGACCTTTTCTCATTTTCTACAGATGAATGCACCCTCCTGCCAAGTCAAGTAGGTGTGCCACCCTGGGATCTATCCCCAGTCACTGAAGGTACAGTAAGCTCCATACAACAGGCATGTGAAATTTCCGCGTTTACGCGAATTTCCGCTTTTTTAAAATCATTTTCTCACGTTTTTTTTTCACTTTCCGCGTTTTTTACTCTCTGGGTAATGAAAAACACAGTCTAGTCTCGTACCATGCTTTTTGTCAAAATATAAACGTATTTGGAGCTGCTCATTACGCGAGCAATTATTATTCATGTCTAAAAACGCCTGGTAATAGAGACTATCCAATCCGGTATTCTGGTTTCACGCTGCAGTGCGTGGCGGCCTAGCAGTGCACTGCTAAGCAGCCGCGCCGGGCTAGCAATCGAGTGGCACGGGGAAGCTCTGGGGGCGATAGCCAGTCTCGCATGTATCGCGCGGCGTTGGTCAAGTTGCTTCAGCTGGTAGCTGTGTCTTCGAGTGGTACTTCGAGCGGGACTTCGAGTTCGTTTGGATAAATTTCTTCCGCGTTTCCAACACAGTTATGCACCATCTTGGTACTTGTTTTGAATTTTTTATTTACTGATGTGAACTTCACAAGAGGAAATTAAATCATGGCTTCTACTTCCAAGGATCAAAATTATGTGGAGCGGGGCTCGCGTGATGATAAAGGCATCAATTGACAAGAAAGACCCTCTCGTTAAAGAGATTAGTATTAGTAAACAAGAAAAGTAGGAAAAGCATATAGTCTGTGAGTACCATATTAAAAACTGAAGTAATTTTGAACTGTGAGTGTGAATGTTTGATACTTAATACAATAATAATATGTGTGTGTATTTGTGTTAGCGTGCAAATTTATTAGTGTGTCAATTATTTGTGTTTTTCAAGAAAAATATAATTATTATAATTAATTATCTATCAAATCATAACACACCTACCCAGATACAGTTAATCCTAAGCCTGAATTTCCTCTCTTGGTATGCACCAGATTGCACAATTTCAAGTTCAAAAACTGCAAAGCTCCCTACCGTGGGAGGGGGGTGACCCCCCTCCCACACCCTCCCCCTGCTCGGTCGCTCCGCTCCCTCGCAATGTCACTAATTTATTTTCCTCTTTTTTTTTCTTACCTCACTCACATGCCTGATACAAACACAACTGACATCATTTATGTGTATTTTCATTCAAAGGTACATGTGTACATGTAGTCTTTAGGTCTCGTAATGACAGAAGATGAATTTTCACAGAATCAAACAAAACATGCTCAAGTTCAAGTTCAAGTACAAGGCTATAAATACTCAATGTTAAGTGTATTATTATTATTATTATTATCATGATAATTATTATTATTGGTGTTATAATTATTGGCATTAGTTTGTATTGGTTTAGTTGTTATTATTATAGTAGTAGCATTAGTAGCAGTAATAGCAGTAGTAGCACTGGTAGTAGTAGTAGTAGTAGTATGATGATGATGATGACCATATATTGTTTGATGCATTTAGGATACACAGGTAAGATTCACGTACGACATGGCCAGTCATCCTTCCAGTTTGGCACCTTGCCTGGGCGTATGATCAGTATTGCCACCTTCAGCCTTGGTCCTGAGATCTACACCCGCTCACTGACAGACAGGCTACATCAGAAATTTGATGTGGTTCGTAAGCTGAGCCTGGGCGTCACGCCTCACAAAGAGATCAGGAGATGCTCAAGGTACATTACAATACCTGTATTTTCCTAGCCTTATTTAGAAGCCAATTCAGACATGAGCATGATTTGTAGGAGACTGAGCTATTCTCCGACCAAAACCCCTTCAACATGCAGCAGTGTTGATATTACTACTCATATGACAATTGGAGACCTCAGTCAGGAAGAATTAACATTTCTGAATAAATTTTCATTGCTAACTCTTCTTCATTTTCTTTCTAAATCCAGTCATAGGAGTAAGGCATGTAGAGTTCCACTTAAACAATTTTAGGAGACTTGAGAGACACGTCTGTATAATTCAACTAGTTTATTGGGACTAAAAACTTCACATGTACATTTTACTTTCATTTTTAATCAGGGTAGTGAGCAGTATAAAACTCATCTAAACGAAATGTGTGTCGTTAGAAGAGGTGTAGTCTGAGTCCTCATAGAATCTAGACTCATCATATGATTCCCAATTATAACATTCCCCTTTTCAATTATGAATTTCTAACAATTTTAAAATTTATGATTCATATCCTCAACCACATATTTCAAAGTCAATTTTGGATTCAATATGTACATGTATTGACAAATCAAATAAACTAATTTCTTAATCTGAGTAGAATTTTGTTTCAAAAACATATTATATTCACATTGGGCTCTTGAGATCTCTTTTTCATCGATAACTTTCTCCATCTCATATGCGTAGGTGTTCTTGTATCTCCTTGATGCCTCCTGTAACCCAGACTGCATCCACCGTCCGTGTGGTGTGGGAGAGACGCTGGGAGAGGAACTGCCTCTGTGGTGGTCTGTGGAGGAAAGTGACTGTTCATCCTGCTTGACCATCATCAGGTGATAAACATTCCAACTGACCAGTCCATGCGGTATGGCCAATGGATTTCTCGCCAGTGCATAACAACCTTGGTGCTAATACGAAGCATGCAGGACTTCAGGGAAAAAATGCCAAAGGCAAATTCTCCAAGCTTGGACTGTAAATCTTGACATGGACTATAATTTTGTCTATGCTTACTTTCAACCTGCAAATTTGCTTTGGTCCTCCCAAACCACTCCCTTAGATGCTGCAAAGCCACATTTCTTTCTTTTCTAGAGGCCTGATGACCAAACACGTTGCAGCACCAGATTGTATTTCCATTGCTGAAATTTAATTTGCTTGCGGTCCTTTTTTTTTTTAAGAAGGAAGCTTACCAAATCCATTAAAATGAACATTTGTGGTTCTGCACTATCATGAAGGAATGAGAGAGGTCATTTGACCTAGTGTTTAGCAAAAAAGATTTATCATGAATTTGACAATTTTGGCTGTTTGCATGATAAGGAAGCTCACAAGGTTTTCAGCATTGACATCATTTTCTGACCATATATGTTGGGATCTAAATCTTTTTGAGAAATGATGCTTAGACTTGTGAATGCTAAACTGCCATGATTTTTCAGCATGAACTTGAAGGATCCTTCACAACAACTCTCCACATAACATGATGATCAAATGGGGGGGGGGGGGGGGGAGTTTTTCTTAGTGACTGCTCCTTTTCTGGTCCAAAAATGTACCATCTTTTAAAATGATTCTCTAGTATGTAAGAACAGGTCATTAAAATGACAAACTGGAAAAAAAAACTGCTTGGTTAATATGCTCTTATGTGTCAGGGAGTTAACCTAAACATGATACACAGGTGTTGGTTTTAGTAATGGATTGGCAGAATATCTCTTTCTTGATGCATCTAGTTGGTCTAAGACCAGTTAGGTGATCACTTTTATTAATTAATCAGTTTTTCACTGTACAGTCTTCAACATCATGATGTCATGTAAATAAATCGCAGTAAAATGAAAAAATGCTCCAAGCCATTTATTACTATAGTGTGTTAAAGTTCATAGTTTTGCACTGTAAACAATGCAAAGTCCATCTGTATGGTTCTTTTTTCTTTCATTGTATTGCCTTTTCAGTACATTTTATTTCATTCTATTTCATGTAAATTCCATTCCATTTTATTCCAATTAATTTCATATCATTCCACTTCATTTTCATTTAATATCAAGTCATTCCATTCCATTTCATTTCATTTCTTTTCATTTCATTTTTTTTTCATTTCTTCTGTCTTCTTTTCTTGGTCCAATGTTCATTCAACATGGAAAATCGTTTTGCTCACATACGATACAAAACACATAGTTTGCAAACTTTACATATTATTTACTTAACAAAACCTAAATCAATCGATTAGATGAGCCAATGAAAATAATATACATAATATCAATAGTTATTTGGTTATTCTTATGCCTCCGCCCAAAGAAGGTCGTGCTGGAGGAATTATGTTTGCAGGTTGTTCGTCCGTACATCCGTCCATCTATCTGTCCCGTTTTCTTGTTAACGTGATATCTCAAGAACCATTTGAGGTGTTGACTTCAAACTTGGTGCTAGTGTGCATCACTATAGGAAGGCGATCTGATTAGATTGTGGAGGATGTAGATCAAAGGTCATAGAGGTCAATTCTGAAATTGCATGTTTTAGCCTCGTTAACGCTATATCTCAAGAACTATTTGAGATGTTGACTTCAAACTTGGTGCTAGTATGCATCAGCATAGTGAGACAAACTGAGTAGATTTGGGGGTAAATAGGTCAAAGGTCGAAGGTCATAGAGGTCATTTGAAGTTTCATTTGTTTAGCCTCGTTATTGTAATATCTCTTTAACAAGTTGAGCCATTAACTTCAAACTTAGTACTAGTATGGATCACCATAGTGAGCTAAACTGATTTGATTATTGTTTATGTAGGTCAAAGGTCACAGGTCATAGAGATCAATGTGCATGAAATTTAAGATTTGTTAGTTTTGTTATCATCTTATCTCTCTACATGTACTATTTTGTATGCATGACTAAGAGGAGATAAAACGATCAGATTTTTGGTTGCAAGGTCAAAGAGGTCAGTTAACATGAAATTATAAGCTTTTTATTTTGGTTATCAAAATATTTCTGGAACAGTTTAAGCCAAGAACTTTATTTAGGCAGAGGCATAATTATAGGAGATGCAGTCGCATTCTTGTTCTGTGTTTGTTTCTTTTTATTCTACTCCAATAATTTACCTTTTGTTTTGCCAAAAGACATAAGTGCAGGGCTGGGATAAGAACCCCATACCTTGTGATCAGCAGTCTGGTGACTTATCCACTAGACCACAATACCTCTACTGTTCAATCAGTTTGTACCAAGCATTAATAAATTTTGGCTGAGTCCATAGCAGGTATTAACTAACAGTTTTCTGATTTCATATAGCATACCACAAGCAGTACAAAATTCTTTTCCTATTACTAAGTCGATAAATACATCAATCCCTGCACAATTTCCCCCATTGTGTAGTGTTTGTCCTGATTTTATCTACATGTAGCATACAAGAAGCAAACGTGTAGTTATGCCCTGACATAAAGTTCTTTTCCTATCAGTGACTGCATGTAGATAAATCATGAATCATTGTAGGATTGTAGTCTTCAGATTATGGAAAGAATATACAGTGGGAACTCATTATAAAGAGCTCCGATATAACACGGTTTCCTGATATAACAAGGTAATTTTGCCGGTCCCCCTGGTCTTTATGGTCTTTTGTTCATTTACTCTCATAAAGAAGATTCCTGATATAACAAGGTAATTTTCATGGTCCCAAGGTCCTGGTTATAGTGAGTTTCCACTGTAATTATAAATTGTTCAGAGATGATCTTCATTTATGGTTGTACACACGTACAACACATGCTCCGATGAAAATTGCTTCTTGGTTAATATCCTACACTAACCGAATTCTTAAATTCCACCCTGGACCAAACACTATACCCTACCCTAACACTAACCCTAACCTAAAATCAAATTGGAACCCTAACCCTAGATCTATATCTTTGATGAAATAAAGCACGGAGAATGATAATGATGTATGTCGCAGCAACTCATTTAGGCCCTGCTACTCAAACACGAGATGTAATCCTGAACCCAGTGTCTTCTTCTGGTAGAGTTCATCAAACCTTTCATTCTGTGCCACAGTGAAGTATGATTTCCAGTCTCCTACTTCACCTGCATGTATGTATACAAAAGAAACGAGAAAATTATAGAGTGAAATAAATAGAGTAAGCAGTAAAAGAGGGAGAGTGTGTGTGTGTGTGCGTGTGTGTGTGAATTACTTTTTATTAATGAATGGTTTCTTATTTAGCGCTCATATTCGTCCACCTGTAAGGCTCTTGGCGCTGCACATTATTACGCTGGTTGTAGCCGAGCCGCCAAAGTACATGTACATTGTACAGTAATTAGCACTCAAGCACATGATGTACCCATTTACACATAGTGGAAAGTGAATAAATGCTAAAAAAATTCTCATTAGCTATGCTAATGTCTTTTAGATTCATGAATCATTTCAAATTTTTGCTTGGGTAAATGGATAAATGTTGAAAACTACATGTACAAAACTACATGTACCTGTAGACGTTTAAAAAAAAAGGCGAACCTGTGTAACAGTATATTTCTCAGTCATATGCGAGCTTTTTACATGTTCATATTTATCACTGTATCTATATCCTACTATATTCTGTCATCTACCTGCATTCATGTATCTAACTACATGTACATGCAATGATTTCTCTCTGTCTCACACAGAAAATGAATCAGTTCATTTCTTATTAGGCTTACAATGCATTAATAAGGATAACGGCTGCATTGTTATTGTACGCATGTCCATCCCAGTGGCTGCTCATGGCATTTATAAAAAAGTTACCCTGTCTTTAGCCAAGCTTCCGGAAGGTGCTGAAAGTATTCAATCAATTTCTTCCCAAGAAGTATCCATTTACTACATTTGGTGTGAGAGTGGCAAATGTAGATTTATGTGTTGCCAAAGGACATTATTACTAGAGCTGGGACTCAAACTGTGAAACATACATGTATGACCCACAGTCCACTATCCACTAGAATTCTTTAATAAAGGCCCACTGCCACATGTGGTCCACCAAAATCCATAATGCTATCTACTCTTGATCCTACCCAGGTTGGTTTGTTGGTTTGTTTTGTTGTTTTGTTGTTGTTTTTTTTTTGTTTTTGTTTTTTTTTTTTGTTTTGTTTGTTTTTTGTTTTTGTTTTGTTGTTGTTTTGTTTTTTTTTTTTTTTGGGGGGGGGGGTGATTCCCCACTATACACGCATATCCCACGCAGAGCATGACGTCTGTACTAATCGGTTTACTAATCACGCAATCCCCCAAATTCACCCCTTTCAAAAAAAATTTAAAATTTGTGAGATAAAGGATCGCACTGTCATTATAGCGTTGAGGGTGTATTATGGCTCAACATATCGGATCGCGCGGAAACGGTCCAGGCAGTGGACTATATAGTGCTTCCATGTATAATTGGGAAAACAATATTGAGAAACAATTACACGTATAAGGATGAACAGTGTTCATGACTATTTCTAGCGTGAGGGGAAGGTGTATTTTGAAAATTTTTACTGCCCCTCGTGGATGTGTAATACTCTGTGATCCAGAACATAATTTCAGAAATATTTCTGGCCCATCTGGCAAAACTAATTAAGAAGTCCTGCACAAGACTGACAATGATCGACCCCTCTATATGCAGTGAAAGTTGGTAAACTTTATTTTCAAAGTTACCTTTCCTGAAGAAAGATTTCTTCTGACTAACGGGCTCTTGGAAGTCAGCCATCGAGTCTGGGTTTGATGCTGGATTCTGCTTCATGGCTTTGAATGATGCATGATCGGTGATGTCATTTATGATGTCATCATGGAAATCTTTCTCCAGAAATTTGCACACTCTCAGTACACATTTACAGAGATCCTTTATAAATGATAAAAATATTAAAGGAATTTGAAAATGTAACAAACTGTGAGAGATGTTTTTCCCTTTAGGTTGAATTTGAAGCCATATTTTAAAAATTTTTGTTGTATCATTTTTTTTTTTTTTAATTTGTAAACGGCCATTTAAAAAAAAAATAACATGAAGAATAAGAAGAAAATGAAATAGAATACCAGAAGAAGAAACAGCAATTTAAGAAGAAAGAGGAGGAAAGAAGTAGTTCTTTCATAGAGATAAGCAAAGGGAATCTGAGAAAAATATAGTAAGAAGAATAAAAGATGAAGAACAGGGAAGTAGAAAAAAGAGAAACAGGAGGAGACAGATGAGGGAAGAAGGAACACAAATCAATAGCAGAGGACAAATGATGCTGGAGAAAGAAACAAACAAAATAAATTCACTTCATTCTGAGACTAAAAATTTACCCTTTTCATCTCTTCATAAGTAATGAAAAGAACGTTGTCTTCATGTCTCTTGTTCCACCAGTAGAGAACGCTATCAAACCAGGAGCCTCTTGGGGCTGAAAAGAAACAAACATACCAAACCAGGCCAATCACCCTATACTTTTATAGATGTATAATAAACAATTGTATGAACATTATCCACCGAGAGGTGGCGTCAACATGTAGAGGAGTGGAGTAGTGTTGTTGTTGTTTTTTTTCTAATAATTGTCAGAAATTCCGACCCATCCCCCCCCCCCCCCCATTCTCTCATTTTCAACAAAATCAAAATGCTATTGCAGATCAACATAGGCCTACGCACTGGCGGATTTCTGGCGCTTCTCGCTCACCCTCCCCCCCCCCCCCCCCCCCCCCCCCCCCACACACACACTTTTCAAATTTCCCACAAAAACACCTCAAAACCCTGATACGCTTTCTCTCTATTACTTGTCAGATTTTTTTTCAGCATAGTGCCCCCCCCCCCCCCTCCCAGCCTTTTCCAAAACTGGGTCCATCCCTGCCATACGTACAATGTCCATGATAGAAGTCTTCAAAGAATTGGTCCCAGGTGGGGTAAGTTGGGAGGTGTGGTGAGTAGCTGCAGAAGTGATAGTGAGAGACGGCTGAATCCTTGGGGTTTCTCGCTACATAAATGATCTAGAGGGAGAGATGGAGAAAGAGAGACAGGAGGGGGATAGACAGGGGGGATGAAAAACTTATTTTCCTTCTTTTTGTGTTAAGTCCCATATGATTATGAACTTATAGGGCCCATTCGTCCTATCATTTGAGGTATTTAAGGACTATGATCCTACGCCCCTTAACTGTAACCCTAAGACCTAGCCCCAATTTTAAACGGGACCTAGCTAGCCTAAGGATGACATTTTTTCAACCTTTGCAAAAATTTCAAAAGGGAGGACAGCTCTGGGGAACTTTGATTAAGCTACGCAATGTCGAGGGAGAAAGTCTTATAATATCAAAATGAAAACAAAAAAAATGACCACCTTTCTCAGGTGTCTTTTTGGTCGAAATTTGAAAGGGGGACACATTTTGGGGTTATGGGAACAAGTGCTCCCGTGTTCCTGTAGCCTCGTTTACCTTTGGCTTTTTGTCGAATAGTTGTGTTGGGCAGAAACGTGGGTCGAGATGAGTCTTCAGAAGTCTTGGTGACGTCATCTTGGCTGCGATTTCGTACATTCCCTTATCCTTGTCTATCTATTTAAAGTAGAAGAGCACATCGAAGCAATCTGATCATTATGACAGGGATGTAGAATCTTTAAATATGAAAAGATAAAGATGGTAATGATTGATGATGATGTTAATAATGATAATGATGGTAATGATGATGATTATGATGAAGGTGATAATGCTGCTACTGCATGCTGCTGCTGATGATGATGAATGAATTGCATTGAATTGATCTGATAAAAAAGCACATTCGAAATACGTGTAGCAGCCATAATGCTGAATCATATTGAGTTCATAAATAAAAATAAAGATGAATAAATAAACACGTCAATTAAAATACATTAAAATACATCAAAAAATTACCGTGATATACAAAGTGAAAATAACACTGAACGATAAAATCAACAGGGAAAATAAACAGGATAAACTAGACAACGGTAGATATAGAAGAAAAGAAGAAGAGCTATATGTGAAGAAATACAAGAACAAATATGAATATTTACTCAAGCATCAGATCCAAGGTATACAAAATTCGGAATTGTCAGTAATAGATTTACATTAATGAGGTATTGAAATGAATTATGTTCGGCATAAATGAATACAATTATCGAATACCACATTGACATTTGAAACATTAATATTAAAGTTAATTTCGACTATTGATGATATTCCTTTTAATATAAAATTATGCAAGACCTGTATACAATTATCAGAATTAAGATAAATATTGCAAGATGAGGAGGATGAGGAGTATGATCATGATAAAGATGATAAAGATAGGATTATTAAGAGGATTAGCATGATTAGGAATAGGATTGATGCTGTTGATGATCATCATGACGGTGATTGAGTATTAAATTGTGATGACGATAATGGTGACAAACGTCCCTAGCTTCCACCTCCCTAATCGTATGTTGATTAATTATCACCATGAGCAGGGCCTGGAGGAAGATGGATAATGGAGAACTGGGTCCTCTTGCATAAAAAGTTTCGTCACGTTAAACGCAACTCAAAGAAATTAAACGCAACTTGATTTTCAGCCAGTCAAGATCGTGTATTTGGGACATAACTTGTGTTTAATTTTTTTTTTAGTTGCAATTAAGCGCAACTTTTTATGCAAGAGGGCCCTGGAGATGAATGACAATGATGACAGCGGTTTTACATGGTATCATGGTGATGCCAACGAGGATGAGGATGATGATAATGATGGTGATTATCCATGGTGATGATAATGATAACGACGGCGATAACGACTGTGATGATAGAAATGAAGACGATGATATCTACTTTTCATATCTTACGCTTTCTAACTTCATGCTTTGCGGGTTTTCAAGGAAAGTAGCCCTGTCGAATACATGTTTCTTATTGACCGCTGTGACGTCACCATTAGCCATGATCAGACTCACAATATGTTGCATCCATGTGGTGCCTGGTAAGTGAATGTCCACAACATAATAACTTGAAATCCAGGGATGGATCCAGGATTTAGAAAATAAAAAAGGAGCACGATTCTCAAAAACAAAAAAAAAATTAACAATACAAAAGAAGTCACATTTTTTAGGTACTAAATACCTTTTATATTTCATATTTTCATTACTTTTTTTCCTGTCTGTGGCATATTACCGAATGTACATCCATTTATCTATGTGATTCATACTTTTTTCTTAATGTGGAAATGATTCATTTCAATTCAATTCAATTGATAAACATAAATTTGTTTTTAACACGATAAAAACTACTTTCGAAAAATAAACTCAAGGACAATTTCAAAGGCTATTGTACTGCTCATAGAAATCAGGTTCGGATTACGTAATACGCCATTGTAATGTTCGCACGTTTCTAAAGGTGATAGATAGGGCTATTGAAATAGCCTTCGGTTGATTTTTCGAAAGTAGTTTTTATCGTGTTTTTTCTTTCTTTTCATTTTAGAATATACCTAAATTCAATGAGGTCAAAAAAAAATTTCTTATATTGTTGCTTTGCATTTAGGATCGATTTATGCATGATTTAGTAAACGAAATAAAACAGCGAAATCTATCATTTAATAACTTGAATAAGTAAATTATGTAGTAATTACCTGACTTTGGATATGTAATGAGAAATATATCGTCAGGTCGGACTTCAAAATTGTCTTTGATATCCATCAGGAATCTCGGAGGCGATTGCTTGGGCATGATTATGCCGTCGATTTCGTAACATAACTCCTGGGGGATGGCCGGCAAAATGGAACTTTCTGTCGCAGGATTGGAAAAAAAAATTAATCGTAGGGCACAAACTTTGTAACATTTTTATGTGTTGTGTCTCTTGACAATTTCATACAGATGACTAATGCGATCCCGAGCGGCTCTATGGGGCTGGGGCATGTGTGGCATTGCCCCCCCCCCCCCCCCCAATCTCACCTGCTCAGCTCCTATAATTATAAGGGGTAACAGATAGTTGTTACTCCTTAGCCCCATGTAGACCTTTGTATAGGAGCAGACCACAGAGCAAATGTTGTATGGCTGGTAAAGTTGACTGCTCCTACCCCACCCTCCCACTGTATGGGCGAGTTCTTGAGGCTGGTGAAATGACACATTTAAATTTTTCAATCATTTATGAATCAGTTTTAGATTTCAATGTACAAATCTTCAATGGAAATGCGTGTACTTAATCATTTTACCTTTTATTTCCATGATCGTCCGTCGATGGATTGGAATGTAGCTCGGTGGTGACTGGATTATTATTGCATAAGAATAGATGACGTGAAAATCATCACAAAAATATGTATGTGCAGCATTTCATATTCTTATACAAATATATAACAATACAACACGAAAATTAAATGAAACCACCTTTTCCTGAATTTCTTTACTTTTGGATTCGTTTGATCCCTATTCCTTTTCATCATGATAACCGCTGACATAATAGCTTAATTATGATATTTATAAAACTCTTGCTCTCCCGTTTATTGAAATTATATACTTTCACTCCTTCTACTTTTGTCATTTATTTGAAAGACAAATAAAACATCAGATTTTTATCATTGTTTTCTTAGACCTTTCGTTTATCAGCCAACTGACATTTTCACAAAAGAAACCACAAGATGTCATTATAAGCTCAATTAACATCATACGGAAATGAATTTTACTCACCGATACTCTATGAGCCAACCAAAGTCTATTTTCAGCTTCTATGTTGTTCTAAAAATTTATATATGAATCAGTTTGATAATAATTATACTACTACTACTACTACTACTACTACTACTACTACTACTACTACTACTACACTACTACTACTACTACTAATAATAATAATAATAATAATAACATAATATTAATGCTATTATTAATTATAATAATATAATAATGATTTTAATGATATTAATAATAATAATAATAATAATAATAATAATAATAATAATAATAATAATAATAATAATGATAATAATAATGATAATAATAATAATAATAATAATAATAATAACAATAATAATAAAAATAGGGATAAATATATAAAAGGAATGAATAATAGGAATGTTTCAGGGAGATTCATTGTCTCCTCTACTTTCCTGCATGTCTGGCTCTTAATCCAGTGTGCTCCCTCTTGCAAGATACACATTCTGGGTATAAGATACAGAGGAAATGATGTTTCAGCAACAGTAAACCATTTGATATTCATGGATGATATCAAACTCTAAGCAAGGAGCGACAACGAAATTCATGAATTGATAACCGTAGTGAAACAATTCACAATTCAGCGACGACATCCATATGAGGTTTGGTATCGACAATGTGCCAAGATTAAAAAATAAAAACGAGCATATGAGAAGTCAATCCTCCGGTCAAATATTGATGACAAGAGTCATGTAGAATGTATGGTAAAGAAACAGAAACGCTGATGCATTGGTGTTAGGCTGCCCCTTTTGGTTCAAACAGAATATATCAACCGACATGATGCTGTTGCCAAACATATCCACTGGCAAATACTGCGAGATCGATGAAATGAAACCTGTGATCATCCTTGGGATCACCAGCCGCAGACTATTACCCTGGTCAATGAAAATATATTGGAATTATGGTATATCATGACAGACAAAACCATCAACTGCAACAAGCCAGACATCGTTATTAGAGAAGGAAGAAAAGTTAACATCGAAGTGTTCGTCCCCCATGACATCAACATTGTAGTCAAGGAAAGAGACAAACATCATTAATACGAAGACCTGAGGATAGAGAGAGAGAAAATGTGGAACGTCAAAGCAGAGGTGACCTCTATACTGACGTAATTTTGGGTCCAATTCAGATTGGTTAAAAGTTTTACTTCGTAGTTTAGTTCGAAAGAGATTTCCATCCATTAATTTTCGGCACGTAAGCCCTTACTTCTAACTACAGAGGTATCCTGAAGTTAGAATAAGCCTTAATTTGGGGTGTTTTGTTTTGTTGTTGCTGTTGTTTTACCATCATCAGTAAAAGAAAAATGTCAATGTAACATATAAGAAAAATATTATGAGAGAAAGTTGCAAATAATAAGTGTTCCACACTTGGCTAATACAGGCCTAGAGCTGCATTGTTATTAGCTAAATAGGCCCTACCATCAAAAATTCCCAATTACTTTAACGCCCCCCCCCCCCTCCATCGTTCTCGCAGCTCTTCGTTTCTTTTTACATTACCATAAGTAGGTGAGGGAGATAGTTATCATAGTTATAGGTCACCGGAACATGATTTATCGGTGCCAGGTAAAAAAATGTCACAGGCAAAAAATATCAGAAGTAAAACTGTCAAAGACAAAAATGTCAGGCGTAAATGTCAGAGGCAAAAACTTCAGATGTAAAACTGTAAGAAGCAAAACTTCCAGAGTCATCATTTCTTTCTCGCTGCCTCCCCCCCCCCCCCCATTCTCTCTCTCTCTCTCTCTCTCTCTCTCTCTCTCTCTCTCTCTCTCTCTTTATCTCTTCCTCTGATATCTTTGCCAACCACATCGGTACTCCTGCAACGAAATTTTAAAGTAGCACTTGCCATCACGGGGAGGGGCGGGTGCACGGATGGCTGAAATGCGAGGCCCTTGGGGAGGGGCCGTATCATCTTTGGATACACATAATCTTAAAGAGCACAAGGCATACCAAGGACATACACTGTGCCATGATATCGCAGGAGTCACAAAAAGACGAACAACAACCCCTGTATTATCGTTGATGTTCTCGATTCATTTCTCTTTCTATATGTCAAATTATGCTGCCTTTGCTGTGATTTTTCCAAAGTAGAGCCACCCGAAACTCACACATAATACGAACAATTGCTACTTTTCAGACCCCACCACGCAAAATGGTCGGTTTGATGCATGATTGCATAATCATAAACGGAATAAAAATCAGCCAATAATTTCTAGATACATCGCATCTATTATGTACCAGTTTTTATGAACAAACTTACAAGTGAAGTTCACACAGCAGATTTTTATCACTACGGGTTAACAAGGTTAGGGCACGCTGCAATGACTTGTTGTGATCGCACGGTGCAACTGATTTGAAAACTTGCGAATAATGATTTAGGGGTCTGTCGTGATTTTATATAATTATGTTGTAAAGTTTGACACAGTCAGTTATACTCGTTCAAACATTGTAATGACTGTGCGATGACTAATTTTCAGGAGGCATCAAAAAGAACTCCATCTTGTGTCAGATTTGCTGGCTCTCCAAGTTTGATCTACAAAACCTCGAGCTAAAATACGCCTTATTCAAAATGGCTATAATGTACACCGATGAATCAAAAGCTATCTATCTAGCCTTAACCGTGGAATTAACGCGAATGACACAGTTGTGAAGAACACTGAACCTACGATTGATTTGTTATTTCACCCGACCGCTAAGAAAGCAAGTATATTTCTAGATAAGCTACGTCTTTAAGTCCTACGTGAGTGACTTGGTAATGACGATTAATTCCTTAACTAAGGTCACTAGCGCATCCACTAGGTTTCGAACCCGGGGGACCTCCTAGTTACGAGACTGCTCTACCACTGAGCCATCCCGCCTCCGATGAGTTACAAAATGGACGAGGATCCCGTGGTTGTACCCCCTGATAAACATGATGTTACGGTGAATGAAAGGCTACACTGTGATAAAGGTGACGTTAGTTTGTCACCGGTCGAACATGATAACGTGGTCCTGCTTGAGAATGAGGAGGACGTCGAACTGGACGATGGTTTCGATAGGTTTCTATCGAGATCCTCTTATCGTACAAATGGTGATGATGTTGACTTTATCGGAAACTATGATGACATCAGTGGCGATGTCAACGCTACCATTAATTACACAGCCGATCATGAAAATGATGAAATGAAAATGGAAACATCTTCTCAAGGCTACGATACGGATGACAACCTCGACCACCACCTCTTTCTCGAACACCATCAGGACGAAATGGCCAATGTCCAACGAATGGACCAAGCCGAACAAGCCGTGGTGCTAGAACTCGAACCGTTGCATCAATCCGCAAATGAAAGACCATGTCAAGTCGGAAAGAATGACACCGCGAAAGACGATATCCATAATGACGGCAAGTCTGATGACTTAGACGACCAAGGTGACCCAGGAGACGGGGTTGGTGACACTAAAGATGCCGACGGTAACCCTTCGAACTACTTACTATCAACCTACATTAATAGTAGTTAATACTATCATTGATGATATGGGTGAAAATATTGATGATTATAATAGTTATGATGGTGATGATGATGATGCTTATGATGGTGATAAAGATGTGGTGGTGGTGGTGATGGTTATAATAATGATGATGGTTGATGATGTATGTATGATGTTGCTGATGATGATAATGATAAATGATGGTGATGATTGGTATGATTGGGATGATGATGAACAGGCCTAACTTTTTTTTCGATACTTGCACAGCTGTATTTAATTTCTGTTGGTATAAACTTTACGCGGTTTCTGATAAATATATATTTCTACATGGTACACCAGAAAAAAGCAAAATATCTCTTTTCTTACCATGACTTAGCCCCACTGAAATTAAAGTATATCGCAACCACATCATCTTCAAAATGAGCAAGTTGTTTTGTCACATTCCTAATTTACAGAAAACCCTACTTTAGTGGCCTCCTCTCTTTTAGGGTGATCAATTATGGTCTCCCACTAGGAAGAAGTATATGAGGTAGAATCTATCTAGCAAGGCCACCTGTCTACTGTGGTTACTATTATCAGTCAGACCCAACTCCGGAAAACCGAGCACAGGTATATACTCCGAAAACGGCGTATGAATATAGAGCCCTCATCGTTCAGTGCGAGGCAGTGTGCACAGAAGGCATGGGGAAAATCTTGCAAAGTCAACCAGCCAACGATATATAATTTTTAAAAAATAATGCTGCTTGCGAATTATCTTCAAAATCCTTGAATGATTCCTCATATAAAATGACTTTCAAATGATAAACGTTTGAAATAAATATATACGCAGCATTATTTTTGAAAAATATATTATCAACAGCAGGTCGACATTGCACGATTTCCCCCATGTCTTTTGTACACACTGTCTCGCACAGAACGATGAGGGCTCTATATTCATCTTGCACCATACGCCGTTTTCGGAGTATATACCTGTGTTCGGTTTTCCGGAGTTGGGTCTGACTGATTATTTTCTGATTAGCTTGTGTGGTCTTTACAGACATGTTTGGCTCTATATTCACGTGTTTTCATCTTCTCGCAGATCTCAAAGACGAGAAGAAGAATGGAACCAGAATCTTCCTGGCTGTCAAATCGGCATACTTTCTTTTGTTTTCCGGTAAAATCACGTTCTGTTTGTTATCTCTTCAATCAATTCTCAAAATGCGTTGTGATGAAAAAGAATTAAATTTGAATTATGGATCTGAGATAGCAGTAGATTAATATCAACAGCTGGAAAGCACGGATATATGCTTGTGTCAGTTTTAGACCTTAAAACAACTGTCGTTCTGATCTGATTTTTCATTCGACAGGGGAGCCTTAAAATCAAAATGTTTGTAAATAACTTGATTTACCAAATACGCCTATTTAATGGATTGTAATTTTACTACTAAGACATGCGAACAAGTTTTGTGTGAAAAAGGGGTTAAAAGATGAAATAAAGAATATTATCCATATCTGTCTGTGGAATACATTTGAAGTACAAAACTAACTTATTGTTAAAGTTCTGTGGAAAAATTTATATTTATCTGATTCTTCTACAGGTCACGTGAGTTTGTTCCCATTCATTCCCGTCTATCTATCTTATCTCGGTCTGGGTGTCATGGAGATAGGTAAGATCAGGGCTCTGGAACCTTTCATCGGTATGGTGGCAACACCAATGTGCGGAACAGTGGCCGACAGATTCAGCAGGCATAAATGGATGCTTTTGGCGTGTTACTGCGGAACAGCACTGGTGTACGGGAGCAGCATCTTCCTGCCTCTCCTAACCCATGAAAGCAGCTATATCTTCTCAAAACATACTAAACCTAAGATGAGCAATTATACCTATGATATGGGAGTACAGGAGATGTTTGACGGCTTCTTCAGCCATCACCCGCATGTGGATGCAGTCATGAAGTCCTGCAATTTCCGCTACCTACTGTTCTCTGATTTTGAGGAGTCCATCGAAGAAAGCTCTTGTAACTTTACGATTAATGAGAGGAGGTTCGGACCTGCTATAACAATGCTTCTCGAAGACATCGGAGGATGTTCTTTCACCGACAACAGTGACTCCTCATTAATCGGGAGCAGTGATGATGTTACTCCAGATGTCAAGTGTCTATTTTGTGACCGTGTGATGAGGGCGTGTGCCTACCAATATCAAACGACGGTGTACCATAACCGGTCAGGAAACTTTAAAGATGCGTTGGAGAGTTCTTCATTAAATGGAACAGCACAATTTCCCGGAGGAGCACTTAAGAAGAGAAATCTTCTTGGTGTTTTTGCTATTATGCTGATGATAGTCATCGTCGGTGAAATGTTTGCTTATTCGTCAGTACCACTTCTGGATGCATCTACCATGACTCTCATCGACGAATACAAAGAAAGAGGACAGACTTTTGAGTATGGGCGACAACGAATGTGGGGTGGTATAGCCCATGGTCTTCTTGCACCCCTATCGGGAATCGCCGTCGATACTTACACTGCATCTCATCCAAACGCATTTAACAAGTACCTTCCCGCGTTTGCTCTCTTCTCGTTCTTGCTGGCACTTTGTGCTGTAATGACTTCGGCTATTCCCATTCGCGCTAAATCACGTACCACGGAATCATTCGCCAAGAACGCCAAAAGTTTCATGTTGAAACCCAAGGTAATTCTCTTCTTCTCCGTCATGTTCATCACTGGAATCCTCGTTGGATTCATTAACACTTACCTCTTTTTGTTTCTCGCCGAAATAAATGGAGGAGTGACCGTTATGGGATTAACACTGACCGGTACGTGCGCTGCCGAAGTGCCTTTTATGATGTTCTCGTCTAAACTCATCGATAAGTTGGGACACCGAGGTGTCATTGGGATTGCTCTTTTCGGCTTTGTCCTGAGGTTTGTTGGGTACTCGCTCCTGCAGAACCCATGGGCAGTCATACCGATTGAACTCTTGCATGGAGTGACCTATGGTGCCATGTGGCCAGCTAGCACCTCCTATATTCATCATATCTCCCCTCCAGACATGGCGGCAACCATGCAGTCCCTCACTTACAGCATCAGGGGTGGTTTAGGTAAAATAACAAATGCTTTTTTACATCTGTGCACAAGTGCATCAAAGTTCTTCTGCGGTACATCAGACAATTGCCCCCAAATTACCAGAAATATAATGTCATTAGAAATTTTAAGTTTTAGCCATCTATCCAAACTCTATCTTTTGGTGATAACAGGTTAAACAATAAAATGAAAATATATCATGCACTATCTAGCTCATAATAATCAGATTAATATATGTGCTCTTGCATTCTCGTTCGTAGCCTCTTCCGTTAATTTATTCCTCTGTGTTGGCACCTATGCCCTACAATCAAATAAGTTCTGTTTTATTGACTCATTTTGTATCGAGTATTATGATTTGATTTAACTTAAAATGATGGGATATGGTTATGTAGATGGCTTCTAAGAATTTCCTTCTATTCCAGGTATATCTGAGTGGAAATTGGCAAATTCAGATTAATTTCTTGTCAAGGAACATCAGTGCTATGGTAGGTATGGGATTCGAACCCCGTACCATAAGCTTCAAAGTGAAGTGACTTATCCACCAGACCACGACACATCCTATAAGATTTTCGTGGCTCCCTGAATCACCCTGTGTCTCTCTCTGTGGTTAAACGTCCCTCTTATCTTTTATTCATGGTATGTGTTTCAACCACAGGCAAGGGTGTTGGAACCATACTTGGTGGGGTCATCTACCACAACTATGGAGCGAGGAATTTGTTCCGGAGTTCGGCCATTTTGTCTCTCGTAACACTCTTCTTCTACTGCATCATCAGCCTTATCCTGGACAGACGGGAAAAATCGATTGAATATGACGAGTTGTGAATGCTTCTCATATTGAAATTCGGCACTAAATTATTATCTGAGTCTTGTTTCATAAATCTCTTTATCAATTACCTGGTGTTATAGAAAGTGTTATGCTATTTAGTTGTGTAGAAAGAAGGACTTTAGCAAACTCCCAAGAATCCTCAACCCAGCAGGAGAGGTCACCGGCGAAGTTCAGAGTCTGAAAGAAGCATGTGAATCAAAAAGCATTCTAGAAGTAAAACAAATTTATTCCCAATGAAAATCAGTCATTGTTTTCATATAATTATGTTTTCATTCATTCGGGTAAGCGACACATTCAGATGAATTACCCTACTCAACGTTTTCTAAATTCATTTTTTCTCTTTTCTATCCGTACATACAATCACGTAATTTTATGTTTTCCGTATTTTCCACGGGTTACTTCGCACATTAAACTTGTCTCTTTATGCACGCCAGGACGAAAAAAATGTTGAATACTGTTTATGTATGTACGTGATTTCAAATGATATCTGTATTTAAAATGTGCGCAAAGCAGATTTCCATTCCAATAAAATTGGAATTGAATTGGAAGTGAAAATCAAGCAACTCTGATTAAGCCATAATGAAATTATTGCATTTGATTTACTCTGACGGCATTTTCTTATGGTATTGTACTTGTTAATAACAAGTTAAATGAAGCAGGGCCCAATAATCTTTTTTTCAGCAGTCTTACTATATATGCAAAGGACTGCAAATGTTCAAAAGGCGAGGATAATTCGCCAAAGGTTATTTTATTAACATCATTGCACCTGCCAAAATATAGCATTTAAGACAGAAAGACGGTGGAGAGATTCACTATTCATTATATCCCATTAAAATTATAATCATTCATACCGGTATTTAAATCGTATAAATGATATTTTCAACTAGTTATGATTTTTCCACAACTTTATCTCCATTCTAGCATCATCTCGTTTCAATTATAACTTGGATCACGTCACTGCTTCTTATATTCAATTTGTAGCTAATTAGCTATAAAATATATATTTTGTCATCTCGTATCATTTGAAAGTTAAACCTCAAAACTATATTCAAATTGTAATTTAGGGTGGTGCTAGTTGCTCTTACCAAGACTTATCAACAACACTGGAATTTACTTTTATCTTTCTGCACAATCAAAGAAACATTTGAAATGAACAGAAGCCTATTCAAAATTAACAGAATTCTAGTGAAAATTAACAGAATCCTAGTCAGAATGAATCGGATCTTTCTGCACAATCAAAGAAACATTTATCGATATAATACCTTTATATTCATGTATTCCAAATGTTAATAATCACCAGGTGATATTGTATAAAGTTACGTCCTTGTATAAAGTGCGAGGTCGCAGGGCGACCGAACAAACTTTTATAGAAAATATCAATATTTTCGATTTACTAGACCAAACTAATCATTACAGACTTTCTTTATTATAATTTTCCTAACTGACAGAAAAGTTCTTTCTTTAAAATCTTTTTTTAGTCTGATGGGATTGAAAGTTGTAAGAGTGGATCCTGGATTTTGTATTTTAAAAAGGGATGTCCACTTCACAGAGAAAAAAAATCTCTGACAAGCAAAATCAACATATATTAAGAGGGTTATCACGCAAAACAAGAAAGAGGGAAGTTAATTTACAAAATCTATGACAAGCAAAACAACAACAAAAATCTAGTAAAATATGATTAGAATCTAGTCAGATTTGACTAGAATAACTATTCCCTATTCTATTCAAAACTTATTTCGTGTTTGAAATGAACAGAATCCTATTCGAAATTAACATAATTCTAGTGAAAATTAACAGAATCCTAGTGAGAATGAATCGGATTAAGAAAATGTGACCAAGTGATCTGGTAAAAAAAATGACTAGAAGTTTTTGGAGTGTTTGATCCGGCCCCCCTGACCACCCCGAATCCTGAGAATATGACATTGGAAACGTACCGTAATGCGTTTTTTTTTTTCTTTTCTTTTTTTGTTGTTTGTTTTTGTTTGTTTGTTTGTTTGTTGTTGTTTTTTTGTCTCCCCTGTTCTGTCCGATCTCTTTACTCTGGGCTGGTGATAACACTTTTCAGAAGAATGCAAAAGACAACAGTAAATGAAATTTGAAAGGTTACTGTTCTACTTGCTTACTGTATTTTCATTGCCCCTAAATTTGGTTTGAAAAGGAGTAGCGTCAGCAATACTGCCCAGAATATGTAGCATCATGTGTAACGTTATGACTACTTTTCAAAATTACCATTACATACTACCTCAACAATGCTATTAGCATTTGTTTGACTTTTCACTGGTGACAACACCTGACCTCTCTCCTTGTTCCTGAAGGAAAGAGGTGAGGTGTTTGAAACCACTTTTACAGTTTGTTAAGACGTGCAAAAGGAAAATTTGCGTGTTTACTACACACATGGCATAGGCCTATACATGTGCTTATCAAATAAAATTATACCCAACTTTGATAGCTTCATAGAAAGATTTAACATTCTTGTGACCTTCATAGTAAATAGTAACTAATAATCTGTCTAATGATACATTATTCATAATTTTGCTGTCACGGATAACTGAGCACCAGGGTTTAAAAAAAAGTCATGTCAAAAACCTCTTGTACCAAGTTTGGCTGAAGCAAGGTGTGTGTTTCAAAACACATTCAAGCCACAATGCATTTATTATTTCAATCTAAAAACAATTGCGAAACTTTTTCTTAATTGATTTTGTGAATCTGAGTAGCATGAGTATGAATATCGACTGAAATTCCCGAAAATTCTTCTTACAAGCAAAATTTATGATATTTTTGTCATGATGACACAATTTGCTTCTTCTGATCTGAATCCCTTGTTCAAGGTGAGCCCTTCTTCATCGAGTCATTCAAAGTGAAAAAAGTTTATTTGGGGTATCTTTATCATGAAAGATCACTGTCAATTAATTTGTTAGTTATCCTTGGTAGTTATCTTCCTTGCATTTCATTAGTCTTTGAGGTGAGAAAACCACTGATTTCGAGAAACATACCATATGGAGGCGGGATGGTGCAAATGACATATCAGCAGAGCGTTTTTGTTACAAGTTGATAACATAAGATTAGAAGTTTGCCGCAAGCTGTTAAAAATAAAGAAAGATAAGGCCATGAATTAAATCAAGGCCCTGTGAAAACATGGATATCTTGAATCATTTTAACCTGAATCATCATAAGCACGATCAAGAAATAACATTTTAAAAGGATTTTAGACTGAAGTAACACATGTACTAGGCAGGCGCGCCGGAAGCAGTTTGGAATTGGGGGGGGGGGGGCAAACATTCAAGGGGGCTCACCTTTCAAGGGCTCATGTCTTCTCACCCCTAAAAAAACAGACACGCTTTCCCACCCTCTCACAACAATACAGATCCTACTGCTAAATAAAAATTTTACTCAAAAAGTCTCTGACAAGCATTTTTGGGGTGTATTTTTACTCGAAAATTCTCTGACAAGCAAAAAAAAAAAAAAAAAAAAGGGTTATCAGCATTTGGGGGGTGTATTTTTACTGGAAAATTCTCTGACAAGGGGAAAAAAAAAATTATGCTAAAATTATGTCAAATTATGCTAAAGCGGTCAAAATTCTGCCAGAAAACAGAATTCTGCCAACTCTGGCAACCTTGCGTCTAATACAAAACCTCCACTACGTTGAATGCTTTATCTGTCTTCAGTGATCTCTATGAATACGAAAATTGAATACAAAGGCTTACAATTACGTAATAAAAAGCAATCAAGCTTTTAATATACACACGATTTTTACTCCTTTACTACTGATTTTTTTTTATGGGGGGGGGGGGGCTTTTTTGGGGGGCGAAAATGCATTTTGCCCCCCACTTTTTCGTTTGGGGGGCGACCGCCCCCCCCCCCCCCCCCACTTCCGGCGCCTATGGTATAGGCTTTGACACACATTCGTTAAATTAGCCAAAACCTGGAACAAGGAGAGTTTGATGACTCTTTTTTTAAAATCCTGGTGCTCAGTCATGCGTGGCAGCAAGGTTACGAATAAGGTATAATTGGACAGATAATTAGTTACTCTTTACCACGAAATAATCAAGGTCACATGCAGAGGATGTGAAATTTGTATATGAGGCTATCAAAGTTGAGAATACTTTTTTTTATACACACTGTATAGGTGACCCTAAGTTCTTTTTCTATTGAACATCTCTAGTTTATTATAACAACGTTTTCATAACCTTATGAAATCATATACATGAAAATAAATTATATCTTAACGTGAGCTGATTGCTTCCCTATTTGCTAGTATATATTCTTTTTATGAAGAAAATTTGTTTCATATTTTGATCCCCTGTTTTCCTCCAGATATAAATACCAACTTTAATGCTATTTTTACAATGATTCTGAGACAGTCCCGCTCGGTTTAGGAAGCGGTATTACTTATATGCAATGCTGAACTCCTTAATTTCAAATTAATCTTTACATGACAATGCATGTATGTTTGGTCATTTTGAATTTGAATACCATGTTTATTCATACCCATTTCTCAATCTATCTCCTCATCGATCGGTTCATTCTGTATATAGCCAGAACTCGTACTCATTGATGTTCTTTCAGTATATAACTTGTTTTCGCCTCCTTCTATTTTCTGAATTATTTACTGTATTTAATGAATTTATTCTATGTTTACCACATTGCTACACATGTATCCTTTGAATATACCATTGTACCGATGAGAAGGAAATAAATGTTAATTTCAATCAATCAATCAAAATTTGCTCCTTTGATTTTTTGATATGTACTGTTTGAGCTTCAGTGCTCATATCGCTTTTCGGACGAGGCACACTCGATCCTTAACCTTAGTTTTCCCGTATATTTATTAGCATATATTATTATGCTACCCGTGCCTGGCAACTCAGTATTAATGCTTTAGACAATCGTGAAAAAGAAAGTCCTGATTTGTTTATGTAACAGGTTCGGTCACTCGCTTAAAGGTCATGTAAAGTTTTGGTAAGACCTCAAAAACTGTTCGTCAGATTTCTTCAATTTTTGTTGATAAATAGCAAGATACTAGCAATACTAAGACACTGTAAAGATTTCGCCTCCTAAAGTTTAATATTAAACAAATAAGAGGCAAAAACTAATTTATGTGCCGGGACAAGCACGTAAAATCCCAACAAAGGCAGCATGTGCTATACACTGTACACACACGTGTAAAACCAATAATGAGTAGCTACACACAGTGCACACACGCTGTCTCTAGGCGAAGCCCCAGGCCAAGATTGCTGTGCGGGGAGCCGTCGGGGTGGAAGGGTCCTGGCATAATGGCAGTGATCAAGCATTCCTTACAGATATTTACACTAAAATTCACCAGAAATCATAGATGGAATACCAAATGATTTCTTACAGACATCTTTTGATACAAGGAGAACAACATGAGACTATATTTAACATGTTTCTTTCCAATTTCCTTTTTGCTACCAATACTGTACATGAGCTTTAAGATAGCTATCTTCTTTAAACGCAAAGTTGTGGTGATAGTCGTGGTTAAACACGCATGCGCAGGAGCTACATGAAACGATATTGAAGACGATGTGAAGTATTATCTAATAGCAATGAAGTGAATGAAGTATCTGACACGTCTGGAAGAGAGTAGAAAGAAACACATCCACGCCTGAGAATTACATTCAACAAAGTCACAACAGCCATAATGCCATTGGCACTAGAGGCTAGAATACTAATCACAACCATAAACCATATAAATCAACGTTGAGGATCGGGCTTACGGTTCACAATGTGGTTAGTCCTGAAAAAAGGACTGTTGAGTAAGAAGAAGAAGTGGGGAAAGTTAAGAGCAGAAGATATGGAAAGGAGAGATAGACAGTGAGATAATGTAGAAGTAATCTTTCTTGAACGTGTGAAGTCCTGAAAAGGACTGTAAACCAGATGAGAAGGCTGAGAGTGGAGAAGACTCGTACGTCATCACGAGATGACGGACAGTCAACCTGTCCGAAACAGTGGCGTATCTACGTATTCTGGCGCCCGGGGCAAACTATCAAATCTGCGCCCCCCCCCCCCCCCCCCCCCCCCCCCCACCCACCATGCCCAAACTCAGATTAATGAGCGTTTTTAATTTAGAAATGACACACTTGAAAATGAGTTTTGATGCACATAACCCATGAATGTTAGCCCACATTTGAGTTATTGTATAAGCGAGGGAGCAACGCGACCGACCGAGCGACAGATTTTTTTTTTTTTCCTTTTCACCCCTCAAATTGAAACTTCTTATGTATTTTACACTTTAAAAAAAAAAATCCAAGGGAATACAGCCACCTAGCAATAGATTTTTTTTTTGTTGTTGTTTTTGGGGTGAAATTTTGAACATTCCTATTTGTGGGCGCAAAATAAATGAAAACCGTGAAGAAATACATTTGAGGAATTTAGTAAGGCAATTACAAGGCAAATTTATGATTTTTTTTCGAATGTTCTATAGGCCTACTTATATCTCCCATCTGGGGGCGCAAAATTTAACTAGCTCCTGGCTTATGTGGGGGGGGGGGGGCAAAGCAACTAGAATCAATTAATGGTTAACACTTTTAAAACGCCATTTGGGGCGCGAAATAGCTAGATCTTGAACATAAATGCTAGGGAGCAAAGCGACCGAGCTTTAGAAAATTTTCGCATTTCAAACCCTATTTCTTACGCATTTTGTCCTTCACAGGTGCGCAAATATTTCTTGTATTTCTCCCCCTTTTCTTTCTCTCTTTTGCGTTTTTTGCGCCCCCCCCCCTTCAAGTGCCGCCCGGGGCACGTGCCCCCTCTCCCCCCCCCCACCCTCCGTAGATACGCCACTGGTCCGAAACGTCGAGTCTTCTCCACTCTCAGCCTTCTCATCTGGTTTACAGTCCTTTTCAGGACTTTACACTTTCAAGAAAGATTACTTCTACATTCTCTTATACTGTCTATCTCGCCTTTCCATTTCTTCTCCTCTTAATTAACTAGCTTTCTCCACTTTTTCTCCTTACTCAAGTCCTTTTCAGGAACCACATGGTGAACCGTAAGCCTCCTCAACGTTATCAGTACCCTATATGCAAACCTCTACCTTCAAAGAGCATCATATAAATCAAGTGATATGCTTTATCAAAGATAATTATGAAATGCTATTTTTATGTTTTGTGTGCTTCATATTACGTTATTACGTATTGCATAACGTATGGGTGCGTTGAGTAGTCTACTCATGAGTCACTTTTACGCTTATAGAGAGTGCAATTGAAATTATCTCTTTATAGAATTAATATTTAAAGCCCATATTTTAAATATAGTATAACGACATGAAACCTCTAACATACAGAGCAAAATTATTTTTGGTGATTGGTACCCTTTAATATCTTAGCTGCCGGGTGAGAATAATACTAGTAAATTGAATGATAAATCTAACTTATCTGAGTGACTGTAAGCTACCTGCCTTAACCATTTAGTAAGTTAAATCTATTATTAATGATTATAAAAGTACATGTACTCTAACTAACATGATACATAACCTCAAGCAAGATTCTGTCTGTCAAAATGCAGTCAGAAGTATAACCCCCTTTTCCAAATTAATGCCTCAAACAGATGATGACCAACGAAAAGGAATACCGGATTCCATGCATACAACTAACACTAAATCTACTTTATACAAAGGAAATGAATACAATTTCAGCCAGCAGTGACAAAATAACATAAGTTTGATTCTTACCTTGAAGAAAGTAGAAAGAAATAAACACATCCACTCCTGAGAATTACATTCAACAGAGTGAGGAATATAATATCCCATGCATGTTGTCCGTGCCTCTTTCTCTATCTCTCTCCAGTGGCAAAACGTTATTGACCTCGATCTTGATCCATGCCAGGAAAAGGGCAGCCGAGTGTTTTCACAATACTATTTTGTCTGCCTTTGTCCTTGTGTCCACATTCCAGCATGTTTGCCCAATTCACATACGATATGTTATACTAGGTGTTCAAAAAAACAGTGGACACTTTTGATCGTTAATAGGGAGTTTTCGATCGTGTGGACTGTCATGTTAGAGGCCTTGGTATTGCTGGGTACGCAATATAATGATGACAGTTAGCAGATAGATTAGTTAGTTGGTAGACATGTTTAATCGAAGTAGTTCCGATACCGATACACAGTATCGCATATCGTAACATCCCCCTTCCTCTGTAAAGATGGGGAATCGGCTATCATTAATGATTAACGAATGCATGCAGGTACATGTATAAACATATTGTTGTGGAAACAATATTTGGTTCCCTTTATTTTAGTAGGATGCAAATTTGTGGTTATTTGCTTTCTAGTAAACTTTTCCAATGAGGTTAACAAGCAAAAGAAATTCTGTTTTGCCCGATACTGTTATTTTGGGTTAAAACAAATTTGTACAACTGCATAAGTGCATGAATCACTGTACTTTCAATTTCACATAACTTTTCCTCTTATGCGAAAATTTGAACATAATTTTGGTATGACCAGAATCACTTATGAAATCAACTTCCAAACAAGATATGTTTCGATTGACATCTGATTCTTAATTTTCAGTAGATATACAACAAATGGTTATGATAGGGCTAAATCTACTGTTCTATGATTATACATGCATTAAACATGAACAATAAACTTCTTAGACTACAATAAACTACATGTATTCAGCATTCTTCTTTCTTCTGTCTTCTCTCTTCTTGGCTTTGAGAGTTCATTTTTCAATCTTCAAACATATATCTGGCTGGTTTCCGGACGTTACGACCGGATCTGGTTGTGGTTTGAGAGTTTGTTGCTGGCTTTTGAGTTTGATTGTTATGAGTCTCTGATGCTGAAGTTGCTTGGGAGTTGTTGCCATTCTGTTGTGGTGTGACTGCTGGTTGGGTGGATGCAGTGTGGTCTTCGTCGAACCTTACACGCTTTGGAGTTGGGTTTGCTGATGGAATCTCTCTCAGGTGAGATCGATTTCGTCTCAGGATTCCTCCGTTGGGTGTCGATACTTCATACGATCGAGGTTCACTGCAGATTTTGGATACTTTGGCTGGTATCCAAGTATGGTCTTTGGGATGTAGGACTCTGACTGGCTGTCCTACATGGAGTGGTGGCAGATCTGAACCTGCATGTCGATCATGCGTTTCTTTCATCTTGTTTTGACGATTCAAGAGATGGTCAGCGATGGTGGATTCTCTTGAAAGATGATGACTTGGGAGTGTTGTTCTGATAGGTCTTCCAAACAACATTTCTGCAGGTGATCTCATGTGGTTGTCCACAGGTGTTGCTCTGAGGTGCAACATAGCCAGTTGACTGTCTTGGCCAGTTTGTGAACACTTTGTCAATAGGTTCTTGACGGTACGAACCATTCTCTCGGCTAGTCCATTGGATCTTGGATAGTGCGGAGAGGAAGTGGTGTGTTTGATGGACCACTTCTTGCACATGTCCTGAAATGGTTTTCCAACAAATTGTGGACCGTTGTCTGATACGATCTCCTCTGGTGGACCAAATAGACTGAAGATTCCACTCATCACGTTCGCTACCGCTGCACTAGATGTGTCAGTCAGCTTGTAGACTACCGGATACTTGGAGTAGTAGTCAGTGACGAGTAAATACTCGTCTGTTGAGCATGAACAAGTCTGTTCCTAGCCTGGTCCATGGTGCTGGAGGTACATCGTGGGGAAGCAAGGGCTCTTTCTGTTGCCTTGTTTGGTGTTCCTGGCATGCATCACATTGCTTTGTGATCCGTTCAATGTCTTTGTTGATGTTCGGCCAGAATACTGTCTCACGAGCTAGTCGTCGTGTGCTCTCGATTCCCATGTGTCCAAGGTGAAGTTGTGTAAGGATATCTTCCCTAAGTGTCTTTGGTATGATCACTTGACTTCCTTTGAAGAGTACGCCTTGTGACACGCCAATCTCTTCTCTGTAAGACCAGAATTGTCTTAGTGGTGTCGGCAGCTCCTTGATTGTCTCAGGCCAACCCTGAGTGACTAACTGCCACAATGACCTAAGAACAGGGTCACTTGACGTTTCCTTCTGGAGTTCTGCCCTCTTGTGTTGTCCGAAGAAGATTAGGTCAATTTCATGGGAGTCTTCTACTTCAGAGCAGATGGATTCCACTCTGATGTCGAGTGGAACATCGCGTGCTTCCTTGGGGTTGGGAAGGTATCTGAAAGAATCATTTCTTTCCCTGGTCTGTACTTGACTTGGCACCTGTATCCTTGTACCTTGATCAGTAGTCTTTGTAGACGGGGTGGTGCGTTTCTCAGAGGCTTCTTCCAAATCATCTCCAACGGTCTGTGATCGGATATCACAGTGAATTCTTTTCCGAACAGGTAAGTATGGAACCGGGTGATACCAAACACTAGGGCTAAGGTTTCCCTCTCTATGTTTGAGTAGTTGGATTGTGCATTGGAGAGACTCTTGGAAGCAAAAGCTATGGGTTTGCCGTCCTGGAGCAGGCATGCTCCCAGCCCTTTCATTGACGCATCTACCTCGAGGGTTGTCTCTTTCTTCGGGTCATAGAATTGCAGACATGCACCCGATGAGATTGCACTTTTCAGGCTGTTCAAGGCATGTTCGTGATCTTCGTCCCAGACGAAGGAAATTTCCTTGTGAAGGAGTTCACGAAGTGGGGCTGACTTCTCTGAGAAGTTGGAAATGTATGCTGCTAGGTACGTGAATAGTCCTAGGCATCTCTGGACATCCTCCTTGTCCTTGGGTGAAGGCATTGTCGTGATGGCTTCTACCTTGCTTGGATCTGGGTAGATTCCAGATCTTGTGTACATAGATCCAAAGAAGTTGATAGCTTCTTTCTTGATAGGACACTTGGAGCTGTTGAACACGAGGCCTTCCTGCTTTGCTGTTTCCATGAGCAACTGCAGATTCTTATCGTGTTCCTCCTCCGTTCTTCCAACTATTGCAATGTCATCTGCAATACATACACAGCCAGGTACATTCTGGACGATTCTATCCATGTGCTGCTGGAAGATATCTTGGCTTGTGCATAAGCCGAAGGGTAATCGTTGGAAACAATATCTTCCGAATGGTGTTCTGAAGGTAGTCAGGTCTTGGCATTCCTCTGCTAGGTGCACCGACCAGTATCCAGCCTTCGCGTCTAGCTTGGAGAAGTATTGTGCTCCTGCGAAGATGGGTTGGATTTCTTCCAAGGTTGGTACTTTGTGGGGACATCTCTTTAAAGCATCATTCAACCTTCTGGGGTCAAGACATATCCGGATGGACCCATCTTTCTTCACAGCAGTGGTCATCGAGCTACACCAGTCTGTGTGGTACTCTACTTTTCTGATGACCCCCTGCTTCTCCATGTTATCAAGTTCGGCTTTGATCTTGTCTTTCAAGTGGACGCTGCACTTTCTAGGTGCATCTATGGTGGGCCTTGCATCATCTTTCAGATGCAGCACTGCTTTCCCATGAAAGCTTCCTATGGTATCAAACTGTCCTGGGTAGTGTTGTTCGAGATCACTAACACTGTTGATAGGTGTATGTGTAGGTGTTTGATGTGTTGGTGTGTCTTTGTGCATCTCGTGAATTGTGATAATCCCGAGATCAGTACATGCTAACAACCCTAGGATTGCTGGCCCTTTGACGTCTGCTATGTAGAATGTATGTGTAGACCACTCTGGGTTCTTGTATCTACACCTTATGTCTAGTGTACCCCTGCACGGTATTGGTACTTCACCATAAGCTACAAGCTTTACTGGTGTAGGTTTTACTACTGATTGCCACTTGTCACCGTACATGTTTTTGACTGTACGTACTGTTATGGTATTAGCGCTTGCTCCTGAGTCTATTTTCAGGTATAGTTTGTGCTGTCCAGTCTTCTGTGGGCATATGATGTCAATGTTTGCATAAGCTACTGTACCCTGTGGGTTGACGACTGTGTGTGGTCCGTTTGTGTGTATGGTGTCGAATTGTGCGAAGTTTGATGGACTGGCTGTGGATTGATCATGATCTGTGCTAGTATGTTTAGTGTCCATTTCGTTTACTGGTTTTCTCTTTCGACTTTTAGATTTCGATCGTGACTTGTTTCTTTGTTTCGGTTTACGGTCTTCAGATCTTCGATCATCTGATTTACGACTACGATCGTTTTTAATTTTCCGACAGACCTTGGCCCAATGGCCCTTTGTGCCACAAGCACGGCACACATCTTCGTACGCAGGGCACTGACGAGGTTTGTGGGTACGTTCGCAGTTCCCACATGCCCTTCGTCCTTGGTTACGCTTGAATGCATCTACGTTTTCTTTAGGATCGAGCGTTTCTAGACAATGTCTGCTTGCCGCAACTGCCTCGTACTTGCGACCCTCTACTAAGATTGCCTCTATTTTGTATCCCTTTGGCTGATCCAACAAGGATTTCTGAAATTCTTCGATCGGTGTTGAAGCGATCACTAGTTCCATGATGCGCTCACCGAGTTCGGTTTCCTCGAAATCGCAATTTCTTGCCTTATCTCTACATCTAGTAACGAATGCATCGATACTCTCATCTTTTTTCTGGCGATACCGCATCAGCTCTAAGCGGTGTATCCGAAAATTGATGTTAACCTTCAACTGTGCTTCTAGCAGTTTCCACAGTTCTTGCGGTTTGTCTTTGTCGGTCTCTGATAGCCCCGACGCATTGATTCTGCGCAAGCCTTCATTGCCTACAGCAATCTTGATTTCGATAGCCTTTTCTTTTCATCGGTTACATCTTGGTCTGCCAACACAAGGTCCATTCTTTGTCTGAACAATTTAAACTCTTCGGGCAGGTCTGTAGCCTCCCAGTTCATCTCTGGGTATTTCACCATACTCATTGTGTATGTTCGCGTGTACGTATTGGTTACGACAGATTATACGAATGAGTGTAGATCTTGTGCGTGTCTATGTTGAAGTGTGAACGGTCCCTACTGGCTGGTGTTGACAATTCGTACATGGATAATGTGTACACTCTCACACATATGTGAATGTCATTAGGTGTATCATGCAGTGAAAATGTTGATCACTCTCACTCAGTCCTCAGACACCAGATAGTATTTATTATTACTATTAGGCAACAGTAATTAAATGTTCACACTTCTGATTGTAATTAAGTTTAGTTTTAACCAAAGAGTTTAAATACGAAGAGTGCTCAGTCCCGAAATAAAGCACGCGTATATTGTGGTACATGTCGATCGGCCGAGAGGGAAGATTATAGTCTTTATCAAGATGTTTGTATTTTTTATTTCCTTTATTTTTTCTTCTTGTTCTGTGCATCGCTTTTGGTAAAGCCGTAAAGGGCATAATCTTGATATTGTCCCTTCAAATACAAACTTATGTCCCAAAACAGAGAGGAATCAACGTACTCTAACACCATGGAGGAGAGGGAGAGAGTTAGGAGGGGGAGCTAGGACTGAGAGATGTTTGAATTTTTGTTAAAGTTATTTGCTGTGAAATTTCTATTAATATTTATGTCATTGGGGGGGGGGGGGGATGGTCCAAGCATGTTCCCTGATATTAAGCTCTATATGAGCAAACACTGCGATATCTGACGGGAATGTCGAGAAAAGTAAAAAAATAAAAATAAATAAATAAATAAAATGCTATCTTTATTTTTCTAAATCAGAATATTTCATTTGATATCATGATTTATGTAAATTTTAGGGATTATAGACGTATAATGTAAATCTATGGCCTTATGTTAAAAGTCAAGACAGAAAAGGCTTTATTAAAATGAGATTGCGTGCGAGCAATTCCTTAAATACAAAGATTAATTAAGAGTGGCGTATCCAAGATTCTCTTTTTTTTATTGGTGGCGTATCCAGGAATGCACGTGCCCTACGTGCCAGCCAAAACCAAATCTGACATATCTTATAGTTACACATCGAATGAAAGGAATTGTGTGCCCCCCCCCCCCCACAGAAGGAACATGACAAATGTGACTTTTTTCCCTTGCTTGTCTGAAAATTCAGAATAGACAGCATCTGATGATTTTTTGTTCGTCAGGTGTGAGCCCCCCCCCCCTCCCCTGCATTTCTGGATACTCCACCAATATAAATAACTTACAGTAAGTTATTTGTAACATTCTGCTGTAGCAGTTTGAGACTAGGGCTATTTTGAATTGAATTAACTAGTAACCAACAATAGCAGCTGATGATATAATTTATTTATTACCAGTCCTATTCTGTCTTTGTAGGAATATCCCATTCCTTTTGCCCCAGCCCCCTTTGTCTCTCTCTCTCTCTCTTTCTCCCTTCCTTCCCCCTCTCACAGGCTTTCATTTTCTAATAATCTCTTATTCTCTTATTCTCTCTTACAACCGAATGACTCCAATAGAAATGAGGACAAAATAATGATCTCTTATTGTTTTTGTTTTTTTTCCTTCAATGGTTCAATTTAATGAGATCGACCACCAACACCATGCAATCCCATTCTTCACATCCATGACAGAATAGCAGGCGCTGATCCAGGGGGGGGGGGCGAATCGACCGCGCCCCCTTTTTGGAACCCAACTGGCATACCTTAAGTACACAATAAAAAAATTGCCTCTTTAATTGTGAACTTTTCGGCTCTGTGCCCCCTCCTCTACAAAATCCTGGATCCGCCCCTGGAATAGGAATTACATTCTTTTGAATTACAAACTACAGGTATACACGGACTCTGGTCTAAAATGTAAATAAAACCGGATCGAGCACCATTAGTTTGGGAGCCTACGAGGCTAACGATGTTGGTATATTGACCCTCCGAGAAAACTTGTAAAAAAGCCCACCCCGCAAGGGGGGGGGGCGCAATCCCGGCCCATGCTCCCTCCCCTTTTTTAAAGAAAGTCATACATCATTGTCCCCGGGCCCTTTTTTGTTTTTTGTTTTGTTTTGGAGGGCCGGCGAGAAGAAGAAAAAAATTCTTTTCACCCCTCCCCCCCCCCCCCCCCCAACTGAGCAGCTTTTCGAGGACTGGCGAAAAAAATTCTCCCCTCCCCCACACGGAGCAACTTTTGGAGGAATGGTGAGAAGAAAAAATTCGAATCTCCCTTCCAGCAGTTCCAAAAAGTTGACAGCCCTGCATTTGTGCCGCCCCCTTTTTTTTTTTTTACTATACATCCTGCATTCGCCCCTGTCATGGACTGTCAGTGTGTCAGACTCATATCCATAATAGGGTTCAGATTCTTCAGAAACCCCCTCCCACTACATTGTCGGTCTCGTTCGCTGAAGCCAAAGTAAACGACGATCAGCAAAGTAAAAAACTTTGATGAGCGAAGTTTGAGGAGAACACCTTTGGCAAACTGAAAGAGTTCTATCGGCAACGTCACCACCTCGAGCGGGATCGCAGAGGGGTAGACCTAGCCTAACTAGAGCTAGACACCTTGTCGGTCGCTATTCAGCTCAGCTATTTCACGATTGCATGATCTCACATCAGTCATTTTGGCTAAGTGTAATTCGGTGGTAGAACATTGATTATATGAATTTATGAATTTAATACATTGAATTTGGCCTCTGGTACATTAGAAATATAATAGTGAACTGGAATTTAGTGAGAGTTTCTTCTAATACCGGCTAGGCTGGGCCCCTGGGCGGGCGGACATACGTCTGCTCCATGGTCGTCTGCTAGCGCACGATCTCATTGGATGTCGTGATCTCACGTGATCGATACTACACGCCCACATTACGTCATCAATAACAACAAACGGTTTCACGTGTTATATGACAAATTATTTTTTTTGGTCAAAAGCATGCATATTCCCGGGGATTTGTGCGGGGTTTAAATGACTCATCGAGCCTTAATTATACACTTTCAGAGCTTTAGATTTCATGTAAATTACATTTTTCATAATTTCAAATAAATACTAGGGGAATTAAAGTCATTTCAAAATCGCTCTTTTCATGTGTTAACCTATGGGAGCTGGAAGGCCAAAAGCATGCATATTCCCGGGGATTTATGGGGGGTTTACTGGACTCATCGAGCCTTAATTATACACTTTCAGAGCTTTAAATTTCATGTAAATTACATTTTTCATAATTTCAAATAAATACTAGGGGAATTAAAATCATTTCAAAATCCCTCTTTTCATGTGTTAACCTATGGGAGCTGGAAGGCCAAAAGCATGCATATTCCCGGGGATTTATGGGGGGTTTACTAGACTCATTGAGCCTTAATTATACATTTTCAGAGCTTTAAATTTCATGTAATTCACAGTTTTTATATTTTCAAATAAAAACTATGGGAATTATAATCATCCTAATATTCCTTGTTTTCGCGTGTAAACCTATGGCAGGCGAGACTGTTTTGGTCAAAAGCATGCATATTCCCCGGGATTTATGTGGGGTCTTTTCAATTTTTTGAGCCTTCAGTAAGCTTGTTCAAAGCCTCAAATTACATGTAAATAACAGTTTTTATATTTTCAAATAAAAACTATGGGACTTATAATCATCCTAAAATTCCTTGTTTTCGCGTGTAAACCTATGGCAGGCGAGACTTTTTGGGGGTCAAAAGCATGCATATTCCCTGGGATTTATGCGGGGTCTGTTCGACTAGTTGAGACTTAATCATACATTTTCAGAGCTTTAAATTTTATTTAAGTCACATTTTTCAAAATTTTAATCTAATTCTGGGGGAATTATAATCATTCGAAAATCCCTGTTTTTGCGTGTTAACCTATGGGAGCTGGAAGGCCAAAAGCATGCATATTCCCGGGGATTTATGTGGGGTCCCTTCCACTTTTTGAGCCATCATTAATCTTGTTCAGAGTCTCAAATTACATGTAAGCCACATTTACATGAAATTCAAGGAAATACCAGAGGAACTATAATCATTCTTAAAATCCATGTTTTCACGTGTTAACCCTATGGCAGATGATTATGTCAAAAAGCAGGCATGATCCCGGGGATTCATAGTGGCATTTATTGATAATAAAGGTTCAATAAATGTTTTTTGAACTATCCATCCTTTCTCTCATGCAAAAATCAGACTTGGAAAAGATAGAGTAAGATATGAAATATCAAGAAAAAATGAGACAGCTTTTCACGTGTTATACCTATGGCGAACGTATTTTTCCGAGTCTATTTTAACACAGCAATTTGCGTCTGCCGAATGTACTACGGAAGTAGGGGGGAGTAATCTGTCTTGATACTATTAAAAGTCTTTGGTTTTAACTTTTACGCAGACCCCTGTGCCAGTGATTGAGCACAGTTATAACTTGATTTGTACTTGATTTCACTCCTTTTTTTTAAAGTACAGAACAGGCATACACTCATGATACACACAACACAAGTAACTGCAAATAATCGAGAAGACTGATTCAATTCTCAAACCTTGGTGCATCTATCATAGTGCAAACTCGAAACCTTTTCGCGATTTGTCCCTTGGCGAGACGCATTCCATACATGCAGCGAGCTATATGGTACTGGTACGCCGGTTGTGATAACGCTAGCGCAGTGGCACTGCTTCGCTGCGGTACGGTATGCCTATGGAGCCTGTGTAGTAGGCGACTGTGCACTACACATCGACTACAGAACGACGCTGCATTACTGGACTAATTTTCACGAAAATTTGGGTTTCTAGCATTTATCAGCTGTCGTGAACTGGATCAAGACGTTTTATGGTTATAAAGATGATCCCGACGCTGCCACCATGTCATGTTAGAGGCCTTGGTATTGCTGGGTACGCAGTATAATGATGACAGTTGGCAGGCAGATTTGTTAGTTGGTAGATCTAGACATGTTTAATCTTTTTTTTTTTTTTTTTTTTTTTTTTTAATAACACACAAGCACACCCTGGTATCAATATGCCTTTAGCACTTCATTTATTTGATGTATGATAAAAGAGCAATGTAGATAAAATGCCTTGCTCAAGGGCATAAGTGCCGTGTCGGGGATCGAACGCCCGATCCTCGCATCTCCAGTCAAGCGCCTTAAACCACTGGACCACGGCAAAGACTTTTAATAGTATCAAGACAGATTACTCTCACCTACTTCCGTAGTACATTCGGCAGACGTAAATTGCTGTGTTAAAATAGACTCGGAAAAATACGTTCGCCATAGGTATAACACGTGAAAAGATGTTTCAGTTTTTCTTGATATTTCATATCTTACTCTATCTTTTTCAAGTCTGATTTTTGCATGAGAGAAAGGATGGATAGTTCAAAAAACATTTATTGAACCTTTATTATCAATAATTGCCACTATGAATCCCCGGGATCATGCCTGCTTTTTGACATAATCATCTGCCATAGGGTTAACACGTGAAAACATGGATTTTAAGAATGATTATAGTTCCTCTTGTATTTCCTTGAATTTCATGTAAATGTGGCTTACATGTAATTTGAGACTCTGAACAAGATTATTGATGGCTCAAAAAGTGGAAGGGACCCCACATAAATCCCCGGGAATATGCATGCTTTTGGCCTTCCAGCTCCCATAGGTTAACACGCAAAAACAGCGATTTTTGAATGATTATAATTCCCCCAGAATTAGATTAAAATTTTAAAAAATGTGACTTAAATAAAATTTAAAGCTCTGAAAATGTATGATTAAGTCTCAACTAGTCGAACAGACCCTGCATAAATCCCAGGGAATATGCATGCTTTTGACCCCCCAAAAGTCTCGCCTGCCATAGGTTTACACGCGAAAACAAGGAATTTTAGGATGATTATAAGTCCCATAGTTTTTATTTGAAAATATAAAAACTGTGATTTACATGTAATTTGAGGCTTTGAACAAGCTTACTGAAGGCTCAAAAAATTGAAAAGACCCCACATAAATCCCGGGGAATATGCATGCTTTTGACCAAAAAAGTCTCGCCTGCCATAGGTTTACACGCGAAAACAAGGAATATTGGGATGATTATAATTCCCATAGTTTTTATTTGAAAATATAAAAACTGTGATTTAGATGAAATTTAAAGCTCTGAAAATGTATAATTAAGGCTCAATGAGTCCAGTAAACCCCCCATAAATCCCCGGGAATATGCATGCTTTTGGCCTTCCAGCTCCCATAGGTTAACACATGAAAAGAGGGATTTTGAAATGACTTTAATTCCCCTAGTATTTATTTGAAATTATGAAAAATATAATTTACATGAAATTTAAAGCTCTGAAAGTGTATAATTAAGGCTCAATGAGTCCAGTAAACCCCCCATAAATCCCCGGGAATATGCATGTTTTTGGCCTTCCAGCTCCCATAGGTTAACACATGAAAAGAGGGATTTTGAAATGACTTTAATTCCCCTAGTATTTATTTGAAATTATGAAAAATGTAATTTACATGAAATTTAAAGCTCTGAAAGTGTATAATTAAGGCTCGATGAGTCGTTTTAACCCCCCATAAATCCCCGGGAATATGCATGCTTTTGACCAAAAAAAATAATTTGTCATATAACACGTGAAACCGTTTGCTGTTATTGATGACGTAATGTGGGCGTGTAGTATCGATCACGTGAGATCACGGCATCAAATGAGATCGTGCGCTAGCAGACGACCATGTAGCAGACGTATGTCCGCCCGCCCAGGGGCCCAGCCTAGCCGGTATTAGAAGAAACTCTCACTAAATTCCAGTTCACTATTATATTTCTAATGTACCAGAGGCAAAATTCAATGTATTAAATTCATAAATTCATATAATCAATGTTCTACCACCGAATTACGCTTAGCTAAAATGACTGATGTGAGATCATGCAATCAGCATGAAATAGCTGAGCTGAATAGCGACCGACAAGGTGTCTAGCTCTAGCTAGGCTAGGTCTACCCATCTGCGATCCCGATCGAGGTGGTGACGTTGCCGATGGAACTCTGTCAGTTTGCCAAAGGTGTTCTCCTCAAACTTCGCTCATCAAAGTTTTTTACTTGCTGATCTTCGTTTACTTTGGCTTCAGCCAACGAGACCGACAATGTAGTGGGAGGGGGCTTCTGAACCCTATTATGGATATGAGTCTGACACTGACAGTTCATGACAGGGGCGAATGCAGGATGTAGTAAAAAAAAAAAAAAAAAAAAAAAAAAAAAAAGGGGGGGGGCACAAATGCAGGGCTGTCAACTTTTTGGAAGTGCTAGAAGGGAGATTCGTATTTTTTTCTTCTCACCATTCCTCCAAAAGTTGCTCCGTGGGGGGGGGGGGGGGGGAAGATAAATTTTTTTCGCCAGTCCTCGAAAAGTTGCTCAGTGGGGGGGGGGGGGGGGGGGAGGGTGAAAAGATTTTTTTTTCTTCTCGCCGGTCCTCCAAAACAATTTTTAAAAAAAGGGCCCGGGGACAATGATGTATGACTTTCTTTAAAAAGAGGAGGGGGCATGGGCCGGGATTGCGCCCCCCCCCCCTAAATCCGCCACTCGTCCATGCCCGGACTGTCACGTCAGTCTTGCGGGGTGGGCTTTTTTACAAGTTTTCTCTGAGCATGTCAATAAGTTTCGCGCAATTTGTTGCATCTGCGCGTAGCCTGAATGTCATCAGAATGACACGTGCGCGCCACTGATCTCTGTAGAGATCAGTGGCGCGCGCGCACAGAATCAGTCTAAAAACACAAAATATTTCATAACTAATTCATAAAAAGGCCAGAATTCTACAAAACCAGTAGAAGTCAAAATAAGAAAGGCCAAACCTAGAACTCTTACTCTTTTAAGAAACCTTTTAACTGGTTAATTCCATTAACAGCACTGCTAACCAATTAACAAAATTACCTTGTCACTGCGAGTCGATTACTTTCCCCATAGAAACACGTGTAATTTGGGTGTTCTACGTTTTTGTGAGGCAACATAAAAAGGCCGTTTTCAAACAAAATTGGCCAGAATTCTACATATGAGATGATTACATTTTTATGCACAGCAGCTTCTTTGTTTCTTCAATATTCATATTCCTTTTTAACTGAATTAAATTGTTAAAAAGTGAAAAAGATATAAGTATTTCTAAAAGTTGAAATTTACGTTTTTCATGATTAATGAACAGGGTTCTATGGAGGGAATCGCAGAGGGAAAGTGATACGCGCGCGCGCATGGTTGAGAATGCAACACACTTTTTGGTATGGTTAATAGACCAACATTGTTAGCCTCGTAGGCTCCCAAACTAATGGTGCTCGATCCGGTTTTATTTACATTTTAGGCCGAGTCCGTGTATACCTGTAGTTTGTAGTTCAAAAGAATGTAATTCCTATTCGAGGGGCGGATCCAGGATTTTGTAGAGGAGGGGGCACAGAGCCGAAAAGTACACAATTAAAGAGGCAATTTTTTTTTATTGTGTACTTAAGGTATACCAGTTAATTGGGTTCCAAAAAGGGGGCGCGGTCGATTCGCCCCCCCCCCCCCTGGATCCGCGCCTGCTATTCTGTCATGGATGTGAAGAATGGGATTGCATGGTGTTGGTGGTCGATCTCATTAAATTGAACGATTGAAAAATACAATAAGAGATCATTATTTTTGTCCTCATTTCTATATTGGAGTCATTTTTATAGATCGGTTGTAAGAGAGAATAAGAGAATAAGAGATTATTAGAAAATGAAACCTGTGAGAGGGGGAGGGAAGGGAGAGAGAGAGAGAGAGAGAGAGAGAAAGCGAGAGAGAGACAAAGGGGGCTGGGGCAAAAGGAATGGGATATTCCTATAAAGACAGAATAGGACTGGTAATAAATAAATTATATCATCAGCTGCTATTGTTGGTTACTAGTTAATTCAATTCAAAATAGCCCTATACTGTTTTCTTCGCCTGTCGTCTCAAACTGCTACAGCAGAATATTACAAATAACTTACTGTAAGTTATTTATATTGGTGGAGTATCCAGGAATGCAGGTGAGGGGGGGGGGGCTAACACCTGACGAACAAAAAAATCATCAGATGCTGTCTATTCTGAATTTTCAGACAAGCAAGGAAAAAAAAGTCACATTTTTCATGTTCCTTCTATATGCCGGGGGGGGGGGGCACACAATTCCTTTCATTCGATGTGTAACTATAAGATATGTCAGATTTGGTTTTGGCTGGCACGTAGGGCTCGTGCGTCCCTGGATACGCCACCAATAAAAATAAGAGAATTTTGGATACGCCACTCTTAATTAATCTTTGTATTTAAGGATTTGCTCGCACGCAGTCTCATTTTAATAAAGCCTTTTCTGTCTTGACTTTTAACATAAGGCCATAGATTTACATTATACGTCTATAATCCCTAAAATTTACATAAATCATGATATCAAATGAAATATTCTGATTTAAAAAAATAAAGATAGCATTTTATTTATTTATTTTTATTTTTTATTTTTACTTTTCTCGACATTCCCGTCAGATATCGCAGTGTTTGCTCATATAGAGCTTAATATCAGGGAACATGTTTGGACCATTCCCCCCCCCCCTCCCAATCACATAAATATTAATAGAAATTTCACAGCAAATAACTTTAACAAAAATACAAACATCCCTCCTAGCTCCCCCTCCCAACTCTCTCCCTCTCCTCCATGGTGCAGTTAGAGTATGTTGATTCCTATCTGTTTTGGGACATAAGTTTGTATTTGAAGGGACAATATCAAGATTATGCCCTTTACGACTTTACCAAAAGCGATGTACAGAAAAAGAAGAAAAAATAAAGGAAATAAAAAATACAAACATCTTGATAAAGACTATAACCTTCCCTCTCGGATCGGCCGATCGACATGTACCACAATATATACGCGTGCTTTATTTCGGGACTGAGCACTCTTCGTATTTAAACTCTTTGACCACGGCACCTCCACTTAATCGAAATAGTTCCGATACCGATACACAGTATCGCATATCGTACACCAACCTGTGTGCCATCCACGCCAAGAGGGTCACCATCATGCCCAAGAACATCCAGCTCGCCCGTCGAATCCGCGGAGAACGCGCCTAGAGCGAAAAAAAAAAAAAAAAAAAAAAAAAAAAAAGTAACATGGACAAGAACGTCGTTCAAATCGACCGGAAGTCGACAGTCAATTAATGCGTCAACTGATCCGTCCACTGTTAAAATCTGTTTCGATTCCAGTCGACGTGGACTGGAACGGCATGACGTCTTCTCTCCATATTTTCTTGTGTTATTCTTTGTGTTTTATCCCTTCACATATCTTTCTATCTTTCCTTATGTTTTTCTTTCAATTTTTTTCCTTTTATTTCTCTTTCTTTTTTTTCCTTGTTTTATTCTTTGTTTTTCTCCTTTTATTTCTCTTTCAGTCTTTCCTTATTCTATTCTTTGTTTTTCTCCTTTTAATTCTCTGCTGAGAACTCTTCTAGCTCAAAACACGTTTATTCATATATAATATAGCCCCCAAAATTTGGAACTCTCTTCATAATGACATTCAACTTGCCCCCTCACTTAATTCATTTAGAAGGAAATTGAAATTGTTTCTTATAGTTATACTTTCTTACAATACAAATTAAAAAGTGCCTTTGTCAAATCATGTCTGGCTTTTTTTAATGCATTTATCCTTCCCATCACGTCTTTCTTTACGCTCTATATGTAACTTACTATAATTATGGTCACTACCCCTGTAGTATGCACACTATGCTCCCTCTCTCTCTCTCTCTCTCTCTCTCTCTTTCTCTCTCCTTTTTTCTCCTAGTCTCCACCTCTCCTCTCTTTTTCTTTACTCTTCACATATGCAGCAACATTTACTATCCTTTAATTGTATTTCCCTCTTCCCTTGCTTTATTTTATGTTGTCTTATATTCTTTTTATTATGTTCACCATACTATATACGTGTCGTAACAAGTTTTCATATTCCGGATTTATGATTGTATTATTATTCTGCCACTTTTTGGTAATCTATGTATATTTATATTTTTTTCTGTTCAATATGTTTCATGTTAAAAAATTACGTTTGTCATTATTTCGAGGGATCCACATTCTACAAGCTCTGCTTTTCAGTGAATCCCTCCATTTCCACAGGTTTAACTGTAAAAAACCCCTCTATTTGTCCAGCTGTTGGGTAATAAATATTGTGTGGTTGGGCAAATTCAGTTACCAAATTGTTTCCTTTTTCCTCCAACCTAGGTAAAAAAAGAAAAAATGAAACCTGCTTGTTATAACTATAAGTCTTAACCTAATCAATCCTAACAACTATAGTTGCTCAACAAAATTTATCAACGACGCTGAGGGAATTTGACAAAATTACACAACATTAGGGTAAGAATTTCTCAACCCTGATTTACCAAACAGCTGTTGGTAAATTTCTATGCGAATTTCTAACCAACCATCAGTTTACCCAACAAAATTTACCCAACTGGCAAAGGGAATGTGACAAAATTACACAACTATACAGGGCAACAAGTACCCAACCCATACTTACCAAATACTGATGGTAAATATATGCCCAATATTTAGGTAAAAATTATTGACCAATATTGGTTACACCACTCGAATGTCCAGTTGGTTAATAAAAGCCCAGATTTGGGAATATTTTTAACCAACCAGCAGTTACCCAACTAAATTTACCCATCGAGTGTAATACCACTGTTGAACCTGACCCAAAGTGTATATACTATGTTTAAAAAAAAAAACTCTTCAAACTTTTGATTGTTAACCCTTTCAGGACAGAAATTATTTAAGAGCTCAATTGATCACATTTTGTTCTGCAAATTGGCAACAATAATATTTTTCTTTTAGTGCTACGTGGTTCTAGTAAGATGTAATGTCTTGAAAATAATATACATGATTAGGAACTTTGTCGAAAAGTTGAAAAAGTTGCCAATTTGGACAAAAAAACAATGATTTTGAACCTCTCAATGTGTTGCCAATTTAAGGATGTTCAAGCTTATTCTCCTTTTTAAAATTCCTGGCATCGAAAGCAATATGATCATGCAACAAAAATGGACACAGTATGTGCAGAAATTTTTGTTCTTTCCACTCATGCATCTGGTATATTTTTAAAGGCTCTAAATCAAAAGTTATTGGGCCAAACCACAAAATGCGGTCAATTGTCTTGAAAGGGTTAATGTTAATAACTCAAACATTTTACCTTGTATCAAATTGAGGTTTTTACAGTAACGTTCAAGAGTGTAAAATTTATCGGGTGCTGTAATACACTTTTTGTAAGATATAGCAGTATACATCGATTCCCCACCCGTCAAATGAGTGTCTTCCATCTTCCTCGTATACGAACATTGTTTGCTATAAAATAGGCCAACCTAGTTGACTACAACGTTATCATGGTAGGGAGCGAAGCGATCGAGAGATAAAAGATCTCTTTGTAATTTAGTATTTAAATTTTGCAAACTTTGTACACTTACCACTAGTGTATATGAAGGGAGACAAGGGGCAGTTCCCCCCCCCCCCCCTGAGAAATTTTCAACCGAGAACAAAAAAATACTAAGTGACTTTTCGGTCAAGTGAGGAAACTATTGCAAGTTATAAATAATCATCTCAAAACAGTGATAGCTATTATGAGTCCGAACTTTAAAAATGAAGAGGAGTGGAAACGACATTCACGTATCTTCTAATAGGTAAACCACAATAGACAAAACTGAACAGCCGTTCTCATGTTACGAATTTAATTCAATCTGAAATATGCTAAACATAATAAGGCAATATAATTTACATGCGTAATAAACTGTCATTCAAAATGCCCCTACTACTCCCACCACTTTGGGAGCCTTGTAGAAGACAATGTATACAAATTACAAAGAACACTGTATCAATTAATCTGCGAATGAACAAATATTAGTACTAATTGATGAAACTTTTCATTTTAGAGCAAAGAAAGGTTGATTATATGCCTACATGGTCATACATTACAACCATTTCATGTAAAAAGAAAAGAAAAGAGCCGGGGGCCATATAGAGGGGGCAAAATCAATTACCTGAAATCAGAAAATTTATACTATTGCATGTGGAAACCCAACTGCAAAAGGATGGTTTTGTGAAGAGGGAGGGCAAAAACGATTCAGTTCTGCGGCCTAGCTCTTTAGATAAAGGAAAACATCTGCTGCCCTCAGGCTCACTTTTGGCGCATCTGCAGCATGGTCTTAAAAATATTCACTCTCTTGTGGGGACCCCTACCCAATAGATGAAAGCATCTGCCCCCTTGCTTCCAGTACGCAAAGAAACCTTATTATATTGTGTTTCAAAATCATTACATATCAAATCCTATAATAGTCTGGGAGCTAGACTGTCCCGAAATAGTCAACCCATTTTACATATGAGATTTGACCTCTTAAAGTTCCTTAGACTATTCATGTCATTCACAAAAAGCTTGCCGGCTCGAACGAAGCCGCCGGGTTAGGCCCCCAGAGCCCCTGAAAGGGGCCCCAAAGTCGGGTCGATTTCAACCCATCTAACATATGTGCCAAACTTTGTCAGAAGGAAGGTGTATGACTATACATTACCAAAACACCAAAACTGACGAAATTTTCTGTCGGGATGGGTTGTCAGACCGCCCCTAAAAATTGGGGCAAATTTTTCTCCGTAAGGCCCATGGACCATGGCTTCGTTCGAGCTGACAAGCTTTTTGTGAATGACATGGATGGTCTTAGCAACTTTAAGGGGTCAGATCTCATATGTAAAATGGGTTGACTATTTCGGGACAGGCTCCTGGCCCATAACGGCATAATTAGGACCCCATTTAGTCACAGACACGCATGGGCGCACAACTCAAGTACATAAATTTTTATGCTTATAGGCCTACTGTACATAACTAGCGATACGGTACTTAAGTACCGTACCGCTAACTGCGACATAATTATGACGCAGCATGAATTATATTCTGGAGCTGTGATAACTCCTTGATTAGACTCATCCCTTCATCCGAAATCAAAAGCTTCCCATTGGGCCCCCCTCTTTAAAAAGGGAAAATTACACATGGGCCGGGGAGCCGGGGGGGGGGGGGAGCTGTAGACCCCCTCCCACTTTTTTGAGTAGACAAATTTAAAAAATCTAGGAAAAAAGGTTTGAAAATTGTCACAAGTGAAGAGTTAGCAGAATTCTGCTTTGTGGCAGAATTTTGACCGCTTAAGCATCTAGCATTATGCTTAGCATAATTTGACCAAATTTAGCAGAATTTTAGCATAGATCTAATTCTGGTGTTTTTGTTCTGTTTTTTATCTTTGTTTTTGTTTTGCTTAATTGTCAGAGCATTTGTGAGTAAAAATACCCCCCCCCCCAAAATGCTAACCTTTTCTTTTCTTTTTTGCTTGTCAGAGAATTTTTGAGTAAAAATACACCCCAAAATGCTGATAACCTTTTTTGTTTTGTTTTGTTTTGTTTGTTGTTGTTGTTTTTTGCTTGTCAGAGAATTTTTGATTAAAAATACACCCCCAAAATGCTGATAACCTTTTTTTTTTTTGTTTTTTGTTTGTTTTGTTTTGTTGTTTTGTTGTTTTTGTTTTGTTTTGTTTTGTTTTTTTGCTTGTCAGAGAATTTTGGAGTATATAGAAATACACCCCCAAAATGCTGATAATCTTTTTTGAGTAAGTGTGTTTTTTTGTTTTTTGTTTTTTGTTTTTTGTTTTTTTTTGCTTGTCAGAGAATATTTGAGTAAATACACCCCGAAATGCTTTAAAAAACCTTCCTCTTTTTTTTTGGGGGGGGGGGGAAGATTTTTTTTTGATTTAGCAACATTTTGCACTGCTCCCTAGGCCTAGCATTTTAACGCTGGTCGGTCCCACTGTAATGACGATGCGCGCACGTGCCATGGCGCCAGTCCGTGACGATCGTCTGCAAATCGTCTACTCAGAGCCAGCCGCCGATAAGTCCGAGCATAATCTGACAATATGAACCGCTTTCATCTTGAATTTAAACATGGAATTGATGAGTATTTGTCACAAGAATTTGATGGAATCAAGGTAACATTTGTTTCTCATTAATGATATAATATGAGCTACCTTGGTGTGTTGATGCTGTTGCATACTATTGAAATCAGTCCCATATGTGTTAAAATGTGTGTGCAAAAATGTAACTTAATTGGTTACTTTCAATTAATTAGATCGAATCCACTTATACATGTACAAGCTTATCTGAAGATAACAACTTATCTGAAGATAACCTTGTACTCTAGACTAGCTTTTATGGGTGAATAGGCTTCAATAGCTTTTGTGTGTGTATCAGCAGGCCTTTTTCCAGATCCAGGCCAGGGTAGATCCACTCGTGTGTCTGAACCACTCAGCCCCACTTGAAACTATGCAGCTGCAACCTGCTGTAATATATTCAGCCAAAATATCAGATCAAAATAGTGAAACTCAAAATATTACTTACCAGCAAGTTGTCTGTGAAAGTCCCTCTTGTTTGGTGACCAGCTAAACCAATGATTCAGGGAATGTGGAATTTTAAGCATCAAATTTTGTGTTCATTCTATTTTTCTGTTGAGACTGATTGATCCTTCTGTACTGCTGCCCTCTCTCTGTGGAGAGAGGAAATCTGCATTTGTTTACTGTGGCTGGCAGTAGTACAGCAGTAGAGGGCTGCCCTTATGTGATTTCACCATTACCATATTGGTTTGGGAGGACAAGGTTATATTATAACCTTGTTCATTGGATAAGTGGGTAGATCCACTTATCCAATGAACAAGGTTAAATATAATAGATCCATATCCCCGGAGGGGGGGGGGGGGGGGGGGGGGGGTCACTCGCAGACTGAAGTGGTACCCATGCTCGTCCGAGCACCTCAAAATTGGACCCTAAATGGCGTAAATGGCGTAAGATTATGTAAAATATACCCCTAAATGGCATAAATGGCGTAAGATTATGTAAAATATACCCCTAAATGGAGTATGACAATGTAAAATAAACGACGTAAATGGCGTAGAACAATGTAAAACGTACCCCTTTATGCAAGGGCGTAGAAGCTTTTTTAAGTTGGGGGGGGGGCTGAAGCACATTTCAGACAAAAAAAAAAAAAAGGTCATCACCATTTTGGGGTATCTTTTTTACTCCAAAATTCTCTGACAGACACCCCTGTCATGGGCAGCGGGACAGGTGGGGGGGGGGGAAGGGGGGCTGCCCCCCACTTTTTTGAGTGGACACGTTTAAAAAAATCCCCGAAAAAGGTTCAAAATTGTCATTATTCAAGGGAAATCAAATCAGCCCCCCCCCCCCCCTTTCAAAAATGCTCTGCGACTATTATATTTTCTCATGTTCCAGTATTACTATTCAGCCAAGAGATAATGACAAATAAAGACTTATTCGTAACTTTGAAACTACATGGTTGTAGAGTGTCTTTATTCGATCACGGCATCGACGGGAACTGCGCGCTGTACAGTGGGCAATGCGTGTACATCCAATCTCATATCAAGACATGCATAGTCTTAATTCAGACGTCATACATAACATTCCTCCCCCTTTAGTTAACAACATAGGTACAACAGAATGGCATACATGCATTAAACTGGCATGTGCTTTAATACAGGCTAGGGCATATCTATATAACAGTGTAATCTAATTTTCTCCCAAAATACTTATATAGACATGTGACACTTGCATGAAAAATTTTACTTTCAAAGCTTTTTTTTTTTTAAATCCTTCCCCATGTATAACACAACTAGCAACATTGCATACATGTATTTGCATATAACAACAACAACAACAACAAAATCCCCACTGGCATAACCTATTAACTGATCAAATTTTTGCTTGAACGATATTTGACACCTCAGGAACAATACTTTCCTTCCTTTAAAACCTTCAACATATGCATTACTTTATGCATGGAAACTTTGCATGACACAATAAAAATTAAAAAAAATGCTTCTCCTTTGATACAAAACATAATTGGATGCAAACTTTATCAACTAACTTATCTTCTGGCATATGAATGAACAGAAAAATAAGACATTTACATCATGAAAATATATTCCTGATAAAATGTGGAACAATATACATTGTTACTATAACTAAAACATCAACACCCGTGATGAATACACAAAATTAGCTTTCATGGCTAAAGACAAATATTTGTTTTTTTTTCTTTATTATTGAGTCAATTATGTAAAACATAAAAATTACCTGTCGCACTTCTGTAGATATGTGTGTGTTTTTGTTTGTTTGTTTGTTTTTTTTAAACTTGCGCAATACACAAAAACAGATAAAATGTGATCTACAATAGTTTCACTTGGCATCAATACAATTACATGTATCTTGCAAAATATTCCTCTTCCAACATACATTGGTACCTTCTTATATTTTATCAGTCACTTTACCTTATAACTGTCTGTTGTTTTTACACTATTTCTGACTGATAGTATACACGGTATAAACATCAATTATTTTGATATGAGTTAGAACTGTCATATTAATGTATGTAATTCAAAACTGAATTGTTTTTTCTGGATTGTGCTTTTAACCTACTTATAAATTACGTAATCATCATATTTTGCAGGTGTTTTTCTGTTTCTTTGTGATACTCTTTTTGCAGTTTCCTGTGGGTCAGTATTAGGGACTGAAACTGTAGGGGCATCACCATTATTCTCATGTGACTCTTGTCTAGGGCTTGACAAGGTTTCATCTGGGGTAGGTGTTACATTCTCAGAAGTATTTCCATTATCTGGAATGTGTGGAATGCTTGGCCTTGGAACTTCTTCCATCGGATTGAGTTCTTGGGGTGGAGTATCAACAGGCTGAGCAGAAGTGTAACCTCTGATATGATCAACGTGGCGTCTGACCATGCGGCCATCTGTCAATTTCACAATATACATTGAGTCACTAAGTATCTCCACTACTTGACCATATAACCATGTTGGACCTGAAGCGTAGTTCTTCACTAGTACATGGTCTTGAATGTTTTAACTTCTCTCTTTGGTCCTGTTGTCTGACCTCTGTTTCATGGCAGATTGTTTTCGTTTCACAGTCCTTGTCAAGTCTGGACGGACTTGATCTAATCTGCTTCTAATCCTTCTCTTGTACAGAAGTTCACTTGGGCATGTACCAGTGGTTTCTTTTGGTGTGATCCGGTATGTCATTAAGAATTTTTGGATTCTCATCTCCAAATTCTTTCCACTCGTTTTCTTTACACCTCTCTTTACGGTCTGAACGGCTCTCTCTGCTAAGCCATTACTCGATGGGTGGTGAGGGGCTGTTTGCACATGTTCTATATTGTTATCAGTGAGAAACTTGGTAAACTCTTCTGAAATGAATTGAGTTCCATTGTCACTAACCAACGTTTCAGGAATCCCATGTGTAGCAAATAGGCGTCTCATAGCAGTTACTGTGGCAGAAGAGGTTGCCTGAGGAACTCTAACCGCTTCTATCCATTTGCTATGTGCATCTACTACAATCAGAACATCTTGGTTCTCAATTGAAGCGTAATCTATGGGTAGCCTCATCCATGGTCTCTCTGGGAACTCCCAAGGATGAATAGGAGTTGCTTGAGGGTTGTTCTGATGTTCCTGGCACACTGAACAAGTTCGAACTTTCTGCTCTAGACATTCGTCTATTCCGGGCCACCAAACAAAAGAACGAGCTAGTGCTTTCATTTTGACAATGCCTGGATGTGTAGCGTGAAGCTCATCTACTATCCTGGTGCGCAGATCAGGATCCTGGGGTATGACAACTCTCTGTCCCCATAGAAGAACATCATCTTCTATACTCATCTCGGTTTTCTTCTGAGCAAATGGGCGAACTTCACCCTCCAGATTTCTAGAATTTGGCCATCCTTGCATAATGTAATGCTTGACCTTCTGCAATGTTGGGTCCTTGCCAGTTTTTTGTTTGACTTCACTGGCATCAACTGGTCTCGAGTCTATGTCAAACAACACGTTGACTCTTCCTGGCTGCCGATCACTCAATTCTGCTAAGTCCTTGTTTGGCCATTTACTTGCATCCGTTGAAGGCATTGGTAATCTAGACAACCCATCAGCATTCTGGTGTCTCTTGCCTTCTTTGTGTACAATTGTGTAATCATACGCTGACATGGTCATGTGCCATCTCGACAGTCTTGCTGAGGCCATCGGGCTTGCTGGCTTTTCTCCAAATAAGCCAAGTAAGGGCTTGTGATCAGTGACTATGGTGAATTTCCTTCCATACAGATATTTATGGAATTTCTTCAGACCAAAGATGATGGACAGTCCTTCTTTTTCAAATTGTGCATAGTTCTTCTCACTGTCCGATAGGGATCTTGATGCAAATGCGACTGGGTGCTCTTGACCATCAGGGTCCTCATGACTAATCACTGCTCCTAGTCCATATGGACTGGCATCCACTTGCAACAAGACAGGCTTGCTTGAATCAAAGTGTGTCAAAACACTTTGGTGTTGCAAGAGCTTCTTTGACTTCTGGAAAGAATCCTCCTTTTTCTGAGTCCACTTGAACTTTGGGTCTGATTCATCGGGACTTCTCTTCTTTCCTGTGCTCTTAGTAGAAACATACTCTGCTCTCAACAACTCTGTAAGAGGCGCTATCTCTGCACTGAGATTCGGGATAAATCGCCGGTAGTATCCAAGAAGACCAATATAGGCTTGCAATTGTGTCTGATTCACTGGGCGGGGTGCTTGTTGAATGGCTTCCATTTTCTCAGGCAGGGGGCTAATACCATTCCGATTTATCTGGTGACCTAGATACTGCACACTTTCTTGAAAGAAAACACATTTCTCCCTCTTCAAACGTAGGCCGTTGTCCTTCAGACGTTTGAGTACAGTTTCTAGATTGAACAAATGATCCTCATCTGTTTTCCCACTGATAATGATATCATCGAGGTATGGGCGGCACATCGGAATGTCTCCTACAAGTGTCTCCATTGTCCTCTGGAACAATGCTGGAGTGCTGGCTATACCAAAGGGTAATCTGGTATACCGATACAATCCTCTGTGGGTATTGATAGTAGTGTACTGTCTCGCTTCTGGGTCCAATTCAACTTGGTGGTATGCGTGAGAGAGATCAAGCTTTGTGAACTTTTGACCTCCTTCCAAATCTTGAAGCATGTCCTCTAGGGAAGGTATTGGATACTTCTCCAATTTCAGAACCTTGTTTGCTGTGAGTTTGTAATTACCACAGACTCTGACTTTACCATCTGGTTTGTTCACAACAACAATGGGGCAGGCATAGTTACTGAATTTCACTGGTTCTATGACTCCTTGATCCAACAGATCATCTAGGGCCTCATCAACTTTACGTCTATTTGCGTAAGGTACTGGCGAAGCCTTGTAGAAATGGATTTCATTGGTAGCTTCAAGAGGATACACCTTTGCTTGAAAACCTTGCAACTTGCCTAGTTTCGAACAGTCAAACACGTCATCGTGCTTCTTGAGCATTTCATCAAGTACACTCTCTACATTGTTTATGCTGTCATCTGGCTTTGAGACTTGCTGAACACTTGGCACCTGGATCAGTGGCACAGTCGATTCCTCGAACCAATCACGACCTAACAAGCTTACACCCTTTTCAACCACTATCAAGGGTAATTTCTTCGGGGCTTGATCAGCACGAAACTGAACTTCAACGGTAGCTTCTCCAATAATTGGTACCTTGTTTTCAGTGTATGTCCTCAACATCGCATTTGACAGATTCAAGTCTGACTGATCACCACAAAGACTGAATGTCTCTGCTGACATAAGTGTCCAGGGGCTGCCTGTGTCTACCTCCATCTGAAGGCTTCTACCATTAACCAGTACTGAAGCTTGGTATGGCGGGATTGCAATCTTGTTCAGCATAGCACCTTCAATGTGGCTTAAGTTATTACCAGAATAATCTTCCTCTTCTGGAACTTGCAGCACTTGATCATTCTCCAAATGATGCGACTCTTGTGGTTTCTTTTTCCATGCTTGTTTTGCTCGGAACTCTTTCACTGCTTTGCATTGGCTTTTAGTATGTCCAATTTCCTGGCATAGAAAGCATTTCTCTTTCTGAAACGGACAGGATTGCGGAACATGTTTTGTCGATCCACAACGCCAACACTTAGACTTCTTGTCAGTACACTGACCTGCGGGCTTTTCCTTCACAGTAGGCGTAGACTTCCACTTGCTTGAAGACTTTTCTTTCATCTGCGTGGTTCTTAACTTGTGAACCTCTTTGTCTTCACTACCTTTGTCATTGGAGTGCAATTGTTCAACATCTCTATTTGCTATCTCCATGGCTATGGCTATTTTCAAAGCTTTATCAAATGTAAGTTCTGATTCACCAAGAAGCTTTCTTTGTGTAGCTTTTTCCTTACAACCAACTACGAGGCGATCTCGAAGCATGCTATTCAATTCCTTAAACTTGCATCCTTCACTCAACTGGCGTAAACGAGCAACAAATTGCGGAATTGTTTCATGTGATTCTTGAACACTAGTATAGAACCTATACCTTTGGACTATTTCAGTTGGTTTAGGGGCAAAGTGTTCTGACAGGGTATCCTTACATTCTTTGTAAGTTTTTTCAACTGGTTTGCTAGGCTGCAACAATGCACGTAATGTGGCGTAGGATTTACTTCCTAATCCTGATAAGAATATACCTTTCTTCTTTACATCTGCTGTGATATCATTAGCTATAAACCATGACTCAAGAACTTCAGTCCAATCTTCAAATTTATACCCTGAGTCCAACTGAGGGACATTACCAAACATTTGTTGTGCTGCCATGTCTTTATGCAAGGAGAATTAAGCTTGTAATGAACACTCACTGTCTAGACTGTATGCAATAGAAATAAACACTTGGTCAAAATTATACTGTAACCAAACTTGCATAAAATTCTTCAGGTAAAATTTATGCTTTGAAAAATTTCCTAGATGTTGGACTTTATACCTTTGCCACTTTATCACACTTGTACTTTTACCACATACTGAAATGTACAAATTATTTAGACAAGCAATTTACAACTCAAGAATCAAACTCTTTAAACCTGGACTAGACTGCAGAGACTAGACCTGTTGTAACTATTGTCTAATTATTAATACTGTTAATACACTGTAAAACCCAAGATTGATGTCTAAATATGTAGACCTACTTAGACCCACATACTCTGAAATTTTTGCTCTGGATCTAAACCTCCAGATATAGAATCTACTACATGTAAATATACTTAGTTCCCAGAACTTTACACTGGAATCAAACTTCAGTCATGGACCTACATGTATTAGTCTACAATAGATCTATTAGATTTAGCATGACAATTGGCAGTAATGTCCAATGAGTTCTCAATGTTTATTTGTTTGCATCACTTTCACCATCAATTCATGATGAGCTGGCTGGCTTTCACTTGGCTGGGTTGCTGGTCCAAATTGCAAATGAGCTGAAACTGTCACTGACTGGATCCTGGTCCTAGGTTGAAGGCAATCATGAAGCAGCAACTTCAGTAGTTCAGGCTAAGAACACTTCCTCCACTAGGCTCTAGTCTACGCTGCAGTAGATCTAGTTGCAGGAACCTGGATTCTGGACAATGCGGGGCTTGACCAACTGGGCTGGGCTGGACCTTGGGCTGGACCTTGAACTTGGCTGGAACTTGCATGGGCTTGGCTAGGGTTTGATCGTCAGGCTGGGCATCCATTCACCATTCACTCAACTGCAACGGCGGCTAAAGACAAGTTACACTGCTGAGGCAATATCGGCAGGAAACTGGCTCAACTACAATCAATGGCTGGATCTCTTGGCCAAAAGAGTTTTGCATCCATTATTAACAGGCTAACTTCATTAGTTCGGTTCATCTGCTGAATACAATAATATAGACTATAGTATAGCTGCGCTGTACTGCAAAGCGTCCATAGACATACTGCACAGCTAAGGCTGTATTACTGCAACTGGCATTCCAACAAACATGTTACATTGTCGGTCTCCGCTGGATAAAACTATTTTCCAGTCTTTATTTCAGCAAACTGCGGCAAACCAAACTAATCATCCCATCCTCGTCGCCAATATTATGTTTTCTCATGTTCCAGTATTACTATTCAGCCAAGAGATAATGACAAATAAAGACTTATTCGTAACTTTGAAACTACATGGTTGTAGAGTGTCTTTATTCGATCACGGCATCGACGCTAACTGCGCGCTGTACAGTGGGCAATGCGTGTACATCCAATCTCATATCAAGACATGCATAGTCTTAATTCGAGCGATCGCCAATAGGGTAAAAATGCCCGGATGTACCGTTTTTGGCGAATTCTCATTCAACTTCCGGGACCTGTGTACTTCCGGTGTATACGGATGCTAAGTTACAGTAACCGCGGCACACACTTCAGGAATTTTTCTTCAAACTTATCTAATAAAAGTTAAGGTAATCGTAGAATTGTCATGGCGAGCGTTTCTCAAGACTTCAAGAATATGACCGTTCTGCAGCTGAAAGCTTTTCTGACAGAAAGAAGCATTCCATGCAACGGAAAACGCAAACTCGAATTGGAATTGCTAGTACGGAGAGCCGCGTTATTGCGTTATTACAGCGTTATTGAGCCTTGCGACCGGGAGGCGTCCGGCAGAAAGCGACGACGGGTGCCCGCTGCGGACGGCTCTGTTCGAGACTTAATGACAAAGCCGTATCTTGGAAAGCTGATTTGAGAGGTTATGCACGGCCGCCGGGTCATTCACCGACCGGTCAGATTCCGGAAGTAACTAGGTCACAAAAGCTGTCCCACATTGCATAGCAAACGCACCCCGATACCTGCATCCGGGCATTTTTACCCTATTGGCGATCGCTCGAATTCAGACGTCATACATAACAGCGACCCCAGCCTGTTTTCCATCAATACAGACAAAATTTCAACTCAGGTATACATGATGTAGGTACAGTGGTACTCTGGACAGGCAATTCCAACTACAAACACACAGTTGAGAGTTGGACAAAGTCAAAGTAACTTCCCTGGAATTTCATGGATATGGAAAAATATGCTTCTTCACCTGTTCTCAATTCCATTTAAAAAAATATCCTGACCATATGCAGTCAATCACAGATAAATGACAAAAAAGACCTAAGATGAAACTAAAGAGTTCTAAAAAAAAAAACTAATAAAAAAATGCTTGGTCATGAAGAACTTTTCAGTTTGCATTGAGTGAATGCGCCACACTACCAGTAATCACCAAAAGTTAGGCCGCTAGGGCTGGGGAAGAAGTCCCCCTGCTCCCGTTGGAATTTACTTTCCAGCAGGTTTTCTTGCTCACCGTTTTACATCAATTAATCAACAAAATACTAATTCAACATTACCTGGATCATGGGAAATGAGAATAAAACTCATTTTGGACTTATTTCTAGAAGCTACAACTACTTCTTGAAAGCCAAATACCAGTACTTGGGGTTGCGATTTCTGTCTCGCGTGATCGAATTAACAACATGTAGCAGACAGCTTATGTATACGCATACTGCACTGCCTAGGCCCTGTGCACTGTGCCAGCGCCAAGAGGGTACATTGACAAGATAATGCACTTGAACAGTCTCTATGTAGTATAGCACCACCTGTGAATGCAATACCATATGCCGAATCATGACAATAATATACAGGATGAGTGTGCGTAACCATAGTGCTAACGTGAAAATGCCATGCAATATACTGTACGATGTATGCGCGCGGATGGACACAAGAATCTACGCAATATACTGCATGTAATGTATACACAAGATAGGAATTGCTAAAAAACGTTGAAGAACCAGCTAAATGGTAACCCTTTTTCTCAAAAACGTCGAATGTGAGACTGAAAAACACCCCTTTTTCCCAAAGACGTCGTCGACGCCTTGGGTCGGAAATCCGACCATTATTCGACGTTTTTTTGGACACGCATGGGTACCAACAACATTTCCGAGTGACCCCCCCGGGGGTAGATCATTCAATCATACAGGCCACTCATTAGTCATACTCATAGGCCCTTGCCTATGTGGGACTGTGTCCAACATTCACTGTGGCAGCAGTCAAAAATAGACAACAAAATTGCTCGAAGCAAGATTTAATTTTCTTAAATTTGCTAGATTACCTGATTCAGGGACTCTTCAACTCTTACTGTGCCACAAATTTGGGGATTCAGAATTGAAAATGAAATTTTAACTAATTATTTTCCTCTCATGTATGAATGATCTAGACTGGAAAAAGGCCTGCTGATATCACACAAAAAGCTATTGAAGCCTATTCACCAGTAAAAGCTAGTCTGGAGTACAAGGTTATCTTCTGATAAGCTTGTACATGTATAAGTGCATACAGGCATGACAGGAGAGGAAAACAATTTAAAATTTCACTTTCAATTCTGAATCCCCTAATTTGTGGTACAGTAAGACTAAGAGTTGAAGAGTCCATGAATCGGGTAATTAGCAAATTTAAGAAAATTGAATCTTGCTTAGAGCAATTTTGTTGTCTGTTTTTGACTGCTGCAACAGTGAATGTTGGACAAAGTCCCACATAGGCATGGCAAGGGCCCATGAGTGGGCAAGGGCCTATGAGTGGATCGAATCTTTATCTTTTTTTGAATTGGCACTTTGGCAGTAATGGCAATGGCACACAATCAATTTCGAGTCGTTTGAATCGGTGTGACAACACAGTGATTTTGCCTTTTCCCCCATGCTTGTAATGAAATAGAGTCTAACATTAACAATAACAAGTTGCATGCCATTGACATTCTACTAAAAACCAAACTGAAAATTAATGGGATCTTAATTAAACACCTATGACTGTACAAGCTTATCTGAAGACAACTTCGCAGCCAGGATTTAATTTTTTTTTGGGGGGGGGAGGGTGGTTGTGAGCACACGAAGCATGTGAAATTGGTGATGAGCGCGCAAAGCGTGCTCCCCAGGGGGGTGGGTGCTCTGACGTTTGAACAAATTTGTGAGAAAGATAACGGCTCGTAGCACCTTTTTTTAGGCGGAAAGTTGGTTCAACGAAAGATAACAGCTTTTTTTAGGCGGAGAGTTAGTTCGACGCCCTGACTCTTTTCATTTATTTGGATGCAATACTGCACTGTATGTAACACTCAGGGTTGGTGCAGGGAGGGCCGGGGGGGGGGGGGGGAGTTTCCTTCTTTTCGCGTGAAGTGCAAGAACTTTTACATTTTGGCAAATTTTGAAAGATAACGGCTCGTAGCACATTTTAAGGCTTAAAAAATTTTTTTTTTTTTTTTAGTTGGTGTTTTTGTGTGTTTTTTTTTTTTTTTTTTGGGGGGGGGGGGGTGACTGCCCGTACCGGCCCCCCTTGGCTACACGCCTGTCTGAAGATAACCTTGTACTCCACAATAGCTTTTACGGGTGAATAGGCTTCAATAGGTTTGTGTGTAGTAGTGTCGTAGCACCTTTTTAGGCTTTTTTTTTTTTTTTAGTTGGCGTTTTTTTTGGGGGCGACTGCCCCCTGGCTACGCGCCTCTTTGAAGATAACCTTGTACTCCACAATAACTTTTACGGGTGAATAGGCTTCAATAGGTTTGTGTCTAGTAGTAGTAGTGGGCTATGCCTGTGTTCCAATAGATCATTCATACTTGAGAGGAAATTAATTTTGTAGAATTTCACTTTCAACTCTGAAACCTCAATTTTGTAGCATAGTAAGAGTTGAAGATACCATAGTTTGCTCGGCAAAGATTATGGTTGGAACTTTCGATCCCTTAACAGTCGCAGAAATTTGTATATACTCAACAGAGGCTGGCCCTTGGAAGATTATACAATACTGCCACTGTATAAGTTAGTCGTCAGGGGTACTGGGCAGCCTAGATTGTACATGTTTCTCAAAAAGTGGCCCTAAGGCACTTATACATGTAGATAAGAAATTCAGTTGTTAGTATCTTGCTATTTATCATACAAGATGAAAGCAATGTGAAGAAAGATTTTTACTTCTTATTTTAAACCCATTTCAGGCTTCTTCCCTGTACTCTTTTTCAGAGCCTTTCTTTTTCTGACTACATTCATGAATTTTATCACATTCGTTTACAGACTGAGCTGGATGAAGGTGGGGATGGAGAAACCAAGAGGACTTTGTTTGGTCAACTTCTGAAGACTTTGCCCATCCCACCAGCCTACACTGTCGTCAGGGTTAACGACCTCTTTTCAGAAAGAGATGAAATTCAGCAAATTCTTCAGGAACATATCAATAAGGTAAATCATGGATCAGTGAAATATAATTAGTATAAGTATTAAAAGGAAATAGGAAGTAGTTGTTAAAATTGGAAGAAGAATCGTTAAAATGAAAATGACCAGGATGTGTTTCACAAAGCTTTAAAACTCATCTGAAAATGTAGAGTTTAGGTGTAGCAAAACTGTTGAAACAATATTTGTGAAAGTTGAATCATCTGAAGCCAGTTCACACTACCGTTTTTAAAAAAATATCACATGAACAAGATAATGTTATCAATTACTTTTTCAGCAGAATTATGCTAACAAAATGTACTTTTATGCCTGATAAAATGCTTCAACCTTGTCTTCCTTTTAATTTTGAATGGATCTTTTTTATTATTTGTTTACTCCCCACATCTGCCCACTCCTTTTTACCAAGCAGCAATATGAAGACAAATCCTGTGCCCCACCCACAGTGGTCCCCTATCCCCTCCTGCATGATGTCTTGGTCATTCCAAGTGGACACCGGGACCATTCAGAGATCAAGCCCGAGAGCAAGGAAGTCGTTGTTGACCTAGCTTGTGGAATGGCGGTGCTTAGGGGGGCTGAGATATTCGCACCAGGTGTAATGGCTGCACCAGTAGGTAGACATATGTCCCTCCCTTCTGTTTGTTTTAATGTGGTTCTCAAAGTATTTTACTGAACTACATGTAAAGTATTGTATAGTAAAGTACTGTATTGTACTCTGTGAATGACAAGTAGTAAAAGTAGTACTGATAGGACTTGTAGTTGTAGTACTGGTAACGGTCAGTAGTAAAAGTAAAAGAGGAAGAGTGGTAGTTGTTGTAGTAGTAGTAGTAGTAGCAACAGTATTAGGTCCGTAGTAGTAGTCGTAGTAGTAGAAGTAGTAGTAGTAGTAGTCGTAGTAGTAGTCGTAATAGTAGTAGTAGTCGTAATAGTAGTAGTAATAGTAATAGTAGTAGTAATAGTAGTAGCAGGAGCAGCAGCAGAATTATGTACGTCGTAGTATTATAGTAGTAGTAGTAATAGTACTAGTAGCAGGAGGAGGAGCAGCATCAGCAGAATTAGGTACATACATGTAGTAGTAGTACTAGTAGGAGTAGTTAGTAGTAGTAGCAGCAGTAGCAGTAGTGGTAGAAGCAGCAGTATCATGTGGTAGTATTAACACTAGTAGGAAAATTCTGTATTTTTGATCGAATAAAGTAATATAACATTACAAATACTAAAATTACATGATTGTAAACAGATGACACAACTTCTACAATATCTTATACATGTACATGCTTATATTTATAATTTCAATTTCAATACTCCATGTAATGTAATATGGAATTTAGTTCAATCTTTTTTTTTTTTTCCTTTCTTTTTTGGAAAAAATAAATCTTTGCAGCAATGAACAGAGGGGATAGAGTAGCAGTGTATTCTGATGTGAAGGGTCTGTGTCGAAGAGGATTGACCACCAGGTTTGATGGTGAGAGAGTGTTTCTAGGAAATGGACTGGCCAAAATGAGCAGACACGACATCTTTGTAGCCACGTCTTCCCCCAGGTTTGTTGCAAATTTGATCTGCTTCTGACCATGACTTTTATGGTGGACAGAAGTAAAGAATTGTTAACAGTTCAGAAATTGGTGGTCTTGTTTAAAACTTGATGCATGCTTCAAGTCTCAGAATGAGTAAGCATGTTTAAAAAAAAATGAATTGATATTACATCCGTGTAGAAAATTGAATTCTAATTAAACCAAGTTTCTTGGTATAATCTTATATAATTTTATTGTTACCCCCGCCCCCCTCCCACAAACACACACACAAAGAGCAAATGAGATTTTCGCTGTGACTTTTGGTGTACATGTAATCTTGGGGGGCAAGCATGGGAAAAAATTGTGGTGGAGTGTTACATTATATGCTACAGAGCTTAGAAATTTGTGGGGGGCATGTGCTTTCCCTCTGGCTTTGCAGATGTCCAGGCTTTTTGTATTTTGTGCATATAATCACACATTTTCAGGGTTGTCACCAGGGACATTTTAGTGGTGGAAATTTTATCGCCCGAAACCTTGCCAAGGGGGTTCAGGGGGACAAAAACTAGTCGGTTTTCAGGGCTTATAAGTTATAGTTAAACAGTAAAAATATCTATCTACACAGTACACACTGTGTAGCTGTAGCATTAAGCATTGTAACTGCTCTGCTAGTATTTGGTTTACTTTGTACATATACCTGCTGTGAGTGCTGTCAGATTACGGGCTTAAACCACAGTTGCATGTTCGTAGGTCAAAATCGTAGTATTTTTTCTTTGTCAGTGGGGAAATTAGTGCCGGGCGGGCGGGTGTGATATTGCATTGAGTGCCGGTCGGAAATTTCGAGTGGTGGAAGGTTCCGACCGGCGCCGACCACCGTAGTGACAACGCTGCACATTTTCATTAAGGCTTTTCTGTTTTCTTTCATTGTGCAGTGGCACAGCAGTCGTGATGACAGAGCCGGTGTTTGACTGCCCCTCTCTCAACTCCATTCTTCCATCTAAGATCTTCCTACAGAATCTTCCTTCCATCGTAGTGGGTCATATTTTAGACCCCCAGCCTGGTGAGATGGTGCTAGACATGTGTGCTGCACCAGGTAAAGATCTTCTTACAGAATTTCCCAGCTGTTATAGCCAGTCTTGAGAAACCTGCATCTTCTGTAGTGTTGGGTTTTTAGAAAGTTCCTTGTATTACAATAGGTTTTCATTCAATCCCAGTCCAGATACATGGTGCTAGACATGTGTGTGTGCCACCATGTAAAGATAATCTGACAGAACATTTCATCTTTTGTAGGTGGGGTGTTGAGAATCTTATGTCTACTGAAATGGTCATATGAATCTTCCTTTCTTTATTGGGGGGGGGGGGGGCTTATTTTTTACCCCTAGGGGTCATGTATAAACTTGCTGCCTAGGAAGATGGATTCAGACCCATAAAAAGGCTGGTTATCCAGTTCATGTTATCTATGAGTGATAAATGTTTCTTTTTAGGGAGTATAAAAGGGCAAGTCCAAGCTATTTTGTTTTATACGTTACTGACCACATCAAAGATTTTAGTATATCAGATGACTATGTCAACCGGATAGCCTGACAAAATATGTAATAATTTTTTTTTGTTTTTTTGGTCAATTTATGTTCACAATACCATAATAAAATTCCATGATACTTGGTAACATACATATTTAGGACATACCTTGGACTTGCTCAATGACATTCCCTTTTCTTCACTCCATCAGGAGGCAAAACAACCCACATTGCAACTTTGATGAAGGATCAAGGGACCGTCATAGCTCTAGACAAGGCATCCAAGAAGATTGCGAGAATAGAAGCCAATGCAGCAGCTCTCAACTTGACTTGCATCCGAGCGTACTTCTTTGATGGTACCAAGGCCTGTGCTAGCGAATCAGAGATTGTCAAGGGAAAAGGTATGAAAGACACCTTATTTCTCATGCAAATTTCATTGCAAGGGGTGGGGGTGGTAATCACATCTGTTTCAGTTGTTTTTGAGCATTCAAAAACTCTTTAAATTTCAATTCTAACGATTAAATCATATGTTAACTCATTGGCTCGGATTGGGAGGATTGCATATTTCCTATTGCAGTTGAATAATCAAAGACTCTTCAAATTTCAGTTCGAATTACTGCGTGGTAATTTACTGGAATAGAAGGGAGAGGATTGCACATTTTCTGTTGAAGTTAAATGATCAAAGACTCGTGAAATTTCATTTCTGATACACAGTAAGTATGTGTTTCATTGTTTATGAAGAAAGGGTTAAAGCTTCAAGATCTGGTCTTTTTAATTCTCTCCAATTTATCCTGCAGATGACTTTCATCCACCATTTCATGAGATGACCTTTGACCGGATTTTACTAGATGCCCCCTGCAGTGGTTTGGGTCAGCGACCTATGATCTACAACAAGATGAGTCTTAGTGAGGTCAAGTCTTATCCTGCGCTTCAGCGCAAGCTCTTTACTGCGGTAAATAACTTTCTCTTGTACATTTTAAACCTCAATGAAACTGGATTATTTTGAGCTTTGTCTGACAGGGTTTCAAATCTCTCCTTCAAAGTAATTGTTAGGTACAAAATTTGATATCTCTTTGAGGATTTTCTTAAAGAATATTGTTCTCCCTTTTTATTTATCATCCATTTCTTTCATCATATTTATGAATGATTTTATTGATAAGCACAACAACAAAAAAATCTTGTTAATTATTAATTTGAGCAAGATATTTGATGTTGACTTACAATTATCGTTCAAAATTATTGTCTAATCCTTTTGCTTTATGTTTATACATTTTCAAAATTTCTGTAACAATGAATCTGGGGTGGTATTCTAAAAACCTTGTCTCGCCTGCATAGCAGAGCAAGACTATAGGCGTCACTATTTCTGTCATCGGTATCGCTAACAATCATGCTGTAATCACAATAACTTTCTATGGAATTGAGATAGAATCGCCAAATTCATATCACAGGTACATGTACATCTCTTAAAGGCGCTGGTCAAGTTCGAAAATGAGTCAAATCTGACCAAGGTCAAAAGGTTGATGAACTTACTGCAAAAAAGCACTGTAATCACAGTAACTTTCTATGAATTTGAGGTAGAATCACAACATTCATACCACAGGTACATTTCTTAGAGGCGCATGTCACATTCGGAAATGAGTTGAATCTAACCAAGATCAAAGGTCAAAAGTTCAATGAACTTTTTGCAAAAAGCATTGCAATCAGAGTAACTTTCTATGGATTTGAGTTATAATCACCAAATTCATACCACAGGTACATCTCTTAAAGGCACAGGTCAAGTTCGAACATGATTTGAATCTGACCAAGGTCAAAGGTCAAAAGGTCAATGAACTCTTTGCAAAAAAAACACTGCAATCACAGTAACTTTCTATGGATTTGAGGTAGAATCACAAAATTCATACCACAAGTACAAAACTCAGTTACTGTAGTGATCAATCTATGTTGTAAATTGCAAGATGCAGCCGAGACAATGCTAGGTGTTCCCCTTGTTTTCTTTTAGGTATGTTGATTGTCATGAAATAATATAAATTGGGGCAAGTCATTGGTTGTCTGCGCATAGCTAACTGTGTATGTGTATAGTTAACAGAAATATCTGCACAAGCACAAGTAATACAAAATGTATATCAGTTTTTATATTGCGTAATTTCAGTTTGTCATGACAATAAACATACCCTTATGATCGATAACATTTTTTTTTCAGACTATGGCCTAGTGTTGCAACGAATCACCGAAATTTTGATTCGATTCGATTCGGGTTCGTTTGATATTTTTTCCCCCGAAATTCGTTTCGATTCGGATTCGGAATAATTATTATTTTTTTAAATAAAAAGTCGGAAATCGCCTTTACATGTGTGTTTTTCTGTTTTGACTTCCTTCTTATTATTTTAACATGCGAAGCGCGGGGATCCGCGATTCTTGATTATTCACTCGAATACAGAATTACTGGCACACAAAAATATCAAATTCAAATAATTAATCTTACTTGTGATAGCTGCATCATGGAACCTACGTTTGTTCATAATGCGAGAAATAAAGGCTTTCGTCGTGTATATATATATCCGGTAGAAGATTGCCAATTTGATGAGAGAAAACGTTGCACCGATATCAATGTGATGTGGTTATTGCAAACACTCGTACGAAGTTACAAACGCCCGTATTCTATCCTGGTCAATTATACAATCATCAAATTGACGGTGCGATAAAATTATCGCTAACTCGGTCGCTAACTTCAGTTTTTTCTCTCGCGAGCGACGTTCCGCTTTACCACTGATCTCTATGGAAAAATATTCCTATCGTTCCGAACTAAATTAGCGACTAGTATTTTATCGCACTGCATTGTCAATTTGATGACTGTATAATAGACCAAGATAGAATACGGGCGTTTGTAATTTCGTACGAGTGTTCGCAATAACCAGATCACATTGATATCGGTACAACGTTTTCTCTCATCAAATTGGCAATCTTCTTCTGGACACACGCATTATTTCTAGCAATGTGAACAAACGTGGGTCCCATGCAGCTATCCAACGTAAGATTAATCATTTGAATTTGATTTGAATTTGATATTTGTTTGTCCACGATTTAATTTTGCATTAAAAAATTGTGAATTCTCAATTAAATGCTGTACATGTAGTTCCCAAATCTTCAGAATCTTCCGAATCAAGCAACAAAATTCGGATTCGGCAGGATTCGTTTCGACAACGCAAATTCGCGAATTTTCAGTTCGGTTCGGAAATTCGGAAACAACACTACTATGGCCACTAATGTTTTTGAGAAATATTTCATTATGTGTCGGATTTCTTTGTTCTCTTGCTACCCATTATGCTTTGAACCGGTCATGAGTCATATACATGTAGTACAGTGCACTTGCCACACTCTCCGATCCTCTTTCAGGCTGTGAGATTGCTCCGAGAAGGGGGTACCCTCGTCTACAGTACCTGCACAATCACTCCAGCCGAGAACGAAGGACTAGTGGTATGGGCACTCAAGAAACACCCAGAAATGAGGCTAGAGATACAGGTAAGGACAGTGGTATAGGTACGTTGGAGAGGGGGTGTAGGGGTGTCGGGGTGTGCAGGGATGCATGTCCCCTCTCCAGTCAAAGGGCGAATAGAGAGAGAGAGAGACAGAGACAGAGAAGAAATAAGAGGGAAGAAAGTGGACACAAAAAGAGATGAAATGATCTACTTTTCTTTTCCCTAGTGGATGGCCTTGTCAATTGACGTTTTATCCACCTACATGTAGTAAAACTAGTTACCCACCCCCATGACATCAGTGTCATTGCCCTGTCGATGGCTGGACCCATGCTTGGTGACGGTGCTTATATTCCATATTCATAAAGGTTGTACGTCACATGCTCCAGGAAAAATTGCTCCTCGGTCAGTATCCTACACTAATTGTGTTCTTGACTTAAACCCAGAAATGACATGTACCCTTACTCTATCCCTTAACCTTACCTACAGTAAAACCCAATTTTACCCCTACCCTAACCCTACATCTTTGACAAAATAAAGCTTGGAGCACTTGCTACTGGAGCAAATGCCAAAGCACCTCATAAAAGCTGTATAACTAAGACATAACTAAGACATAACTAAGACATAACCAAGACATAATGAAGACAAATGATTTTACTGTAATTCTGTAACACTATGAATGAAATACATTACATCATTAGCCATTTTTGTCCCATTGAACTGCCAAACTTTCGATGTTGTGCAATGATTTTTGACAGAGCAGCATTTGTCCTCCATGAACTTCAACATTATGAAGGTAGATACAATGAAATCATATACACATTGAAAATAGGCATTTTGATTTGTCTCAACAATTTTTTCTTTGTCTTACAAGTGGGTAGACATAGTGACACTGTTATTACTTGAGATATTGATTTTTGTACATGCACCATGTTCTTCCTTTTGAGTATATTTATGTGAATATATATTGTCACTTGTAATATCAGTTTTTTATTTTGTGGTCTTGTCTCTCTCCAAAGGAACCACATCTGGGTGGTCCAGGTCTACCAGTTCCAGGCCTTAGCAGAGAGGACCAAGAGAAAGTCCAGCGTTTCACTCCGGCATCCCACTTGGTGACCAGTACTTCAGGGAAAGCTGTGACCTGCAACAATGACACAATAGGTTTCTTTGTAGCTAAATTTGTAAAATTGACAAACAGATAACAAATCTCTTTTTTTAAATGTAAAATAAAATTGTAGAACTGTTCAGTTGATTTAGAAAAAAAATTGTATTACGAGGGAGTACCATGGTAAAGTGGTTCTGCTACCTTACCCTCAATCAGAGGCTGAGTGTTCGAATCGCTGCCCAATGTGCATGTCCTCAGACAAGGCATTTTATCTACATTTGTCTCTCTTTACCCAGGGGTTTAATGGGTACATGGTAGGATTTATTCCTCGAATTGCACCATGTTCTGATTATTGTTGGTGGAGCTAAAGCCAGAATAATAATTTCCATTTAGCTCTTTGGAAGCTCATATAGAAACATGTCATATGGTATGCACTATACAAAAATGGAATATTATTGTTGTTGTTACTATGAGGTAACCTACCCTATTGATATTGAAATCATATTATACATGTAGCTTTGTTTGGAAACAATGTTATTATGTATTCATCTCCATGTAAGACAGAAATTTAAAGAAAATGTGAATAGATCTTCCTTCAACTTTTTTTTCCGTCACGATGCACATGCTCTACCTTCTTCTGGATTCCAAAGTGGTGTCGCAATTTCTCTTCAGCTATTGTTCCGCAAACCTTTCTGTTGTCGGGTTGAGATTAAGACTGAGGTGCCGGTTTGGTCTAAAAAAACTCAAAATATTATTAGAGACATATTTTAAATGTGTTACTATTAATAGGTATAGCACATGAAATTTTCAAATACTATGTACATGTTTTAAAATGGTTCCATTTTGAAGATCTCAGTTAATTATTCATTTTGGTGCAAAAATCATGTAAATCAGACGTTCCATTCTTGAGTTATTGCCAAATACAATTCTTTGAAATGGTCGAAAATCTGCCATTTATAGCTAAAAATGTTTATTATGGGATTTTGAAGTCCTGTATATTAAATACAAGGTATTAAAGTAATTGCTTAAAAATCAAATTATGTATCAAACTTCCAACAACTCTATCACTGTAGAAAAATCATGTGTCATTTATTTCAAATTCATGCCACAGACTCTTGAAAACCAGTGCTCAAAAATTGAACTCTGCAATCTTAAAAATGTTTTAAAAAAGCGTCCAAGTCCAGCTGATTATTCATTAATTTATTCATTAATTCATTCGATTTATTTCATCCATTCATAAAAAAAAGTACATTTACAAAAACTATAGAGTAGTCACAGTATAATAGTGCATGAATGAGGAGACAGCTTAGAAAGGCAAAAAGAACCTTATTGGTGCTGCCACCAACAAAAGATGAACAACATCATATATCATCGAGGAGCTCTTGATTCGTCATCCAAGTGCGTACACATTCATGCAGGCGAGTATTCAGATTCAGATTCAGATTAATTTTATTGGTCCAATAGGAAATTCATTTTGTTGGCATTACATGAAGCACATATACAATATACAATATATACACAAATAGATAATACACAGTAGCAAATTTACAATAAGATATAGTCATAGGAAACGCAAATATATTGTTATTAATGGACTGATATCAGCATAATTATACATAAACTTACAATATTGAAAAGATACGTTTACGAAAGATTCAGATTAATTTGTAACATGTGTAAAGGCAGTATAACTGAATACTTGTTTTGGTCTTGATAAATTAAATGGTATATTAACAAAATTTAGTATGATACTTGGCAGTGTTCATGACAAAAATCTCACGCTTATTAAAGCATCTGCATCAGTGGTAGAGTAATGTGTGAGTTGATTATATCCATAGCCTGAATACCACCAACAACAATTTTGTCTTCCATGTCATACATGACTGATGTGGTGAGTTGGTTCTTTTGCTTGTTTGATGGTAGGGGTTCATGAACTGCTTTGATATGACCTCTGCAATGATGGTAGTAGACAGCAGCTCGGTTCACAAAGGGAACATTCAAACGATTCCCACAATATGCCTTCAATCTGTTTCTGTCCCCAATTTTATTGAGGTAGTCATTGAATTCAGTTGGGCATCGAGCTTGTGCACTAGCATTGGGTCCAAAAGCCTGCAAGCTGTCCGTAAAGCTAAAATGAAGCAGATTCTTTCTGTGCCAAAGCAGATGCTTTTCTCTGGTAATCTTTCCTCCACTTGCTTCAACAGATTCCCAGTCAGTTAATACTGCTCCTGCATATTCCCGTAGGTGCACTACGTGCTTCCCACGGTATAAATCATTAACTGTGGTCATGCTTTCTTTCAAATCATCACTCACATTGTGCCAGGTTTTAGTCACTTTTGGAAGTGTTCTTTCACGGCATTCTTCCAATAGTTCAACAAATTTCTTATTCACAATGCATCTGTCAGTCCTGGTGTTTTTTACTTTTAACAGTAACAATTGGTCATTTCCTCATCTGCAACAAGGTCGTTGATCATCAATAACTGCTCCATTGCACTAATAGTTTCTTTGCAGAATAATTTCTGCATTTTCTGTCTCTATTTTAGTTACGGCTAATACCACAGGTTCCAATGTCGGTACTGGCCAACATATAGTGACATATGGGATATGATTTTGGACGTTCCATCTGTCCGCATTGTCACTGGATTGTCACTGCTCTCAATTGCTTCCTTAGCAACATGTTTTGAAGGCCTGTTCAAAGGCCATGTATTAGTTTTTGTTCTTTTTATAGAATAACAATCTGCAATGCAAATTTACTGCATTCATGCATGCAGTGATTCCTTTCTGGGACCAAGAAACCATAGATCTCCAATGGTAAAACAGGCCATGTACAGTTTAGTAAGGCTTGTAATGGTACATGTACATGTTCTCTCATTATTATTATTTGTTAGGAAGCTGAGACATCCAAAGAGCATCCTCACTCAAGAGTCCATGGTTAGACATATTGGGTAAGATATTTTAGTGCCTGGGTTTCCTCTCCTGTTGATATAATTGAACTGAATAGATTGATGATCCTCTTTGTCATTGGAACCAGGTCAAACAAAACTTTCCATGACCATGAATGTTGGTTATGTAGGCAAGTCTATGTGTGATACTCACTGCCTTGCCTATTATCCGATTTATTTTTCCATCCTGTAAAGAGCCTGCACCCGCCTTCTATAGCACTTTTGTCCGTTTTTCATTCTTAAATTGTTCCCGAGATTGATACACATTTTCCCGAGAATGATAAGAGTTTACCCGAGATTTACCTGAGATCTTGATAGCTTGATATTACTGTCACAGACAAAATGCCTGATTCTCTTCTTATATCTATTGTGTTTAATGCTATTATGTCTATGTTTTATCCAATAAAAAGCGTTCACTTTTTATGATTTCTTCTGCACGAGTTCCTCCCAAGAATGATAAGAGTTTACCCGAGATCTTAATATGGCTTGATATTACTTTGACAGACAAAATACAATTTCATTTTTTTTTTTTTTACAACAGAGGATTTCTGTACGAAATTTGATATGTGACTTCAAGCAGATAAGCTTGTCCTTGGCTGTCCTGTTCCTGATACATGTACTTTTCACTCCTTCTTCAACATCAGCTGAACTCTCCCATAGTCCATATTCAATCACGTTCTCTAATGTCTTCTCCTTCTCATTTCTCTGGTTGTTTTCTCTTTTTTCAATCAACTCTCTTGACTCATTCAATTTGTCCTTGATGGATTCATGTAGTTTCTGTTGTCTTTCTTTGTCCTTCTTTCTTTCTCTTCGTCCTTCTGCTGTTGCTTTCTCTATTATCTGTTCTCTCTCTTCAGAAGCTTTAGCTTCCAGAAACTCTGAAACCTTATTTACTTTATAGGACAGTTTCCTTGCTGTTTTGCTGATTTTAGCAGAGTTGGCTCGATGGGCACCTGCATCATACATGGCAAATATTCTCTCACCGGATATGTGGTTGCTGCTATATGATGAGGCAACAGATTTCAAGTTCTCTGATGGGTTATTGAAGGTTCCACCAGGAAGGTGGTCTGCTAATTGATACTTCATGACATCTGTTGCCTCATTTAGCAGCATCCTCAGTACACCTGCACTTTCCTCCTTGTGTTTTACAGGCTCAGTCAATGTGAAATACCGCTTGTCCTGGGGTGCCGAATGCTGTCTTGTCAAATCCAAGGATGAGTTCATCAACCATCTCCTTGGCCATCTCTAGGTTGTCTATCACTTCTTCAAACACTGGGCTGGTTTCCAAAATTGTGTGCTGTGTTCCCTGTCCCTTCATCTATGGATTTGTTAGATATTTGTCAAATATGCCCAAGGCCTGAAATATGGGCATCAAAGTTGGGGATGATACAGTATTCCTTACAGCATAGTGCAGTTAATTTCTGGGTTTCACTACCTTTGCAAAAAATTCCTGTATATGTTCATGGTACATGTAGAGTAGCCCACCACATCAGAATAAAATGTTGAAACGATTACCACCCACCTTGGATATAGAATGCATTGCTCCCCTCCTCCAAACCCTCAGTCCTTCAGGAATGCTGGTCGATCTCTTGGCAATCCACTTCCACGATCATGGAAAAGTCTGTCAACTGCATGTAGGAGGGCTTGCGTTCACTCTGCCCACGATGTTTGAAGGGTTGAGGACCATCTGTCTCTAATGTGCGAGATTGTTCATGTGTCTTAATTGCCTACATAAGCGTTTCGTCATCATGGTACTCCAAAAGTCGCGTATTCCTTGCTTGAGTTTGGGAAAGGTGGTAGGCCTCCTGTATTTGTGGGGCCATCTTTTCAACTGGTTTCAAACTAATTCAGTTGGGTTTAAGTCCGAACTTTCCATCCTCCACCAATTAATGTCCAGCCGCCGGAAACATTCCTGGGCCTTCTTGGAGGTATGCTGTGGATCATTGTCTTGCATAAAACGATGATCCGAAGGACACCTCCTGTCCAGGAAAGGCTTCAGCACCTTGCTGATGATGTCCGAGACATAAAACTCCGCGTTCATAATCCCACTGAAGACCATGTCCCTGATGTCCCACGCCCGCAGGCTCCCGACCCAGACCCCGCCGGCCCGGAGTGCAGCTGCTGGAGGCTTGCAGCCATGTGATCGGCAGCGAAGTCTCAGTTGACACAGTCACTCGAGTGTCAAAATGAAAAAGGGAGGAACTTGTTGGCCGTAAGTTACCTTCCTATGTTTGATAATATGTATAGTAACAATGACTACTTTAATAACAGCATATTATTATTGTAAAAGAAAAAGTGTAGACTAGGTAATGATCATTAATGACTCATGAATCTAAAACTAAAGTAAAACTAAAACTAACAAAGTAAAGTTCTTAATCATAACTGGGTTAGACTTAGAGGGTACTCTGAAAGACTTTTTTTTATGTATTGGGCAGCAAAAAAACATTACATTGCAAGTAAAACTAATGTTATGTTCATAATTCAACCTACATCAAATTTTAAGCATGATATTATTAATGACTGTTCAGAGCTGATACCACTTTTTCCAGGTTATATTAAATAGCTCAAAATATTTATGTAGACCCTACACTACAGGGCCTACTGAAGAGGTGTAAATATAAAAACTCTATGCCATGGACCCTTTTCTTTTCCTAGTTTTTTTTTTTTTACGATTACAGACGGCCACTTCAAAATTCTGACATTTTGTCATGTGTTTTAAAACATTTGGTTCCCGAAAAGGCTGTCATGATGCCCAAACTAGCCTTGAAATCATGTTGAATACCCACATTATCTTACTTCTCTTAGACTTAGAAATTCAACATTATAATTCATGGTAACTATAGAATGTTTTACTTTGTTTTTCCTCCGGCATTTTACAGAAATGGAACCCATCCGGTTGAATGCAGCTTGTTCGCAGACTCCCCAGCCCGAAGACCATGACTACCTCAACACAACACCTGTTCATATGTTTTCAACAGCAAGCCAGACTGACATGACATGTCATGATATCGAGTCCCTTGAAGAACAAGCAGCCGTGTCACCACCATTGGACCCACTGGATGACTTTGTATCCAGTGCTGTCATGGGAAGCGACGAGAGAGTCAACTTTTATACTGGCATTGACTCCAAAGCAATACTCCAAGGTAACTTTCAAGATACAAATATTATTAAAGATATAAACTAGTATGTACAGGGCTCCACAACATTTTTTGAGGGTGGCCAAATTGGGTTACCAGAATCATCTATTTCAACTTGAAAAGCAATTTTCAATGGCCTAAAAAGCAAGAAATAACATTTGAAAAAATAGTTTTCAAAATAAATCTCATATTAAATTTGGTTGTTAGGAAGGTCTATGTTAACATTTCCACATTGCAAGCATGCATGCATGCAGAGTCTTACATAGTTATTTATTTTTAGACCATTATACTAGTGTAAAAACTGGTGGCCTGATTGGGCCACCATATTTGGGCTTTATTGGAATTTTGGTGGCCCTGAGCCACTGCTACTGTCGAGCTGTGCTATTAATAATTATTATATCTATACAGTCATTTGCAAAAAGTTTTAGACCACAATAATGATTTACACTTATTCATTGTCCTAGTTGGAAGAATATGACTGGGATGTATGAGTGACTTCTACCAAAGTGAGCAGTGGCATAACAATGGAGTCGCTAAATAAAGAGAAGGGGGAAAAAGACAAAAATACTTACATTACAGCCATGAGAACTGGGACCCACCTTAGGGGGGGGGGGGGTCGAAATAATGAAGTTCTGTCAGATATCTGTGGGAGAGTCCTAAAGTTTTTTTGGCCAATAGATCAAGGATCTTCAACATGAACAAGTAACTCGTTATGCAAAGGAGAGATGAAGGTTTTGTGAAATTACAATTATAAAGTGCAATACTGCATTTGAGTTCCTTCTCTCATTCTTTCTTTCCTCTTCTTTCCCTCCGTTCCTTTCCTTTTCTGTGGGGGGATATGTTTTGTGATGGCAAATTTATTTGTCTATTTCTTACTCCCATTTTATTTTCAGGCGTGTGGGATGGGATAAAAGAAGGTGCTCAACAGCTGAAGTACTGGCGTGGTCCTGCAAGGACAGCAAGCAGTATGAAGAGAAGCAGCAGAAGGAACCTGGCAGGCAGCGTAAACTAACTCTGTTTTACGAGTCCATCATGACACTACTGCGTCTGCGATTGAATCTTCCCCTCCTCATGTTGGCTGACTTGTTTTTCATCGGAACCACGACTGTCACAGAAATCACTATCACGTGGATCGCATATCTCAACCAGACTCTTTACCAAGCCCTTGTACAGTGGCCTTCGCAGTCAGCGGTGAGGAAAATGATGCCAAAGGACTTTCGGAAATTTTTTCCTACTGTACGTTTCATCATAGATTGTACAGAATTTTTTATTGATCGTCCACGGAACAAAGAAGATCAATATTAGACTTACTCGCAATACAAGAGCCACAACACTTATAAGTGTTTAGTTGGTATTAACCCGAATGGTTCATTCACCTTCATAAGTGAACTTTGGGGGGGAAATGTTTCTGATAAATATCTCACTCAGCAGTCCGGACTTCCAGCAAAGCTCGATGAGGGGGACACAGTAATGGCCGACAGGGGTTTCCACATAGAAGATGATCTTCTTATGTGTGGTGCTAAGCTTGTTGCTCCTCCTTTCACCTGTAAGACGCAAGATGGAAAAGGAAAGGAACTGAATGTGAGTGAAATTCATAGGACAAGAGAAATAGCGAGATTTAGGATCCATGTAGAGCTTGCAATCCAGCACCTAAAGACCTTCAGAATTCTGAAGCATCAAATACCTGTGACCCTTAGTGACATGTCCAGCATGATTGTTCAAGTTGTCGCAGCACTGTGTAATTTGAAAGGACCGCTCTACCATGATAAGAGTGCTTGCCCACTTGTTAAGAAAAGTGCTACCAGGAATAAGCCAGTAAAACGGTTACCTGTACGCTCAGATTAGTGGGGAATGGACTAAAAACACTCCAGCTACACTACTATACCATCCCTTTGAATGTTGGATTGTAATGATTTGTACAATCATGTAATCTTATGACTGTGAATGCATGTAGGCATTGGGGCAGTCACCTACATAATAATGCACTCACATGTTTGACAATTGCCCTTTTCCACTGGCCACATCCTTGAACCCATTTTAGAAATATGATTTTTATGTCAAATTGTCAATTTGGTACTTGCCAGCCTTTAAGTATATGTACATGTTTCTCCTGTTAAAGTGATTGATTAACTTTGTGAAAAATTGTAAAATCAGCTCAAATGCCAGTGAATTGTGCGCAGTCCTCTAACTACATACATGTATATAATTAAGGATATGTGAAAGTATGAGAGAAAATGGAACCCGTTTACTATCCTAAAAAAGAGAAAATCGCGATCAATCGCTAGCGCAAGTCGCTCGGCTTCTTCGCTGCGATGCAGTCACAAAAACCAAGCACCAGCGCTTGGCGATTTCAGAGCGGGTTTCCAGCCCGTACGGTATTCTGTGATAGAGCGAGGTATGCCAACCGTAAGAGTTCTTAAGGGTTCGGTGGTACTCTATCCCGACATCAATGTTCAATTGTAAATATCTTGATATATAAACGACCGATCAGCTTAAAAAACTCAGGCGATTCCTGTCTGAGCTAAAGGTTTGCAATTATGATTACCGCATTAGCTGGAACAGTGATTTTTTTTTTCAGTCCTGGGCAAAGTCAATCAATGCCTTTAATATTATAATTATACAATTACATGCATAAATTATGAATGTTAAATGCAGTGAAATCTTCTCAGTTCAGTCCTTCTGTACTGATGAAAAAGCTCTCACTTAAAAACAAAAAGGAAAAAGAAAAGGTTTGGGAGACTTTTTCCTAATATGCAGGCAATTTTTTTTTTCTATTATTTATGCAATTTACAGATGATTTTTTTTTCTCTTTAATATTGGCACTGATGCCTGATCTTTCCCTTCAAGTGTATATATGACTTATGACACTATTTGAGTATTTGTTAACCTTGTCCTCCCCCTTGGTTCTGAATTCATATTCTACATCTTGGTAAGCAGATGTAATGTGATATGATATAATTATTTTTGGTTACATTTTGAATGCCAATATTGTTGCATCACTCACATGATGTTACCAGAATTATAATAAAACCTAGCAAGCTTTCCTCAGAATGGACAAATAAAACCTGATCTTGAGACTTTTAATTTCACAAGAAATGATATTGTTGTACATCGTGTATTTGATGTGTGTGAATGTCTCCAGAAGTGGTATGTGTTATGATTGAGGTCTTTTAGAGACAGTCTAGTCTGCAAATGATTTTAAACTATAGCGAGAGAAAAAAAGAATGAACTCAATGAAGTAAATGTCGGATGTTAAGAAATTGGCAAGTTTTATAGAAATGTAATTTAAAAGCAATAAAAGAGCAAGGAGACTCGAGAGTCAAGACTTGAGAAAGTAATTACTTGGAACACACACACACACACGCACACACACACACACAAATACCACTAAGCACAACAAAACACTTGGATTCATATGCATGCACTGTGCATTCATAACTTTGGAGACTCCCCCCCCCCCCCTCCCACCACCACCTCTTTAATCTCTGAATATATCTCAGCCACCACTCACTTCCAGTCCCTGTATCTCTCCCTCTCTGGGTACCTACAGTACATGTGCATATACGTCAGTGTGTGTGTCTTTGTTCTGTCTTATATTCTACGCTCATTAGTGAGTTAAAATGAACACATACAAGAAAGGTAGAAAAACACATTTTTTGACTCCATCGACAGTGAATTTTAATAATCTTCCCATAAGAAAATATACATGCATGACAAAGAGCTCTTTCCATTATACTACATGTAGGATTTTTTTTCCCCAAATTTCATACATTAATGTCTCAAAATTAGCAAAATGTACAGATGAGCGCTGACCGCTACATACATTAAATTGTGCTACATGTAATTCAATATTCAAGACCCTGTTTATGATAGCAATATGGTTGCAACAATGGCAGTAATCAGTAATTATCAATGATGATTCATATACATGTACATGTACACATATACCTGGAAAATCTGAGGCTTTTTCCCATGAACTTTACACTTACATGAAAACTCGCCCCACACCAATTACGCACAGTCCCATGCGCACAAAACTGTGGGGGCATTGTGGTGTTAGTTTCCATAGTTGCAGACTCACTTGTGACAACCGTGCGTCTTTTAAAGGCTTAAAAATAAAAGCTTGGTTTATACAGGAACATGTATTACTGTAAAACAAAAGTTCAACACTCTACGTATTTTACGTAACAGAACTATATTTTCAAACAGATTTTAAACAGACTAGATTCTGATGCATGATGAGCACTACAATAAGTTTATACTGCTTAATTCATATGCAATATCGTATTTCATTTCTATACGAGAAAAATAGGCAATGTTTCCAGTCAATGGCAATTGTAACTGCTTGCAGCTACAGTACAAAGTTAAGGGGCAAAAATAAAATCTCAATGAAAATAATAAAAACAAGATTTGAAATAATAATTCTTTACTACCTGCTTCTTATGGCATATGCAAATTGTAATAAGTTGATCAATTTGCAATAGGCTGAAATACTGATACATGTACTCCTCACTGATGTAGGGTTTGAAAACATGAGAGACATGGTACATGTATGTAATCAACATACATGTACATGTATTTATATGTTCATGGGTTACAAGGAAATGGAATAGAAATCAATATCTACATGTGGATCATTCAATCACTATAACATGTACAACCCAAAATGACTTTGTGAATCAATATCTAGAAAATAATCACTTGAGGTTGAAAAAAAAAATCACACTGTCCTTCAAATCGATCATACGGTTCAAACAATGAAGGCGAGTCTCAAAATATATGCTTAAACATCTTACAAACGCGAAAAAATTCTGTCAATCCACACACGAGTTGCTTTGTCCTTCAATTGCATCCATAGTTCTTCATCAAATACAATGGTCATAACCTCCACACCATGTCTGGTGTAGAACACCATGTCTGGTGTAGAACACAAAGTCACAGAATGAAAGTCCCAGTATTCCCATCTGGAACTGCATCTGGAGGTACCATTTAGACTTTGTCTTGAGGCATAGCTGGCCATCACGGTACTCCAAATGGTAGGCTGGATCTACCTGTGGGATATCTGTAGCTCGTAAATCCTTGTGTTTAGCAGAACATTTTATCTCCACCACATGCATATCGTGACATTAACTGACATTGACAAGTGCCTTAGTCCATCTGGAGATGCGCCCAAAAATGGGAGTTCTTTACTGACATGGAGGCCGGTTGTAGTGCACTGGAAGGAGGTGTGAGTAGATGACATCTTGGTTTCATAAAGGTGTCGTGCAACACTCTCGTGCTTCTTCCCATACTCAGTTGCATGTGATGTGAACACTGGCTGAGTTCCCATTATCCTCTGCACAAAAGACTTTGCCTCTGATGAATCACGCAGTCCATGTAGATCCCCTGCCAAGCTAGCAGTAATCCTGCCTGTGCGAGCCTCCATCCAGGCAGAGTCTTCTCGGTCCATCTCACAATAGAACTGAATGTCAGATTCACTGGTGTTACATTTTAGGAAGTCGAGGATGGAAGCAGAACCAGACTGATGGAAGTTGGAAACCAGCTGAGGTATGGATGGAGGAGTGGAGGAAATCGTTGGATGATCTTCTGTGGAAAGGAATATGGCTGAATGATGGTTGCGGTGACAGACATCAATGAGGTGTGTACGAAGGGCTGATACAGAGTCTGCATTAATCGTACTGAGGGGCTTAAATTTGGAAGGTCCACGTTTCTTAGGCAGGTCCTTTTTACTTCGGAAATCCAAAGAACCAACAGGAACAGGTCGAGATTCTTTCCTTGCCTTCATCCAGACACATGGTTCATCGGTGCCGACTGCTACGCCACGATCCGTCTGCCTTGTGCTGAAGTTTTTTGTCTCGGACATCATCAACAAGGTGCTGAAGCCTTTCCTGGACAGGAGGTATCCTTCAGGTCATCCTTTTATGCAGGACAACGACCCCAAGCATACCTCCAAGAAGGCCCAGGAATGTTTCCGGCAACAGGACATTAATTGGTGGAGGACGGAAAATCCAATTGAATTAGTTTGAAACCAGTTGAAAAGATGGCTTCACAAATACAGGAGGCCTACCACTTTTGGAGTACTATGATGACGAAACGCTTATGCAACAGATATATTGACCATGTATCCACAGTTACACCTGCCGTGATCCAGAAAGAGGGAGCAGCAACAGGCTATTGAGCTTCTACAAGTTCTAGCCCCCAAACGGCTCTTTTCAGAGCCACCATAATATCAAGAAAGATTTCGATCATGATAACTCTTCATTCTAGTGAAGAATTATATATCCAAAGATTCTATTTAGATCAAGATTATATACATTTCCTCACCTACATGTATTTCCCTTTATAATTCTGAAAAAAGCAGCTGAAAATAATAATGAATTCATTATTAATCTGTTTCAAGACCATAACTATTTCATTATCTAAATGATTATGTAAAAGAAAAAAAAGGGGTTCCACTGCCCATAAAAAATAACGACATGAACAAAAATAATTTAAAAAGACCTCTTACGGATAAAAAAGTTAATCATTTTGCTCTCATCGTTGATTTAACAATCACAAATCTCTAACAAAAGGTTCTTTTGTGAGAAGGGGGCATGCAGACAAGATTTTGTAGGGCATAGAGGTTTTGAGTTATTAACAAACAAAAGTGTCATTTTTTTTTTCTTCTTTTAAACCAAGTAGTATCAAACCCAATAGAAATAAGAAGAGAATCAGGTATTTTGAACGTCAAAGTCATATCAAGCCATATCAAGATCTTGGGTTAAGTCTTATCATTCTAAGGAAAAACTCATGTAGAAGAAATCATGAAAAGTGACTGTTTTTTATTGGATGAAAACCTGGACATGTATCATTAAACCAAATAGAAATAAAAAAAGAATCATGTATTTAGTCTGTTGAAGTAATATCAAGCCATAATAAGATCTTGGGTAAATTCGTATCAATCTCTGGAAGAATGCGTTCAGAAGAAATCATTGTATTATATTTGTTGGCAAATATTTCATTCACAGTAAATAGCGTGGAGTTGAAAACATAAGAATTAAATGTATAAGGATTTTGGAGACAGTGTAGGAGAGAGAGAGAGAAAGAGATTTTAGCAAGGTGGAAGGGAAATTCTGATAGCCAGTTATGATGAAAACAAAATAATTCTAGATAATTCATTGATACAGTAGGGGCGCCCTTTTTGATATGATAGGAGCGCCCCTCTGGAGGCAGTGAACTGGCCCGGATGACGTCTTTGTGACTTTGACTGGTACTGGAAACGCTCAATACTCCTACTAGTCGTCGAGAATCTGGGCAAATCCTTACCGGTGAGTGACAATCACATTCCTTACCCTTTATTCATAATATAACCATAGTGGAACCGCATTTGTGCTGTTCTGCTATATTGGCGTAGACGGCAAATAGAGCTACTTTAGCGTATTGTTTTGGGGTACACCCCAGCAGGTTTTGCGGGCAACCGAGGTGTACGTAGGCCCGGGACAGGCAAGGGAGGCGGTGGTCTAGCTGCGTTGCTGAGGGCACCGGGGTGAACTGAACTGAACTGAACTGAAACTTTATTCTGTCGACCCATTTCGGGGTATGAGAATATACATAGTTATATACATCATACATTCATACATAGTATGCATACATACATAAATACATACATGATAACAAAACATGAGTAAATATAAAAAGCTATAACAAGATGGCAGAAAAGGTAACGAAAACCTTGAATGCAAAAGATAATACTGTTGAATTAATACGAAGTCACCTTTTCATTACACATGAATAACAAAAAGAGATGTTACACAACTTGAAAAAAAAAGATATAATTACCTATGAATATACAGGTATATACATTTGGTTCTTATCTTCAAAACTGTGACATAATAATATTAGCAAACTTGGCAAGTTTTGACAGTGTTTTGGAATTTGCAGTATTAAATAGACTATGCATTTTTAAAGTGTTTGGACGTTTGGCAAACTGAGAGGGAATATATTTGCTTCTGTCTAACTTGAAGTAAGAACACTCAAATAAATAATGAAATTCGTCACCAATCTTACCCAGGTTACAAAGATTACATAATCTATTCTGTCTAGGAATACCTTCATAACGACCCTTGACGCAAGGTAAATAATGACTGCCACATCTGAATTTACAGAGATATGTTCGATCTTTTTCATTAAGTTGTATGAGATAAGGCTCTAAGTTATGGGTGTCTTTGAAAATCCTGTAAATTACACATTGGTTATTTTCAAAAATCTCGTTGTGCCAGTCTTGAATGGCCATATCATTTTGGCGTAACTCTAGAGCAGGGATTAGCCATTTAGGATTTACGTCTTCCTGTTGTGCCCAAATGTTTCCCAACCCACAGGTGTCTAAAATACTTCTAATTTTGGTGATCCATTTCGAATGGAAGGGGCTATTATTATGTAAAATGTTAACTAATTTTAATATACAACATACATGATAATTTTGTTTGTTTCCCAGTTAATATTCTACACCAGAAGCTTATCATTCTGCTTTCTACCATTTTTGACAGCTTATAACGACCAGTTTCACCATAAACAATACAACTCGCTGTAGATTTATGTACTCTCAAAATATTCCGTAAAAATTTTCTATAAAATACCTCTACATGTATATGCACCAAGTTCTCAAATCCCCATATCTCGCTGCCATACAAAGCGATCGGGACTACCAATTTATCAAATAAATTACAAGCAATATCAACTGGCAAACTTAGGCTCTTGACCTTACTCAGTACACTAAACATCGCTCTTTTTGCCTGGCTTTCTTGTTTTGAGATTGCTTTTTTAAAGCTGCCATTGTAATTGAAATTTACACCAAGGTACACATAATCATCTACAATATCTAAATCATTTTCTCCAAACTTAAAGGTGGGTTTATTTCTAATTTTACCCCTAGAGAAGACAACCACTTTTGTTTTGCTTGTATTGACAGTAAGATGCCATAAGTCACAATAGCTACGTAAAGCATCTAGGGATTTTTGGAGTTCAGGCGGGCTCTCTGCCATTACAATGGTATCGTCAGCATAAAGTAATACATACAATCTCAAATAAATCTCTACATCATCATCACTTAAACACATCCTAATGTTATCAGCCACAAAACTTAAACCCTTGTAACTGCGGCTCAAATAAAATTCAAAATCATTCAGGTATATTGCAAACAAAAGTGGGGATAGATTGTCTCCTTGACGTACACCAATATTACAATTAAACAACTCTGACCTTTCGTTCTTAAATTTGACACAAGACTTTGTGTTGTCATAGAGATTATATATAACTCTTATTATTTTCCCATTTATATTATTAGATATAAGCTTAGACCATAGAGATGCTCTGTTGATGAGATCGAAGGCTTTTTTATAATCAACAAATGCACAATACAATCTTTTCTTCTGTGACAAATATAAATCAATTAAACAATGTAAAAAAAAACATGGTCAGTGGTTGAATAACCTGCCCGGAAGCCAGCCTGTTCATCCCCTAGAACTCCTGCCCTTTCGAGATAGGCTGTGAGGCGAGAGTCAATGGCTGCTGTAAAAAGTTTGCCCAGGCAGCTCAGAAGGGTGATACCACGATAATTGTCGGGATCGTTCACCGATCCTTTATTTTTATACAGTGGAACAATGATGCCAACACACTAATCCGTAGGGACAAAGCCGGTATTTAGAACTAAATTAAACAGTTTAACCACCGCACCCAGAACATACGGTGGACAGTTCTTTAAGAATTCATTGATTATATTATCTGAGCCATGTGCTTTACTGTTTTTAAGCTTTCTCATAAGTGGCATTATTTCTTCCAATGTAAACAATCTATTAATCTCATCACTTAATGAATGTGTTACCTCTCTTGGATCAAATTCTTCCTTATTAGATTCACCAGTAGTATCACCCTTCTAACTCAAATTTTTAAAATGACTCATAAATGCCTCTAAGGACACATTTCCTACTCTACCACGGGTATTATTATTTTTCTTAACAATTTTCCAATATTCTTTCGTATTGTCACTTTTTAAATTTCTTATCTGTTCGTGTAATCCTTTATAATAAATTCTGCGTGTCTTTCTTATGAAGCACTTATATTTTTTAGCTTCTACTCGTAATTTACTAACAGCATCTACAGTCCTAATTTTAGCTAGTTTATTTTTCAACCGAATATATTCTAACCTTTTTTCACACTCCTTAGAAAACCATGGTTTATTGTCTGTCTGCCTGTGGTTAGTTGCCTTTCTATGAACGCTGCTTTGTTGACGTTTCACTAACCCAATACGTGTTGCTGAATCCATGAATATACCACACAAATTTTGACATATATTATCTATAACATCTTGATCTACTATGTCTAAATTATCTATATCATCAATCATTTTAGTCACCATATCAACCTCTGCTTCAGTAAAACTGTTGCAGTATTCACCCTGCTTACAACTGTCCCATGATACTCTGGACTGTACAGTACTAATAGGAACACGTAAATTATTACTTCCAATTGAATCATCGGAATAGGAAGACTCCCTATGGGAGACGTCACAGCTATTATCAGGGAACTCTAATACCACTTTCAATAAATTATGAACATCAGAAAGACAAGGATCAAAATCACACACTTTAAAATCATTTACATATGGCATCAACATTGGAGATAAAATAACATAATAACGCTCGAACCATTCTTTTCCAAGCAAGTGAAGTCACCTCTTCCTTTATCACTACCAAATCTCCCGTTCACAATCTTTAAATCCAAACCTTTACACATTTCTATCATTTTTCTTCCATTATTGTTGACATATGTATCTCTACTAAATCTACAAGTTTCAATGCCAAGTAGACCAAGGTTCTCCTTAGCAACATAAAAATTGGAGCCTATCGTATCAATACCAGTTTCTGTCGAAATAATATCATCAAAAGAAAGGAAATCACTTAAAAGACCAGTACGAGAGTTAAAATCACCAATTGAGCATATAGGGAGATCATACTTACAATTAAAGGGCAATCCAACCTTAGTAATAAGATGATTTGTGTGAAAGCAGAAAAATAAGAAAAACAGGATGGTGAAAGTTTGAAAGAAATTGGACAAGGACTAAGAAAGTTATGGGTGTTTGAAAAATGAGATCACTACATCTATGCGAATCTCAAATTGGCAATTTGGTGAGTCCATTGTGACATTTTTGTGGACAACTCTCCCATTTGTCGTACACAAAAATATCATTAGTTTGCGGTTTTCTTCGAGGCGCTTTTACCCTCAGGGCTGTACTCAAAATATATTGGAGATAGCATATTGTTATAGGTCCTCATGAACGAAAAGATCCTACTGAGTAATGTATTTTGAAAAAAAGTGACATTTTAGTCATTTTGTGTGTTAGAGCGAATGGGGGACTTGTCCACAGCTACATCACAGTGACATTACCTATTCGGCCAATTTGAAATTCCCATATGCATAGTGATTACAACTTTCAAAAATTCATAACTTTCTTATTGCTTGTCCGATTTCGTTCAAACTTTCACCAATCTGCTTCTCTGATTTTTCCTCTTTCTTTCAAAGCAACTTGCTGTTAAGGTTGGATTTCCCTTTAATATTAACAATATCTTCAGATAAAATATCATAAACCTCATTATCATGGTACCGCGAACCTTCTGGAGCAATATAAACAGCACCGAGAATGAGCTCCACACCACATATATCCTTGTCGAGTTTCAGCCATAAAACAGATTCAGATGTTGTTTCTTCTACAATATGAATATAATTTATGTAATGACCACGTACGAAAACACATAAGCCATGGACACCACCATACTTATGTAAATGATTCTTCTTAGACATTGATAAATGCTTGTAGCCATTGATTAATGAATCTGAGGTGAGAATATCTCACTTTGTTTCACACAAAGCAATAATGTCAAACTGTTCAACATAACTCTGTATTAATCCTAAATCGAGTTTACTACGTAGACCGCAAACATTCAAACCACCTATTTTCTATTATCTTTATCGTCAGTGTTTCTTTCATTTCTACATGATTGATGGGGGTCGAACCTGTCCTAAAGTTGAAGGAAAAGCTTTGTATTTCTCATTTGCTCCTCAGACCAGCCAAGCTTAAATAGATCATCCGGGTTATCCAATGTTATTTTTTTCTCCCTGCTACCTTGACCAGAGCCGTTTGTCTTCAAGATGCAATGTACCCTCCCATCCAAAGTGTAGGGGCGCTCGACGTTGGTATCCTTCTTTACTTCACGAAGAAGTTTCCCCCTCAGCTGCGTAAGGTCATCGTTGATGTAGATCTGCGGCTTCCTTTCAGACTGGGCACCACTGTCACTCCTCCTGAGATCCTTTAGTTTTTTCTTATTCCTCATAAACTCAGATTTCACATCCCGTCTCACGAACTTGGCCACTTTGGGGCGTGGACTATCACCGCTCCCTCTCACCCGGTGACTAACACTGATATTCCCTGGGGATAACTCTACACCGATCTCTTTCCCCAAGTCGATGATAACTTGGTTGCTATCCTCGCCCTGCGATTCTGGCACCCCGAAAACTTTAATGTTATCTCTTCTACTGTACTGTTCTAGGGCATCCAACTCCCACTTTTGATTTTGCACAGCTGATTTGACTAACGACGGCTCACTTGTACCCATGTGCTCTCTGAAGGCGCGCTCAGTCGCCTTCTCAATAGACGCCTGTATGAGCGGCTGTATGCCAACAATGATGGCCGTTACTATGCTTCCAATCATGTCATGTGGGTGTACAGCGAAGTTGCCTGCTGAGCAGTGGGATAGGGTAGTTAAGAAATAGGTTATTTTTGTGCGTTATAATTGCCTTTTCCTGTAAGTTGGGGAAGTATTTCCGTAACTAACATATCATCTCTATTTATTCGTACTGTATAGTTTTGGTTGTGCGTCGGGGATTTTTCAATTTTGGATGTGCTAAATTTTACCCTCGTCACATTTCGTTGTTTTTTTTTCTTGCCCTCACGTGGCTCACAAAACTTCGTGCGTTTATTCCTACCCACCGCCATCTTGGATTCCATCCTAGTGGTTGGTGGGGGGGAACATATTGTCCCTTAACAATTTGTTTAGGCCCTCATTTCCCTAGATTGGGTTTTGTTTGGGGGTGGGTTTACGTTAAATTCGTTAGATTGCCCCTGTTGGTGCTCTTTTAGCTATTTTTGTTTGTGTACAAATTGGGGTGAGAGTATTTTTTGTTGAGATTTTAGCAAGTGGTCGGGGGTTTTAGTGTTGGTTTATCTTTTCGTAGGACAGTTTGACAATCGGGTAATAGGCAAGGCATTGAGTATCACACATAGACTTGCCTACATATCCTCTTGGACTCCGCCCGGTCACATCACTCTCTGGCCGTGTAAGCTTCGTCAGCTATCCTGGCGAGTGTCTCAAGTTCTTGTCGTCGTTCATAATCCCACTGAAGACAACTATTGAGATACCTGCCCAGACATGGACTTTTGCTGGGTGTTTGGGTTGGGGCTTCAGAGTGCGTGGCTGCCCGACCTGTTTGAAGCAAAGGACAGGGCAGGCTTCTGGTGCAACTGGACCGTGCAGTCATCACTGAATATAACATCCTCAAATTTATCCTTGGTGAGCATAAGTTCTCTGCAGTGGTCAAGATGTTTCAACTTATTCGCTCCACGAATCATCTGGCTCGCTTTTGGTGAACACCAAACCCTTCCCAGACTGTGCTGAAACTTTTTAATTACATGTATCTGCTGCCAACATATCGTCATTTTCTCTATACATGTCATTGATTATCGACCGAAAATGGTCTAGTGTGCTTCCTCACGGAATGGATCGCTTTGGGGCAATCCTTCCAGCCTCTTTGTAGATCTTGACAAATCTTGAAAGTGACTGACAGCTTATAGCGGTGTCGTCTTTGAAAAGCGCCTCCCGTATCGCCGACACATGTATCCCGTCAGTCGACATCCTAGCAACTCGCTGTCGAGTTGATAATGACATTCACGTCATCACAATTGCAAGAAGTGAATAATAATTGTATGTGCTAGGGTCGACGAATCGAACAATTTATATGTGCTTAATTATAGACTGTCCTGTACAGGAGGATGTACCATGCAATCAGGAAAATTGAAACATGAGGCATAAGGTGTACTGGTATCAAGCCGGGTCCCCTGCCCACAAAATGGCCTCAGCCACATCCCCTTATCTAGTTAATATTCAAAATCTTTCTGGTAGCTCCTGTCCTTCCTATAGGAAAGGCCCACTCTTCAGAAAAAAAAAATGATAAGCCCTAGTGAATAGTAAAATGAGAAGATGGCCTACAACTATTTAAGCACTATATGTAGTTCCCTTAAACCTTTAGTGGGAAACCCCTCTAGGGAAGAAGAAGATGGAAAGGTCCCCTAGGGTAAGCAAATGGCACTGCGGAAAAATGGAAAGACAATTTTGGTTTTGCTTTCTTTTCTACCCTATGTTACTTCAATCTTCACCCCTTTTCTGATTGGTAGAGCAAAGCCCCTTCCCGGAGTTAGAGTACATCTCTCAGAATTTATCAACGTGGGCTACTCTTGGTTTACATATTGGTGAGAATTTAATGCTTGATTACAGCAGAATTATTTTTCACCTAAGATAGTTTGATTAGATAAGCAATAAAAGAAAGGGACAAATGCCATGTCACTCCCTCATTACCTCACGTTAAGTGTCCTCAAAAGAGCATGTTTTGGTACTTTTGACTCATTTTCACAGGCCTGGCTTTTTGCTGTGAGAGGAGTTTTAGGCACTTTCAGAGCACTGTCCGAGGAAACAACAAAATATGTCTTACTGTGCATGAGTGAAAGAACTTTTTTGAAGAACTTATTTTTTTCCTTCTCTGATTTTGCTTGCCAAACGTGTGGAATACATTTGAATCTTTGACCAAATGTATTATTTCTTAATTTCCCTGGCCGAATATTAGTATGGTTTCTTTGATGGTGTTCAGGTAGTTTGTCATGAATGGTATTCATTGCCTCGCAATTATTGTTCTTCCAATTTTAGGGTATTATCTTATTCCTTTGCTGGGTTTGAATACTATAGTCGGCGTGCCCTAAGCCACACCGACTTAGGTATATATTAATAATGCTGCTTACCTGTTTACAGCCTGTCGGAGTCCTACAACTCTGTCTTGGCTGTGTTTTGGCCTTGGTTTTTGGTAAGCGGACTCAATAGCAGCATGTGTTGTAGCATATCTCTCTCGAACCTCTCCCGAGCCCCAGCTCCAACGTCCGGTCGTCGGCGAGTCAGTCCGAGTGCATCCGAGTACGTCCGAAGTCAGTCAAGTCAGCCCCACCACAATACTTACATTATTCTCTTTAAAGCAGTGACAATCTATTCTTAAAGTAATTGTAGAACTCCAGAAGATCCTTTTCATACTTTTGAATTAGTTGCTGAATTTTCAGGTCATATTCTCTAATGTCCTTTTAATTTAAGGGTCCAAGTATTTCATTTATGATTTCTGTTTTCCTTTCCTTATTGGTGCCTACCGATTGGGAAAGATACATGTTGGTGTCTTCTTTAATATTATGAGCCCGTAGAACAATTGTACATCTATTAAAATAATTTTGATAGCCTTTTTTAGGCCTTTTTCTCATCTGATCCTAGTATCAGTTTGTTAGTAGCTAATTCAGTTTGAAGCAGTTTAGCATCTAACTTTCTTTGAATGTGTGAAGAAGAAAAAATTATAATTCAAACAACAAGTTTGATAACTTCCATCCCAGTGGAGGAAAACAGGGCCTAACATAATAGGGCTTGTAAATGTTGACTTCTGCCAAGTTTTGGTTATTGAAAGACTAACGATTAAACAAAGCAAGGTCCTAAATTAAAGATTCTGTCAATCTCAATCCCAATGACATTATGGTTCACCATGTGCTTGCTCGCTGTACAGTAATTGCAGGTGGGTTCTATTTCGTTTGAATGGTCTCCTGTATGATTTTGCTGTCATAAATCATATTGATGGCAGTTTGTACATCATCTGCAATATTTTTCTTTTGATTTTCCTTTCAGTTTACTTTTTTTTGTTTTACACTAAACTTGAAACTTTCACAAGATGCTGCAGATCTCTTGGTTTGTGTTCATGTCCTAAAACCCTCGGAATTACTTTTCTTGGTCCAGATTGTTTGACATTATGTCGTACATGTATCTTTTTTCTTGTCACAGGGTCTGTTCTTATATGTTTAGTTTACAGTTCCCATGGACACTTGGTTTTGAAGGAAATTCCCGAAGATATTCAATGACCATTTCTTTTTATAAACATTGACTACCATCGACAATTACATAGTGTGTGACTGACACTGCAATTTGACATCTTACATTTCAAACCCCACAATCATCCTTTGAAATATTTGAAGAAAAAAAATTTCCCTTTAATATGAGTCATGTTGACTTGTCCACAGGATGTCTATGGTTCTCCTTTTTGAATGGGGGTTGGGGGTGCAAATATGCACACAGTGATCAAGCAGGCCATTCATGGGAGGATATATCGACACTATGGGGATGTTTATTACAGAGGCTGCCGCCAACATCGTCTGGTGCTTGAATAACCGCCATCTCAAGCACAGTTCAAGCAAGCCTCATTATAGTCGAGACTTGATGTTTTCTGATAATTTTGTTGCGATGGTAGGCGATAGGCAGTAGGATCCATTTCCATACTATCCAGGTTGTTGGAGAGGCGTTCTTCTCTTACATGTAGAAGAATGCTTTCACAATCAACTCCTCTTTTCGGTGAATGGTAATTATAAGAATGTTCGCTTAATCTATGAAGATCGAGATGAAGTTGAAACCGCCAATGTTGTTTGCACATGACAAACAGACGTGATCTAAAGTCATATTTGCAAGATGTGTAAATTGTGACATACTTACAATGTACATGTAGATCTATACTCACATTCCATGCGGTACCATTCGTCGCATCTCTTACATTGTACATAAAATCATATTGATGGTTGCGCTCTTGCCACACTTCCCACAGGGTGAGTGTGTGTCCCCTTTGGACCTTCTCCTGAACTCAGGTCCTGTCAATTGCTATATTTTCATGGACGTGTAACATCTTCTCTACATGAACTCCAATCTGTAAATGATATAAACAGTGATAGCATTTGATAATGATGGCTAAGGGTAATCATTCTTTAGTTTGGATTTAAACCTAATTTTCTGGCTATAATAGCTATTGTTATTAAAAAATAATATGAAATACATGTACATTAAAAATGAACACTGGCAGTAACAACAATACACAGTAAGGAGTAGAGTGAGAGGGAGAGAGGGAGATAGAGATAAGCACAGAGTGGAAACGAAAGAATCAAAGATTGCAAACCAAACCATGAGATACTGAATAATTACTGCGCAGTTTTCCGAGAAATTTTTGCAAACCATGAGATATGAAAATAAAACTGCACGATCATCTGGGTTCTTTTGTTTAAAGTCAAGATATGTCTGTCAGCTCAAAACATTTCATACAAATAATGATACGATAAACAGTGCACAATAATATACATGTACAAAAGTGTACCTCAGCAGTTCAATGTCCTCCATTGTTGGTAGAAATACATCCTTACTTATGGTTTCAATTTCCTCTATAGAAGGAGGGACATCACTGAGATGGAAGCATGGAACATGGTCCACAGCAGCATAGCACTGGACCAAATTGAGTTGCCTGTTAGAATTATCTGTGGTGTTAAATCTTGTCCTTGTGTGTTGATTTACGTTGTCAAATACCATAGTAAATCCAAGGGGCTTTGAAGAGATGTCATTTGTTTCCTCCATAGGGAAGAAGATGGAAAGGCCCCCCTAGGGTAAGAAAACATTAGCAACACATTTGCATGAACAAGCAAATGGTGCGGAAAAATGGAAAGATAGTTTGGGTTTTGCTTTCTTTTCCACCCTATGTTACTTCAATCTTCACCCCTTTTCTGATTGGTAGGGCATAGATCCCTTCCCGGAGTTAGGGTACGCCTCTCAGAAAATGGACCTCTTAAACCTGTTGCCTCTACAGGTCTAAACATTTCACAAGAAGTAGCCACCAGAATCCCGTCTTTGTTTTATTTCGGGATCATATATTGAAATCACACTTCCTCTTACTAAGCAGGCCAGTAACTAACTGAACAATGAAAACAGAGATACTCCGAAAATACAACGCAATACAGAACTACAAAAAAACAAATGGAATAAAATGGTGCAACAGAACAAAACATTTCAGTATCCAATAACGCTGCTGGGGATTGGGGGCATATGTGTAACCTAAGAAAAATCTTTCTCATTACCTTAAAAAAGTCAAACGACATCCATACCGGTTACAAATTGTATCAGTTATGGGCTTTAGCTGTGGTGATGGTGAGGATATGGGAAAGGGATTCCCTGGGGGATTTGCGCCACTAGCTGAGCTACTTCCCCTAGGCTGGGGTAGAGTATGAGATGATGGCATCTGGGTGTAGGTGTATGTGGAGTCCGTCTTTGGGAGCAATCCAGTAAGATGGAACTGCCCGCAGCGCTTCCTGGGTATCGGACCCGGCATGTACATGTACCAGGGTCATGATGAAACCGAAGTAACACTTGGGAAATCCCTCCATCCACGCCCGGACCTGAGTCATACTGCAGTGGACGTGAATACGAGTATCCCGTTCACAACGCTCCTCGAGGATCTCGCAGCATTGCTGATTGGGCCCTTGCCTGGTAGGGTCGCCACAGCTCCCACGTAGGTGCAGAATGAGAAGCTACCCTGTGATGTTCATCTTTTAGAACTTGCTCCAGGAGGTCGGTCTGCTGGGGCCAGAGAAGGTGCGGCACAGAATAATCTATCCCCAGCTCACTAACTCTAATGACCTTTGGATTGGATAGAAGTTGTTGCAAACAGTAGAGCTGAGGCTCTTTCACTGAAGCTGAGGATGTATTCTGGCCTTTGGATTGGATAGAAGTTGTTGCAAACAGTAGAGCTGAGGCTCTGTCACCGAAGCTTAGGATGTATTCCAGCCGGAACTCTCCAGCGAGGATCCTTTGGACCCAGTGCCTAGGATAGGGGTGACTTATGTTCATGTCCTTAAACCATCAGAATAACTTTTCTTGGTCCAGAATGTTTGACATTATGTTGTACATGTTTCTTTTTTCTTGTCACAGGATCTGTTCTTATAAAATCATTACTATTTAGTTTACAGTTCCCATGGACACTTGGTTTTGAAGGAAATTCTCCCAGATAGTCAGTGATTGCGATATCTGATTTTGAGGGGTTATTTCTACTAACACTTTCAAAACATGTACATGTATCCCACTTTTTGTAAGAGTCATCCCTTTGTAGAGTTGTATAAAATCTCCTCATGATGATGTTGAAGTTGTGGTGATGGTTCTATGAATTCTTTATGAGCTTACCAGATTTACTTTTTCTTTTTATAAACATGAAATAGCCTACCGTTGACAATAAATAGTGTGTGACTGGCACTGCAGTTTTACATTCTATTCCAAACCCCACAATCATCCTTTGAACATATTTAAAGGAAAAAAATGTTTTCCTTAGTCATGTTTATTACCGAGGCTGCCGCCAGCATTGCCCAGGTGCTTGAATAACCGCCATCTTGAGCACAGTTCAAGCAAGCCTTATTATATCGGGACTTATGAATGCTACGTCCATTGTTTCTCTGTAATATGTTGCTTCACTGACCGTTAAGATACACATATGTCCTCGTAGCTCACTTGCCAAGCTATCATTCCCAATTAATGCTACACTTATGGCATTAAATGAACAATTTCCATCCCCATTCACTTTAACTGGAATTCTGATTAATGTTTTCTGGTAATTTTGTCGCGATAGTAGGCGATAGGCAGCAGGATCCATTTCCATACTATCCAGGTTGTATTTGATATTGCAATTAGATTTGGAGAGGGAGAGGCGTCCTTCTCTTAGAAGAATGCTTTCACAATCAACAGCTCTTTTCAGTGAATGGTAATTATAAGAATGTTCGCTCAATCTGTGAAGAGATGAAGTTGAAACAGCTAATGTTGTTTGAGCATGACAAACAGGCACAATCTAAAGTCATATTTGCATGATGTCTAAATTGTGACAGGTTTAGATACTCACAATCCATGTACCATACCTTGCATCTCTTACATTGTACATAATATATTGATTGTTGCACTCTTGCAACACTTCCCACAGGGCCAGTTTGTGTCCCCTTTGGACCTTCTCCTGAACTCAGGTCCTGTCAATTGCTATCATTTCATGGACATGCAACATCTTCTATAGATGTGAATTTGTTATGAGGCTGTGTCATTCCCTGGTTATTCACCATGCACTGTAGTATATAGACTCATCAGATGTGGTCACCATGATTCTGAATATCAGAGTCAAGCACTGGAATTATTCATATTGAACAGTGTCATGCCAACACAGAATTATGCATTTTACCTTGTGGTTTGAATTAGGGCAATTACCCTGGCCATAGCAATCTTGCAAGAACACATTCTCTTCATGACTTTCTAGCACCAGATAGCCTAGCCTCACCAAATTTGGTATACCGCAAAGATGTGATACTCGCAGCCAAGGCGAAAGTTCCCATGAACCATGAATGTTAGGTCATGTAGGCTAGCCATGTGCGGTAGTATGCTATTAAAGTGTTTGCCTATCCCTGGAATGACAACAGCTTCCTTGCCATGACACGACTTGTATTTTCAGACTGGAAAGGGCAAATATCCATCTCTTGTATGTTTTCTTTTCTAGGATTTCACTATAGTGCATACACATACTCTTCCTTTGTAAAATTGAGCCATGCCATTTCTTCAAGTCTTCAGAATTCATTTTTGGAGCATTTTCATTTTCTGAAATTAGAGATTCTCAGTTTATACATGTCCCTTATAAATAGGTACATGTAGTTCTATTGGGTCTAACTTTTAGGCAGTATTTAATTAACAGCTTGATCTAGAATTTACTTCCTCATACATGAACATGAAGGTCTCTTTGCAGACTTTTCAGCCCTCCATCCAGTAGCTAGTCAGGTCTTGCTCGCTCTTTCTGTTTAGTACGCTTCGTACATCTCGTCCTGTCGCAGTGTATTGTGCTGATTTTTCCCATCAAACACATTTTTTTTCCTTTAAGTTTTGTTACACCATCGTTTGATTGTGCATGCAGCACCATTATGAATGACAATTGGAACTGTTGTAGGCAGTTTCCAATAGACATTGGCAAAGTTCTCGATAGCCAGTTCTTCTTTGTTATTGTAATCCAATGCCCATTTGACAGAGTTTCCTAACATCTGAGCTGCGACATCAGGTACCACAAGCAGCCTGTCGATGTCATCATCCATCATCAAAAAATCATTTTCCACCAGGTCCATCGGTTCTTCTCAGTCATTTTCTGCCTTATCAGTTCCTGGGTTCGGAGCATCTGCTCAAATTGACAGGTTGAGAAGAACACAGGGTCACAGTAGTTCCTGACCCCCCCCCCCCCCCCCCCCTCCGCTCAACATGAACATAATGCTTGGTTCTTTTCCAGGAGCTAGGGGTTGTTGATGCCCTCTATATCTCTGCATCATTGAGTGCATTCGACCCTGGGAAACTGTCCAGTGGGATTTCCCACATGTTCAACCCTTTCTGGCTGTGGCTCAGGTTGGGGAACCGGTTCTGGAACCATAGTAGTTGGTATACCTGAGCGAACTTTTCCTAGATCAATTAATTGCCTCAGTTGATCTGCAGAGAGTTGATTCACCAGGACACCAGAGGCCTGAAATGAACAAGTGCCGCCAGGGTGTTTCCTGGTTGCAGGGAGGGATCCACTTTCAACCAGGATTGCTGGTCAGTCATGGCTCCCATCTCCAACAGATCCTCATTGGTATTAAGACAGGGATTGACTACTTGCCACCGAGTATTCACCAGACGAACAAGTTCATCTAACATGGCCTCCACTCCCACCAAAAACTGTGTAATCAAGCACAGTGCATCCACCCTTGTGTAGCCTGTGGCCGGAAGTATTCCTAGCAGTGACGCAGCATATGCTGTCTTATTCTAGACAAAGTATATCCGCATTCACTCTGCATTGACTGGCTAGTCCCTGCCCCAGGGTCAAAACTCTGTTTACCGAGGATATTAGAAGGGACCGGAACCACTGTTGGTTTGTTCCGAGCTGCAGGTTCCTTACCCCTACTAGTGGAGGGCTGCTGATCAGGTAGCCTCTTACGGCCAGGGGCAACTGCAGGTTGATTCCACTCGGCAAGTCCCCTACCTGTACCAGCAGCGAGGCTCATGGAATGGGAGCTTGCGCTACCAGCCGAAGTCGCCAAAAGGACTAGGGCAGCCGCCAGTTGATTCCTGGCGGCAAGCCCCCTACCTCTTGGTATCTAAACCAAATCTTGCGATCATTAGGACACATCTTGCGTTCTATTATTGCAAGCATATGACTATTATCCATGTCATTTTTCCTTCCAACTAGACTGAGAATATTAGCTTTGTCTTACCAGGTTTATCAGTTCACAAAATCTGCCTTCTTTGCCATCCTTTGAAAGCCTGAATTTGGCAATATTGTTTATGATGGCATCTGCTACAATTCTAGGGTCTCCCTACATGGAATCTAGCAGCTCCCAAGCAACATCGTCATCAGTCCCTATACCTTGAATGAGGTCATGTGGACGTCCCAGAAGACAACTTCTCAGGATGGTGATGGCGTCACGATGGCGTCACGCTTGAGTCTACCATATGCATGAAGTCTGACTTGAATATCTCATAGTCCCTGACGTTTCCAGAAAACTTAGGCAACTTTGGCTTCTCCACTTTAAAACTACACTTGGTATCTGACAGGCTTGGAGAAGTGACTAGTCTCTGAACTGGAGATGAAGATGGGCTGGTAGACTCTGCTGGTGAAGAAGTCTTTCTCTGTGCGGGCGGTATCTCAGGCAGTGGTGATACTGGCTATGTCGGTGTCTTAACCTCCGATCTCTTGTATAAACAGTAATCAGTGACAGCTATCTGCAGTTTCATGAATTCTTTCTGACACTCAATCATCCACTGCTCTCAAACTCTGAATCATCATCAAGAGTCAAAGCGAAATTCTCATGTGCTTCTTGTAGTTCTTCAAAAGCTTGCTCAACCTTGCTATATGCGGACTGAACCTTTGGCTCCACTCGGTTATTGTCAAGCAACATCTGGGCCCCGTTGCATAAAACTTACCATAAACGGTAATTTTGCCATCAATGGTAACTCCCATGGAAACCTTGATTTTGGTTGGCTGTTGAGTGATGTTACCATGGTAGTTATCATTGATAGCAGAGTTACCATTAATGGTAAGTTTTATGCAACAGGGCCCTGAAGACTGTTGCTGTGCCTGGTGAACCTAGCCTTCGCTCCTCTTCTCTTGAGTTTCAGCAACTTCTTGTCCTCCGCCCAAGTGGTAATAACTCGGTGAAGTTCCAGAAGAAATTGAATAGTATGGTTTACTGAGGACAAAAAGACTAGTTCTGCTCCAAATTGTATTATGACGTTTTGGTGCAGACTCTATTAACGTAGCTTTCAACCTAGATAAAAAGATCAGATGGTGAAAAGATCAGTCAAAACGTTGAACACCATTGCTCAAACAACGTAGGTCAAAATTCATTCTGCTTAAAAAGAACATACAAATTAAACCGGAAATTAGAATTGAATCTTCACTATCTCGTGATTAACATTGGATACATGTATGTAAACTTTGATGATCTTTATTTGTTGTCATATAATAAACTTGACTGAACCGTCAAAACATGTCTGTGTCATTATTGACAAATAAATTGAAAAATAAGAGTTCTTATTGACTGCTGCATTTAGGGAAATAAAGGGGAAGAACTCTGGCAAGATAGGAAAATATGGGGGCTCTAATTTAGGGAAATGAAAGAGGCTCTATATTTCGGAATCACAGGTTCCTTAACCTGCTAGTATTTAATAAAAAAGATTGTTAGTGTACTTTACCTGAATCTTGGCATTACACTCGATCTTGCGGTGTAATTCGCATTCAAATCCCTCCCAACCAACTGCAAGGTCATGTTTTTTTTTACATATATACATAGCCATTGAGCGCGAGTTTTCGCCGTCCTCGCTGTGTTGTGATCCACTCCATGGCCATGGCTGGCTTCAAGGTCCCACAAGGTGTGAGGGGATGATCGCAATCAGGCCCCCAGGGCTAGACTGTACGCATTTCTCGGAATATACAGTACCAGGGGCTCATTGCAGGGATTCGCTGACACATATATTGTGCACAATTCACACTGCCGCGTAATTCCGGGTATCAGCATACGAAGGATGTAGACGGTGACGTCGCAACTCATTTCTTATTATTCATTTATTCATATTGACACGTACTTTTGACCAATGAAATGTCATCTTCATCTTTGCAGGGACGCAGTCAAATGAGTGAGAAAGGGGAAATCCTGAATTTTCATTAAAGAATGGACTAAGAGGATAGGATAAGGAAGAGAAAAGTAGGAAAATTGGAGAAGGATATGATTGTGAAAAGTTTATTAAAAGGATGGAAGGTTGAAATAAAAGGGAGGAAAAAAAATTAGGGCAGAAGAAATGTGAATAAAAAGAATGAGTGAGAGAAATGGGTTTTTTTCAATGAATAATGTAATATGTCATGCAGACCGACTTGAGATTTTTAATTTTTTTTATTTTCTAAAAGATTATCATTGCTATCATCACATTCCTCATCTACATTTCCGTCCTAGGTCAACGTACTTACTTTCTTTTATTTTTACTGCTCTCTCAAGATCATCATCGTTGTTATGGCCATCTGTTTATCTTCTAAAATTTTATTATATTCTATTGTAAAGCGCATAGAGACTTCTGTTAGTGTAATTAGCTATATAAGAATCTAACTATTATTATTATTCATACACATGTACATGTAATAGGGGCAGCAAAATGTTTTTCAGGGGGGGGGGATGGGCATTGACATAAATTTACATGGAGCCATGCAGAGAAAGGAAAGAAATGTGAGGGGGAAAATCGGCCTTGCAGGCCTGCGGTCTCATGGACCTTTGGTCTCGCAGGCCCTTGGTCTCGTACCTTTTTCATTTTCGGTCTCGTGGCCCTTCGGTCTCATGGTCTTTCGATCAAGTGGTCAGACTCCTCATTTTCAGACTGGAAAAACCAATTTCCATCTCTTGTCTGTTTCTTTTCTAGGATTTCACTGTAGTGCATACACCACTCTTCCTTTGTAAAAATGAGCCGTGCAATTCCTAGATCTTGTAGATTCAAACTGAAGTCCACAATGACATTATACAATGTACTACAAGAATATGTGACCTGCCACCTTAAAGCCACCAATTAGTCATCAGAATTTTTTTTGTTGAGAGTATACATTTTCTGAAATTAGAGATTCTCAGCTTGTACATATACCTTACAAATAGTAAGTTCTATTGGGTCTATCTTTTAAACAGTATTTTATTGAACAGCTACATGTAGATCTAGAATTTAATTACTCATGCATGAACATGAAGGTCTCTGCAGATTTTTCGGACCTCCACTGAGTAGGTAGCCAAAGGTCTTGCTCGATCTTTCTGTTCAGTACACTATACGTACGTCTCATCCTTCTTGCAATGTATTGTGGCGCTGATTTTTCCCATCTAAAATATTTTTCTTTAAGTTTTGTGACACCATCCTTTGTTTGTGCATGCAGCACCATTACAAATGACAGTTTTAACTGTTGTAGGCATTTGCACTTGACATTATTGCTGTCCGATACACATTCAACAGAGATTCCTAATATCTGAGCTGCAACATCAGGTACAACAATCACACTTTTGACACCATCATCGAAATCATCTTCCTCCAGGTCCATCAGTTCTTCTAGGTCATCTTCTGCCTCAGCAGCCTCCAGCTCAGCTCCAGGTCCAACATCTTCCTCCCCACTATCAAATGAAGAATCCTTGTTGCTGTTCTCCGGTATTTTTTCATTTTCCTAAGTAAGTCATCATTAACTCAGTCAGCTATTACCCTATTGTCCTATGGGACAACGCCCCGTTGCCGTCCCTTGTTCACCACTCTGGTGATGTGGGCTGCCCCACTAGACCCGGCTGGCCTCATAAGTAGCTTCTGGCCGTTGCTCGGTCGAGTCACCTGTTCTCTGGACATGCACTGACATGATCGATGTTTTGACCTCGTTTAACCGGGACATACATGTAATGTACATGTAAGGTACATTCGATTACTCGGTTAATTTAATCAAAAGTCACGGTACTATCAGTTTACTGTCCATTGTAAAAAATATGTAGTTTACAGAAAAATATTTGACGTGATGATAATTCCAGCAAGATTTCCAGCCAGTGCGAAGACATACAGTGGAAACTCGTTATAAATTGCTCCGATATCGATATAACGAGATTCCTGATATAACAAGTGAATTGTGCTGGTCCCAGGTTTTGTATTATTTTGTTTTTTCACCCTGATATAAAGAGATTCCTGATGTAATAAGGTAATTGTCATGGTCCCAAGGTCCTCATTATAGTGGGTTTCCACTGTATCTATATCTCTATCTTAGAGTAAGATCATGTGACTGCTCTCAGCCAATGACAGATAAGATAAAGAAAGCCATAGCAACAAATACATGAAAATTCCTCTTTATCCTCTATATGATAAAGGAATTATTCAATAGTGTACATGTAGCTCTAAGACGATACCAAGATAAACCCATAAAACATAGATTTACGAAAGTGAGAAGAATGAAAAAGAAGGGCATTTTTACGCTTTGTGAAACCAAATTTTTGGCTATTTTGATTTCATTTCTAGTAAAGCTAAAGTGAAGAGTCATTTTAAAATGCTAAAAATACATATTTCTGAGGCGAATTAAGAATAAACAGTTTGGGACATGATAGAATAATAGTGAAACTACTTATTTCTCCCCTATACAGAAATTTGATAGATCCAACCTTAGTCACCCTTTTTGGCTATTTGCTCCATTGTCGTGGTGGAAACTTATTGGTGGTTTTGAGCTGGTGGGTCGCATATAAATTTTATACTTTTATACTATTGGGTTATTCCATAGGGTTGTTGTGACATACCAGAAGTGAGGAACTATGTCTCCTATCAAATATAACAATATCTGCTAAAATTGATTGAAATATAGCCACTTATGTTTAGAAGTACTCTAGCTTCATGGTGAATCAATATTGCAGGCCAGAATTGTATGTAGTGTAATATGAATTTTAATGTGATATCCATGTAACAGGGGTAAAAAAAGAAATGCATTTTAAAGCTCATAGACAGTCTCGGAAGCAAAAATCATACTGGCAAGAAACTTATCTAACATAGTCACATACTACACTCCTTTTATCATAAGACACATGTACGAGAGTATTTAACATTCCATTCACGATTTCGAACAAATTTTAGTGTAAATATCTGTAATAAACGCTTGGTAACGGCTTTTCACTGCCTCACGCTAAGACCATATCCACCCGAAGGTTCCCCGCACAATAAACCCAGCGCTTCGCACTATGTGTAGCGTATTCTATACACACAGCAATCCTAATGTGAGTAGTGTGTGTGGCCGTTGTTTGAATTTACATCCCCTCTTTTTTGGGCCAGGGATTTTTATTACTTTTCACCTCTCATTCAGTAAATATTACACTTGAAGAGGAAAAAACTTGACAGCATCTTAGTTATGTTAGTACCCTGCTTTTTATTAAGTAAAATCAAAGAAATCTCACGAAAAGTTTTTGAGGGCCTCCCAAAACTATCCGTTACCTTTAAGCAAAGCTTTGAAAGAGTACCAACTGAAATATGATTGATTCTGGCTCTGCACTACTATTCATAATCTTCAACAGATGATTTCATGTTCCATGTGAAATAGAAGATTCCATACCACCGTTACATGGACATCGTCATCATTTTTGCACCAACCCCACGAAATGACCCTTTTATCTATCCACAATAATGTTGACATCTTACTAGTGACCCATTGAACACCTAGGTTGAGAGGAAGAGTATATTAAAAATACCTTGCTCAGGGACACTCTTGTAAATTGGTATGGATAGTAAATAGTTATACATGTACATGATTGCTTCTTGTATGTTGAAAGTGCCCATGCATACATGTATTAGCACAATTATTGTAATCATTAGATTTTGAATATTGCCTGTAGTTGAAAATATATTTTTGTGATTAACTTTAACTAAATATGTACATGTTGGAGCAACTCAAGGAATTAAAACATGATACAACTTGTTATAAAGTCAATGAATGCATTACTCTCTAATGATTAGTATACATGTGTTAATTAGATTAGGTAAAGAAATGAGGTTCCCTGTCCGCAATGGAAAGGGAATGAGAGAGAGAGAGAGAGAGAGAGAGAAAGAAAAAACTGTTATGCCCATATATTCCCTCTTTTCATAACATACGTGTACATGTACAAGCAAGAGCCTGTTGTCTATCTTTTCGGGGGGGGGGGGGGGGGGGGGGGGGGACTGGAGGCACAACTGCACAAGCCTCTCTAGCAAATCCAAATCTGGCATCTGGCAAAAAAAAAGGTGTGCACAAAATGTTTCCCCACCCCCCCCCCCCCCCCCCACCCCCCACCTGCCAGATTTTGGTCTTTGGAACCTTTTTTTTTATAATTTCATCATTTTTTAGTTGCTTGTTGAGTGATTTTTCAAAATTATGACCCCTGGCAACAACAGAATAATTGCATCATGACTGATATACATGTACATTGTTTTCATTATTTGTGATACAATTTAAAATATTGCTTGTCTAGATAGATGTAGAGTAACAAAGAAGAGAAAATGAGACGAAATGAAATAAGGGAGAATTGACAGAGAGAATGATAGGAAGGGAATTTGAGGGAGTGAATAAAAAAAAAGTTGTAATGCTAGAGAGAGAAAAAGAGAGAGGAAGAGAGTGGGATAGAAAATAAGACTTGGAAATGAGCAGGAATTGAGAGTAAGAGAGGATGGTAAAAGAGAGAGAGAGTGAGATAGAAAATATGAGATAGAAAATGATAGTGAGATGAGAGGGATGGAATGAAAAGAAAAGAGGTAAGAAATAGCAATAGTGCTGTAGAGAGAAGGAGAAGGGGATGGAGAGGGAGAGATCAAGAAGAAAGGAGAAAGAAAAGAGAGGATGAGAGGGAGGGTAAGAAAGAACAACAGCGCTATATATAGAGAGAGAGAGAGTGAGAGCAAGAGAGAAAGAGGAAGAAAGTACATTTAGAGAGAGCAAGGTGAGAAAAGAGACAGAGAAAGAGAGAAAGTGAAATTGAGGTTGCTTTGAAGGAGAGAGAGAGAGAAGAGAATGAAAAAGTGAGAGAGGGAGGAAAAGGAGGATGGATGATACTGAGATAAGGATATTTCAAGCTCCTTTCATAAAAACATGAATCAATTTACAGAACATGTAGGTTCATCTGGAACTTTCTATCCACCTAATTTTGAATATGAAAAATCTCCCTGCTATGATATAAGAAATTTCACTTCAAAACTATGAGATCCCGATGTTCAATGAAAAATAATGAATTGATTTGCAGCACATTTTCATCTGGACCTTTGTATCCACATACATGTATTATGAACACTGAAATTCCCTCATGTTGTGAAACATGTACATGTATATGAAGTCTCAAAACTATTAATAATGAAGTGATTTACATCACAGTTTCATCTAGAACTTTCTATTCATATAACATGAATATCTTCCCATGCAATGATATAAGAAGTTTCACAACTTTTATGAAAACCCTGAAGTTGCTGACATTTGTAAGTTTACTCTGTGCCATCTGTCACAATGTGAGCCCAAACACTGCTCTGAGCTACATGTAGGTAATTGAATAGCTAAAAATGAGCATGTCATTAATTAGGAAAACTGATGTATTAGGCTGTTTGCTCTGTCTACAGCTGTTACATTGTCCAAAATTAAGTCCCCTGTAATATTTTCATTATTCTGAAGACAAGGTAAAACTGGAATGCTTATTCCACAAACATCCGGAGCCAGGTTAGGTAAAGGCAAAGAAAGGCCCCAGGCACCTTGGTTATTCAACTTGAGAATCCAATATAAGGAAGCTGGGAAGCAGTTTATCTTCATATTACTGACAGAAGACTGTCTGAATTGATAGATGTATTAGTTGATTTTCCCTGAAAGTGTTCGTTGAAGACAACAGAGCTGCATGGTATCAGAAGAGATTGTTGCATCAACTGTTTTAAGAAGAGGCAGTGCAGAGTATGATGGGGTTGTGGCAACGTTGCATGCCGGTGCTTCTTCTTGCATTGGCATTGCTTGCTACTTGGCAACATACAGCTCATGCAGAGTAAGTGAATTTTCTATTTTCTTTTCACTAGATTTATAAACAGGTTGAAAATGGCATGTGTATTTCTTCTAAATTTAGATTTGGAAACAAATTAGGCTTAAGAAGATTATACAGAGCATGAGACGATTGAGTTCAAAGCAAGTGGAAGACTTGGTAATATAAAAATGAAACCATTGTTGTTTAAAACCTATGCTTGACTTTTGAAAATATCTGTTGAAAAATCAGTCCAGAAGATTATTTGGAAATGATAATTGTGTAGAATTCGTCTGAAATGACTTTCGTTATTGTGATTTCTATGATTTTAGATTCTAGATTTTAGGTATGTAAGTATTGGTACTACTAGATTTATTGTTGAAATCAACACTAATTCTTCCCTGTTTCTTTTACTTTCATCAACATTTTCACTAAAAATGTCTGAACAAAGTCAATACGATGTCATCATAAGCTTTGTATTGCCTGCATGTAGTTTTACATTTTGATTTTGATTAATTCCATTCTTATTCTTATTAGCATTTACATATTGTGTGAAATTATCTTGCTTCAAATCATGTTTCTTTGTGGAAAAAAAAAGTGGCCTTATGCAATGATATGTCAAGCTCTACAAGCTCGAAGTAGATATATGGAATTTACCGGTAGTAAATTAATTTCATACATGTACATGTACATGTCCTTATGCTCATCAAGGCAGTTGCTTTTCTTTCATTTTGATCAAATCTGTGATTTATCTGCTAGATAATTCCTTGTTTTCAGATCGCGTTTTTGTGAAGGGTCAAAGAAGGTTCAACAGGAAGTGACTGAACGCAGTCTGCTACCCTGTGGTGACCTCCGTGACCCCAAGGTCAAAGGTGAAGGATGGATTCTGGACAAGGATACTCAACCCTATGAAGTGGATGGAGTAACTCTCTGCCCTGTTCTGAGGTAAAAATTTTTTTTTTTTTTTACAAATCCTCTACAGGAAAACCAGACAAAAATTAATGGCACATCTGGTTGAATGAAAAAAAAATGAAAAAATGTTTTACCGAAATTTTTCCCAGTAGTGATGTAAACACTTCATTTTTGTTTCTCGTCTTCTTCATCCCTTACAGATATTGTACTGAATGTGCTTATAGATAATATGTTCAAATTTATTGTGAGTTCAAATAGGGTTTAAGTCAATCAAATTATTGATTATGCCTTTGTAATATTTTTAGTTCTCTTCTTGTTCCAGGTCTGGTTTGAAGGAGAGCATTGTTCCAACAGTAGAATGCTGCTCTGGCTACCAAGGCCCTCTGTGTGATGAAGGTATGTATTACAATATCTGGGCTGGAGCAGACCCAGAATTTTGTGAAAGGGGGGGAGGGTGCACAATTTCGAAAAATTTCGCAATTGAGGGGGCAGTGGTTTTTGTTGTGTACTTAAGGTATGCCAATTTGGGTTTCATGAGGGTAGGGGGGAGGGGAGTGGGGCACAGGCTGTTTTTCCCCCTCCCTAAATCCACCACTGCTCATAGGGACCTGGGGGGGGGGGGGGGGGGGAGTGTTTTCTAACATGATATGTAGTTGTAAGAGCCCATTTACTCTTTCACTGTGTCAATTATCATACAATTTTTATTATTCTGTTTAATGTGCTTAGACTAAAAACATTTGTTTCTTGCTGAAATCAAAGGAGTTTATACCATTGAATCATGCTTAAATACATAGTAAAAAATGCATCGTAAAGTGAATATTGCCTAGTGAAATCTCTTTGTAAGTTTGTGGCGCATTAATTTTATTTGATTAAAAATGTATTGTTTCTTGGAAATGAAAGGCTCTTTCTCTAATACTCAGGTGTACATGTATATGAGAGTACCCTTGGTTGTGGATGTCTTTGATATCCCTGTTGAAATTAACCTTATTTGTCATTTTCCTTTTTTCTGTGTAAATTTTGGCTAACTTAATAATTATTTCAGTTTAAGTGAGTAATAACATCTGAATGAATACATAACCTCTTGAATTAAAACTGATATTTTTTTTTCTTTTTGACATTCAGCTGTATGTACTATTGCTTGCAGAATTCATGAATTTTTAATATGAAATTAACCTTCCTTCATCGTCTTTTCTTTAACTTACTACTTTTACAGATGTAATTACCTGTTTCAATTTATTTAAGTAATAACACCCAGAAGAATCATTAACTCTTTCAAAATCTTTTCTCTGACATTCAGCTGTATGTACTCTTGGCTGTGCTAACGGGGGGACCTGTGTAGCACCTGAACAATGTGCCTGCCCTGCTGGCTTCCAAGGTTCTAGGTGCCAGTACTTCATAGGTATGACTTTTCTTTTTAAATATTATCATTTCAGTTGAGGGTTCTATTTATCTTCTTGAGTAAAACAAAATAAAAGTGGTTGATTATTATGTAAATGTATACATGCAATTGTTTCATAAGTATGACACTGATTTAAAACAGCATAATGAAAAAATATGTCAGTCTCAATAATCATTCATTTGAAAAGAACAATTGCATATACATCTTGTACTTTGTTTTTGTTTATATCAGTTTTCTCACTGTCCAAAACACTTTGTAAGCCTGGGGGTGTTTTGTTTTTGTTCTTTGGGGTGTTTTTTGCCTTGGCCCCTAAGATGTTATGTATTGTCTTTAATAGAATTTGAATGTTTGTCAAATTGCCAGTGGAACATACTCCTCAGAAAAAGAAAGCTGAACTACATGTACAGTGGGGATGGAATTCTACCCTTTTTTGTTCTGTTTAATTGAAAGTGTTATTATACACATTTAAAAAAATATGAAAATAACAGTGGCATTTTGTAATAGTCCCAATTGTATTTTAGCCAATTTATTTCATAATGTTAAAATGCCTTGTTTTATTATGTTAATGATTTAAAAGTGGTTGATTTAGCAAAATCTAAAGTTACATGTACTTGTACGTGTCTTTTGCATGAACGCAAACACCTTTATGTTCTACCTTGTTTTGACTGTAATTATCTTTTCCCTTTTCTCTGCTTTCCTCCTCAGATGTTCTCTCAGGAGCTATGAAAGAGGAACTTTTTAGCATAAACAAGAGAAGTGGAGATGATGTTGATGTTGATAATGATGATGATGGTGAGTTTCCATGACAACAATCAATTCTGGATCCTCTTTTCCATGAAGTTGAAAAGATTATGAAGATCTTTTTTAAACTCTCAAACTGCCTTCAATGTACTAGTATGTTCTCTGTATTTGAGTATCACAAGAAACTGATTTCATGTTAAATTTCTTCATTTGTATGTGTGTTATTTCACTTTAGTTCATTTAAAGTTAGATTTAGCTATATAATAATCTCAAAGAGTACCTTGAAGTATATCAAATCATTTATTACAACTAAAAATAATGTTTTATTCACAGAATTCACAATGAATTGTAACTTTTAAGTCGAATTATAATTTTTTTTTTTTTAATATTATTAAGCTACAACTATTGCTATATGGTTTTTAGAGTGATATTATTCATTTTACAGTTATGGGTGTATAGACAGGGGATACTTATATATAAAAAAGGTAATTAATGATACTTCTGATTCCTAGGAGAATAGACTTCATTTCAGTTTTACATCACCATAACGTCAAGGTCATGAATCTGGTTTAAATGCATTTGTTTGATTAATTAGGTACATGTACATGTACAATGTATGACTCTGCAATGATAAACATTATTCTTGAAAATTCAAACCTCAGTCTTTTGATAATCTTTAAAACAACAAGGATAAGCTGATTTTAGCAAGAGCAATTGGTCCTTCCATTAAAATTATGGTTTCCTTTGATTATGGTTACCTTTGATAACCTTACCTTTCTAAGTTCTGCTTGGTCAGGTATGATAATTTCTATAGCAAATTGGAATTACATGTAAATGTACAGTGCACATGATGTACAAATTACATTGTGTTGCCTTAAGCACTAGCTGTGCACATAAAGCATTTATAGAAGTGTCAAGTTTGAAAAAGTGCAACAATCATTGGCAACGGGGAAATAATCTAACCCTAAATCTAAACCTGAATCATTTGAAATATATAATTTTGATAATGGAGTATTTAATTTCTGGCAATGCTTCCGAACTGGCTATATACAGTACATGTAATGTATATGAACAGTGTATCTCAGGGTCTGTAATGATTAGAGTTAATTCTCTGGGTTGTCAGGGTTCTCAGGGTATTGTACATTTTACCCTCCTAAGGGCGTAACAAGGTGGAAAAATAAGGGAAGCTTGCTGTTTTTGGACTCCCTCCTACATGTACATGTACTTTTACAAAGACAGTAGTTTATCTTTCATTAATTGCATAAATTACTTCTCGTTATCATGTCCTACATAGCTAGAGAGGGCGATTCAGTGCAATATGTCCCATGCAACATACATGTAATTATGATATTTATCCATATATTTCATTCAAAAGTGAAAAAAAAACTCTCAATATACTGTAAAACCAGAAACTTTTGCGACACAAAACTTTCACAAATTGTTAATGACAGCCAAGTTTGCAGCAAGAAACTTTCGCAAATTACAATAACTTCATGTTCTTTCAATTGTGATTTCATTATTTTGCGGCATGAAACTTTCGCGAATCTCAACCCGTCGCGAAATTCCCAAAAGTTTCACGTGCATGAAAATATCTGGTTTTTACAGTAACCATTGAATAATAGTGCTTTCTGGTATTACTTCCATGATTCATACATGTAGTCATATCAAAAAATAGTTTATTTATGGATGAATTATACGGATAAATGTCATGTATCCTACGGTACACTCTGCACAGAATCGCCCGAAAGAGTATTGACGGACAACAGCTGAATTCATTATGTATCTATTATGTTGTGAATCATGAGGATGTAATCCATGCACTTCTAATTTAACATTAAATCATTATATAAACACATTCAGCTTGTCTCCTGGTCTTTATTGAGTATTTATAGTAATTTTATCAAGAAAATAAAACTGCATGAATGCCTTGGAGACCAGGAGATGTGGCCTTGAAAGTGTTTGCTTTGTAATGTTTCTGGTGTAATTGCAAACAACTTTAAAGGGTACCAATCACCAACAAATATTTTGCTTTGTATGTGAGAGGTTTCATGTCATCGTACTATGGGCTTTAAATGTTAATTATATAAAGAGATATTCTAATTTTAATCACACTCTCTATAAGCATAAAAGCGACTCTTGAGTAGACTACTCGACGCACCTGTACGTGCACACCAAGATAAGCATTTTCATGTTATCCTTTATTTCCTTCATACTCCTTAACTGTTGACCCATAGAATGCCAGATAAAGTTTTTTGAGGTTGATTTTATACTTTCTAGCTGTACACAAATTATTTTTCAGGTGATTGGTACACTGTAAGATTGCTCTTTAAAGGTAAAAGATGAAAGCAAAAACACCATCTGTCATTCATGTATCACCTTGAAAAATTGTCTGAATGTTTAAAGTGCGGTAAAAGAAAGTGTGGATTCCTTGAAGGGTATTTTAAGGCTATATTGGTTAGCCAATGGCAACAAAAAGGTTGTGTGGGTCTGTGAAAGTGTGCCAGATGTGAGGGCTTTTTCATAAAACTTGTTAATGACAACTGCCAGATTTCCAAAAATTGTGGATAGTTAATCAAGTGTATTGTATCCAGTAGCTCATCAGCGGTGACCAGCTCACTAAGATTTATCTATGAATGAATTACTTGAATATCAATAATTGATAAGTTTTACAAAATAGGGCCCAGAACATTGAGAGACAATAAGATTATTTGGCTCTATAATTGGAGAAATATAAACATGACAAGTCAAGGGTTGAAATCTTCTTTACATAAAACAAGAGCTATGCATTAGCAATGTGTATTATGGAAACTTATATGTCTTTATGGGTTAGGTCGTTAATTATTAAGTGGTGAGCCTGATCGGTTAGTCACGGACGGACATTTGACAAATTTTGAAAGTTTGAAGGCCTGTAGAGAATAGGTATTTAACTGAAGAGAGCTATTTCATGTCTCATTGTGAAGGGCATCACTGAAGGAGTTGAAATCTGATAAAATTTGGTTGCCATGATCACTGACAAAAATTATAATCCATAAAATATTCAATGTCACGGACGGACAAAATGCCTGCTCTTAACCGATCAGGCTCTGGTTTGTATGATTGATGAAAGATACATGTATATCAAAGACATCTATCACCATGGTTGTGGCCAGATATTTTATGAACATGCTTTTCAATGCAAACCAACAAATTAATTAACTTTTTTTTTCAAAGAGTATTTACATGTATACATTCAATTAAGTGTTGTACCCTGACTGAGCAGTAACAGCTTGAGAGCCCAAGGAATTAATTAACTTTGAAGTACTTTGTTTTCATAGTTTGTTTACTTATAGTAAAGTAAAGCAAATGGTTGATAAACTTTTCTGTGTTCAAATAAGCGACAATTGTGCCTCCAAATTGCTGGTTAAATCAACCCCCAACAGAGCAAGAATGTGAGAGAAAAAAATCAGAATACTTTCTCATTCATGCATGTCTCTAGATACCTGTCAGGCTTCCTGTCAGGACATACAGACTTAGTGATCATATACCAAGGATAGGGGACCTCTGATAGATAATTACCAATAATAAAACCCCTCTGACATTGGTACTTAATACATGTATTTCTATAATTTATACATGCTATAATGTTTTTTTCCCCACCTTGTAACCCCCTCCCCCAAATTTGGGCTACCAGAAGGCCTGTCCATGCAATTATCTGATAGTTTATATCATGTCTCCAAGAAGACTGATGCAAGATTCTGAGGAAATCGCTTAGCACTTAGATTGCAGTTATTTATCTTGTTAAAGCTACATTACATGTAACTTATACTGTAATTTCTTGAATACTTTTATAATCTTTCAACACAAGTCTTGTTTATCACTGTACAGAGTGGCCAGCGCATCAACTTTTAACTGAATGATATGCTCATTATTTACATTACTTATGTAAATATACCAGCATAACTGTTCTCAAATGTTTGTAAATCATCCTTATACATGTACTGTACATGTATGCTACATGTGGCTAAAATACTATATTCTTTTTTTTACCCTGACAGATAATGAAGATTTTTCAAATGAACTGATGATGATAGAGAAGGGAGGAAAGCACTCTAAAGAATCCAAGGAGAACAAGAGTGGGTCCAAAGAGTCATCAAGGCACCATTCTAAAGAATCAAAGCAGAACAAGAGTGGGTCCAAAGAGTCATCAAGGCACCATTCTAAAGAATCAAAGCAGAACAAGAGTGGTTCCAAAGAGTCATCAAAGCATCACTCTAAAGAATCCAAGGAGAATAAGAGTGGGTCCAAAGAGTCATCAAGGCACCATTCTAAAGAATCAAAGGAGAACAAGAGTGGTTCCAAAGAGTCATCAAAGCATCACTCTAAAGAATCCAAGGAGAACAAGAGTGGTTCCAAAGAGTCATCAAAGCACCATTCTAAAGAATCAAAGGAGAACAAGAGTGGTTCCAAAGAGTCATCAAAGCACCATTCTAAAGAATCCAAGGAGAACAAGAGTGGGTCCAAAGAGTCATCAAAGCATCACTCTAAAGAATCCATGGAGAACAAGAGTGGGTCCAAAGAGTCATCAAGGCACCATTCTAAAGAATCAAAGGAGAACAAGAGTGGTTCCAAAGAGTCATCAGAATCAAAGAGTGGCGCATCTTCAAAAGAATTCACAACATCTGCCCCTAGCAGGACTTTGATCCACCCCAAAAGCACTGCTGACATTCAAACCAAGCCTCCACCAACCATTCCCAATGTTCCTTCCTTCCGAGCCCTCCACTTTCCCAAGTTTGACGAAAACCTTGAGGTGACGACCCATCCTCCACCAACAACCTCAGTTTATGAATACCTTCCAAAACGTGACAATGAACCACTTGTTACTGATGCACCACCAGCCAATAACTCTCTCTCCTTGCGGACCTCAGCGACCTGTATTTCCTGGAGTAGTGATCACTTTGTCACCTTTGATGGTGTTCATTACAGTTTTTCTGGGACTTGTGCATACACCCTGGCTGCTGCCTTGGATGGTACTTGGCAAGTGACCATTAGGAACCAGGACTGTGACCTTCTGTCAACATGTTACAAGGTTAGTGACACTGTACATCCCACTCCTGACACCATTTTCGAGTGACTATTACGAAAGAGAATGAAAGCATTTTAATCAGTTCTGTGTAAAAAGGTGAAATAAATCAACATATTTATATTGTAAGAAAATGTGTGAACATGAAACTGTAGGGCTTTCTGTGTTAAAAATATATATGTTTGTATTTCTTTATATGAACACAAAACAGAAAATAAGTTTCCCCTAAAACAAATCTCTGTAATTTCCGAATCAGGAACCTTTGAGGAAATGTGAATATGGAAACATGTAGCTGTACTTCTCAGCTACCTTTCATGTGAAATTCAGGGAAATCATTTGGTCACACTTCAGTGAGCTTGCCCTACAGGCAAAATGGCCACTTTTTAAAGTTGACAAGCCCAATATCATAACTTTGATTCAATGATATCGGAACAAATTTCAAATTTTGAGCATCAGAACCCTAGTCGAAAATAAATAGTATAAAAATAGGAAATAAACACCCCCAAAACACTCCCGAAAATACATTTTCTTCTTGTTTTTTCCCTATTTCGTAATAGGCAAAAAATAGGTTTATGTAATAGGGAAAAAATAGGTTTGAAACAATTTTTAATGTTTTTTTCCTATTTTCCCCCTATTTTTTTGTAAGAAAATAGAAAGAAAATAGGGAAAAAACAATTAAGGAAATAGGAAAAAAACAGTTAAGGAAATAGGGAGAAAATAGCTGAGAAAATTATGGATTTAGAAAATACAAACAAAATAGTAGGAAAATAGAAAATAGGAGGAAAATAGGTTTGAAACAACTCTAGGTAGTTTAAATATATTTTATTCTTATTTTTTATGGATTAAAAAATAGAAAGAAAACTGGAAATTAGTGCTTCATTTTGTGTAAAAAAAATAGGGGGAAAATAGGTTATAATTTGTAGTATATTTTATCCTTATTAAATTCCTATTTTATATAGAAGAGGGGAAAAATATGAAAACCATGAAGAAACACTAACAAAAATAGGAAAAAACATAGGAAAATTGATTTGGAATAAAATCTTCTGTGCTACTATTTTCCCCCTATTTTGTATAATGAGAAGGCATGCAGCATACGTTTTATGTGCTGCCTAACATCCCAAATGACTTATTAAGTTCCTGCTTCTTGGTGACCTCCTGAAGATATATCGTTAATTTTTAGTGCATAAAATCAAAGCAGTACTTACTGCATAATTTTAATATGGTAATTTTTTGTTCTTATTATGTGCTCATTCAACCTTGAATTAATGGATATTGTTTGCAAAAGTCAAAAACATCTTTCCAAACATTAATTAAATCACGTAAGATAAAATTTACCACAGGAAAGATGTCAAAACTACAGTTTTGGCAATTTCCACCTCATGCTCACTCAACCGTGAAATTTTGCGTGCAAGTCATTTGGGATGTTAGGCAGCACATAAAACGTATGTTGCATGCCTTCTGATGCTCAAAATTTGAAATTTGTTCAGATATCATTGAATCAAAGTTATGATATTGGGCTTGTTGTCCCCGCCGAACGAAGTTCGCGAGGGGACTATGAAACGGGCTCCGTACGTGTGTGCGTGTGTGTGTCCGTCCGTCCGTCCGTCCGTCTGTCCGTGTGTGCTCAAATGTTAGAAAATGCTACTTCTCCGTCATTTCTTGGCCGATTTTGATTCCGATTGTTTTATCTGATAGGGCTGGGTGGGGGCTTCCAAACTTCTACACAGAATTTTGAAATTCATTAATTATGCAAATTTATTCAAAATTGACGAAAAATGCTACTTCTCCTCTATTTCACATCGGATTTTGATTCCGATTGTTTTATCTGATAGGGCTGGGTGGGGGCTTCCAAACTTCTACACAGAATTTTGAAATTCATTAATTATGCAAATTTATGCAAATTTATTCAAAATTGACGAAAAATGCTACTTCTCCTCTATTTCACATCGGATTTTGATTCCGATTGTTTTATCTGATAGGGCTGGGTGGGGGCTTCCAAACTTCTACACAGAATTTTGAAATTCATTAATTATGCAAATTTATGCAAATTTATTCAAAATTGACGAAAAATGCTACTTCTCTACTTCACATCGGATTTTGATTCCGATTGTTTTATCTGATAGGGCTGAGTGGGGGCTTCCAAACTTCTACACAAAATTTTGAAATTCATTAATTATGCAAATTTATGCAAATTTATTCAAAATTGACAAAAAATGCTACTTCTCCTCTATTTCACATCGGATTTTGATTCCGATTGTTTTATCTGGTAGGGCTGGGTGGGGGCTTCCAAACTTCTACACAGAATTTTGAAATTCATTATTCATGCAAATTTATGCAAATTTATTCAAAATGCTGAAGGTTCATAATGTTTTCATGTTTTATATTTCAGTTGTATACATGCATTGTTGGTATTCTCTTCTTTTGCATGCAGTAACATTATTATTTTATTCACTAAAGTTTTAAGTTTCAGGCTAGTTAATTTCCACAGATCTGCACTTCCGGCGGGGACATTTATTACGCATTGCGTAATTTACTCATTCACTTGTTAGCTTTAAAAAGTGGCCATATATTTTGCCTTTAGGGCATGCTCACTGAAGCGTGACCCAATGATTTTCCCTGAATTTCACATGAAAGGTAGCTGAGAAGTACAGCTACATGTACATGTCTCTTTATTCAAATTTCGTCAAAGATTCCTGATTCAAAAATTACAGAGATTTGTTTTAGGGGCAACTTATTTTTTGTGTTGTATTTATATAATTTTGTTTATTTGTTTGTTTGTTTTTAAATGTGAAAGTGTATCATTTACTTAAGTGGTTAATCCTTGTATCTAACAATCTAGACATGGGATAGACAATAGTGTGTTATTTTACCCCCACCAAACGAAGTTTGAAGGGGGTATATAGGAATCAGCGTACGGTCTGTTGGGCAGGCGGGCGGTCTGTCCATCCGTCCGTTGCAAATCTTGCGCATCGAACTACTTCCTCATTTTTCGAGCTATGCTTGTGAAATTCACCACACTCATTGGTCGTGGGATGAAGATGTGCAAGACATATTTTTTGAATGTGTCGGAAACTGCATTGCCATGGTAACGGCATATTGTGGCAATAAATCATGTTGAAATCTTGCGGATCGAACTACTTCCTCATTTTTCGAACAATGCTCATGAAATTCGGCACACACATTGGTTTTGTGGTGAAGATGTGCAAAACATATTTTTTGAATGTGTCGGAACTGTGTTGCCATGGTAACAGCATGGCAACTGCATATTATGGCAATAAATCAGTGGGAAATCTTGCAGATCGAACTACTTCCTCATTTTTCGAGCAATGCTCATGAAATTTGGCACACACATTTGTCTTAGAATGAAGATGTGCAAGACATATTTTTGGAATGTGTCAGAAACTGCGTTGCCATGGTAAAGACATATTATGGCAATAAATTTGGAAAATATTGCAGATCAAACGACTTCCTCACTTTTTCAAGCAATGCTCATGAAATAAGGCACACATATTGTTCTTGCAGTAAAGATGTGCAAGATGTATTGTTTCAATGTGTGGCAAACTGCATTGCCATGGTAACGACATATGGCAATAAAACGGGAAAATATTGCAGATCAAACCACTTCCTCAATTTTGGAGCAATGCTCAGGAAATTTGGCACACACATTGGGGCGGGGGTATTAATCACCTTCAGTGATATGTTCTTGCTGTTGTTTATGTTGTTACTAAATAAACTGTATCATTCCTAGAGAGAGAGATTGGGGTAGAGGTTTGTATCTAATTCATTAATTGAAATATTTTTCTTTGTTTGATCTTTAAATCTCCAGAAACTGGAATTCATTCTTGGTCTGGACGTCATCACTATAGAGCTTGATACAGTCTCCATTAACGACAGTCCCATGTTCTCTTTCCCTTATATGGAGAATGGTATTCTTTATGTTGAATTTTTCATCCTTCTTTAGTGTTATACTAGTAAATAATTGATTTCCATCATCAATTATAAATAACGCTTCCAAATTTTATGTCATATCTTGGAACCATCTGAAATACTTCTGTAGTAGACTTTGAATGTGATTTAGGGGTTTGCAGATCCACATATTCTGTACAGTTGTGGTGCATCCACTGTGACACTTTTAGATAGCTGCATTCCAATTCTTGGTTTTAATATCACTTATAGACATGAATTGCTACCTTGATTAATTTCTTTTTTTAAAGAGTGACAGTGAACTAATTTATTGAAAATATTTCTCTTATTTTCAAATGGTCTTTGAATACAATTTTTATAAATCACAGAATATGCATATTATATAGAATGCTATGACTTTGTTATTAAAAAAGAACCAGTAAAATCATCATTTTGTATTTCTGTATATTCAGGAAACAAGTTGTATAGGTCTTGACTATCATATCATCCTTGTATTTGATTTCTAGGTATTTCATTGAAGAAAGTTGGAGACTTTACCTACCTCGAAAGTAGCCTAGGAGTTCTGGCACAGTGGGACAGGAACATGACTGTCTACATCACAGTGCTAGCAGAGCTCAAAGAAGCTACTATCGGTCTATGTGGCATGTACGATGATAACCCAGAAAGTAAGTTTGCTCCTTCACCGCTCCTCACCATGGGATAAGTCACAAATTGCATACTTGGTACCATTGCTTAGTAAATTGAATTGATACTGAGTCAATTATTTATCTTAAAAAGTACAGCTCTAAAGAATAAGTTACAAAGTCCATTGAAATAATTTTTTTTAAATAATAGAACAAAATAAGTATAAGAATGATAAGAATAGACAGAATACAGTCACGTACATGTATCTTGTATAGTGTCCTTTGCATTTTTACATTGTAAGAAAGCACAAAATGTTTGGAAATTATATGTTTTACTAGAAAAATGCGAAATAGATAAAAATTTGTCACATACTTCCTGTACCAGATAGGTACATGTAGCTGTGTCAGAAGGTACATATAATTCTAGAAGACCAATTTCTTGAAAAGGGAATAACTTTAATTGTTTCAGATGACTGGTTGATGAGGAATGGTGATCAAGCCACTTATGCAGCTCAGATGGCCATATCATGGGAAGTGCCCTATCCAGGAGAGGTAAAAAAGAGAAATTTTCTTATTTTCCCTCATTTTTTCCCCTTTGATTTTCTTCAAATTCTATATCATTTCTTGTTTTTCTATATTATATGTTTAAATGTTCTTCCTTGTTTCCTCTGCCATTCATTTTTAACATCTTCCTCCAATTGATGTAACTGTTGCGTTTTTTAATACAGACATGAATGTTACTATCAAGCTTGAGCTGGGGTTATATTTTCATTTCCTACATGTATAATTCAATATTTTTTAAAGGTCCTTCTTTATGGAAGAATCTTCCATACTTACTGAAAAATATTCCCTTGCTAAACACTTTCAAATGCCTAAGTATATAACTCACTTCTGATAAATTTGTATTCTGAAAACAATACTTGATATACTCGCACAGTCGGCTCTCTGTTCTGTTTGTTTTCTTATTTTGTTATAGTATGTACTGTATTTATTTGCTAATTTTGGGGTCATTGTAATATAAAGCTATTTGCTCTTTTTTGTTGGCCCCTCCTTCCCATTATTTATTATTTTGTCTTTAATTTGTATTGATTTTTATAGATATGTCACCTTCCTGTTTTATGTATCTTTTGTATGGAGAATGAATTGAATTTCATTAAATATTTTGAACATGTTGAGCATATTGCATGGTGGTTATAAGTGATATCATTATTTCAAAATCACTTTATTCTTCTCAATTAACAAACTTTCCATCTTATTCAATGATTTTTTCTTTCATAATGTTTACTGCTAAACTGTATATGAGTCTACTAATTCCAAAGTCCAATGTGAATTAATGAGGCCTTGATGGTTTTTAGGTTAATTAGGCTCATACCTTATGATTATTTCTTGTTTACATTTTACAGAGCTGCCAATCAATTGTTGACACCAACCCTTGTGATGTACATTCAACACGCTTTGAGATGGCCAAGAATCTGTGTCAGGTTCTTGCTGAAGCTGAAGAATTTCAACTTTGCCATCCAGATGTAAGATTGGCCAAAGTATAATTTGTTATTAGTTAATAGAAAGCTAATCTCAGTAGTTGACAAATGGGAAAATCCTAATTTTTATATTTGCAGAGATGAACATACATGTATTATGCACTTTTTGTTACATGTATATCATGTACATGTGCATACTGAAAGCTGTCAAGAGACATAAGAAAAGCTTCAGAATATCAAAATTCTCTAGACACCTGGACAAAGTTTGAAGGAAATTAGATTTATCATGCAAATCAAAACTGTTACCCTAACGTCAAACCATATTTTTCTTGCATCTTTTAAAGGTTGATCCGACCCTCTTTGTTGAGAGCTGTGTATATGATTTGTGTCTTTTCGGAGAGTCAAATGACCTCATGATGGATGCTCTCTGTGTATCTCTGGACGAGTACTCCCGGCAGTGTGCTCAACTCAGTGTTGTCCTCGAATGGCGCACAGAGGACTTCTGCCGTAAGTACAACAGCTTTCCCTGAGTTGTGATCATATTTTATTTAGAAGGTATACAGCAGTGGTCTACATGTATCAGCATCAGTCAGACAGAAAAAAAGGCAAATTTAATGAAGCTTGATATCATGATGGTGGCCTTCTGGCAAATATGAAAATAGAGTACTGGATAATAAAATAATATAGATCAGGTGCATGTAGTTCACAGCAGGGGCAGCACTAATATCCTTTGGCAAGATTTTAATTTCAATTTGCCCCTCTTCATCCAGGTTTAGTAAATAGGTACATGTACCTGGTAGGAAGTAATTAATTGAATGCTTTCAGCATCTTAGGAATGGCTAAAGCCAAAGTAATACACGTAGTAATACTTTGTAGACTCCTTTATTGGCATCCCCTAGGATGCATCATATGTGTGCAGTATATATATGTAGCTATAATTGTTTAATAGTACTATTACATATAGATAGACATTGCAGTAATAAGAATGCTTTCTCTGATCATTATTTTGATGGTGTCTTGAACATCGCAGCCAAGCAGTGCCCGGACATCATGGAGTACAGCGACTGCAGTTCCCTCTGCCCGGTCACCTGCGACGCCCAGGACCCTGTGGAGATGGCTAAACACTGCCCAGCTGACTGCGTCTCTGGATGCCAGTGTCCTGAGGGCACCGTTCTAGAGGCTGGACGCTGCATCACGGTCGACCAGTGTCCTTGTGTCCACAACAGGGAGAAGTACCCACCCGGAGGGACAGTGCGGTCAAAATGCAACTTATGGTCAGTGCCTTCTATTCCTGTATCAGTGATACATGTACATGTATTTGCAGACACCCCATGAGAAATTTGAATATACATGTAATAAGCTGAATTGAAAATACAGTGTAAATGTAAATGGAAATTAAAGTATAAGCATCCTGCTGAAAGCTAGCTTAGATGTCCATTACTTTTTTTTCATATCACACAAAACACATGCTACATGTACTCTTCAGAAGTTGTTCAGAATTTGTTCCTTACTGCCTGCAAGGAGGGTCCTTTGGATTGTAAACAGTCTGCATGCTAAGCCATTTGCCACTACATTGGTGACCCCCATGTGATATTTGATAAGGGGCTGTATATTTTTCAACAGGCATCTTTTTGTTTCTCTTAAGAAGTTTTAAATCCCACTTCTAACACCGAAATTTTCAATTTTCTTTCTCTCATAGCACCTGTGGGGAGGGCTGTGGGATTGTGAGCAGTCTCCATGCCAAGCCACCTGTCAGTCAGTTGGTGTCCTCATTATATGAACTTGACATGGGGGCAGTACAACTTTCAGAAAGTGCCCTTTTCTTTAGAAGTTTTTAAATACCACTTCTGACACCGAAATTTTCAATTTTCTTTCTCGCATAGCACCTGTGAGGGAGAGCTGTGGGACTGTGAGCAGTCTCGATGCCGAGCCACCTGTCAGTCAGTTTAGTGATCCTCATTATCTGAACTTGACATGGGGGCAGTACAACTTTCAGAAAGTGCGCCTTTCTTCAGAAGTTTTCAAATCAGACTCCTGACAACAAAATTTTCAATTTTCTTTCTCTCATAGCACCTGTGAGGGAGGGCTGTGGGATTGTGAGCAGTCTCCGTGCCAAGCCACCTGTCAGTCTGTTGGTGACCCTCATTATCTGACCTTTGACAAGAGACAGTACAATTTCCAAGGAGGTTGCCGCTACATTTTAGTGGAAGTAGGTATCATTTAGGGTATCATTGCTGATTAGAATGTCATTACGAGTTTCTGCCGTCAGAGGCCATCCGAGTTAGAGCCCCAAAACTCGGATTTGACGCATTGAGATTCAGAACGTACAGCACGCGCGATTGAGCTCTTATCATGTGCCTTAAGCCATGAACGTCCTTGAGCGTGCTTTAGCGCTGATAAGACTCGCCAGCAGAGCTTGACTGAAAAGATTATGAGAACAAAAAAATCTCTGCATTCAAAAAGTATATCCTTTTTTTTTAACTCCAAGTTTGCGAACGAGGATTCGTATACCAAAATGGCGTGTAAAGCATGAAAATCGGGCAGGTAATGCCGGAGATATTATATTAAAATACACAAAAATATTTCAGATGCGACTCGTGTTGGAGACATTTCCCCCCACGCGGTATAGAGGTATGTTTACAACGACAGCTGTTTATCAGCTGCATGAGATTAAGGGCTGGCCTTATGCCTTGAAGGTCGTCTGATTGCGACTTCATTACACTAATATTTCTTTATTTCATATCTTCATTTTGCTTTTGATGTTATTACCAGAACTTCGAAAACGAAACGCTAACCCGAATACAACTTCAAACGGTAGAAAATGACCCCGTAGAAGCGAAGATAGGTATTATTCAGTACTTTAAAATTGAAACATTGAGATCCGAGTAACTGAGCGAGAGCTACAACGAGAGATCGACGGACGCGTATTGCCTCGTTGTAGAAATAGGCCTAAACTCGGAATTCAATGAGTCAATTTACGTACAGTGACATACGCAGAACAAGGTGTAGTCTCGCTCCCTAGACCGCAGAGTTGTCAGAGCCTTATGAAGAAAAACAAAAAAGACGAGAGACAAAGGCTGGCCTACCTTTAGTACAATGGGGGGGGGGATCTTTTCTGAAAACCATTCTGTTACCTAGGCCTAATAATAAAAAAAATAAGAGCTATTGGGCTATGTGACCCCACTGAATAAATTTAAATTACGGACAGCAAGATAGCCAAGAAAAAAAAAGTACAGTAGGCTTATGTTCTAACATGCATTTTTAGGCCTATATTGCCAGAAGCGGACGTAGAGACATGTTAGGCACATTTCTATTTCACCCCATTAACGATGATAATTGTAATTAAAATGTTTGATTCATTTTCAAGCATTTTCAAAGAGATTTATACACGATACTGAAATCACTTTCTTTTTAACTTGAACATGTGCAAGTATGAGTAGAGACTAACTAAACTGTACGACGATGTGCGCGAGCTAGCTCCAGACGAACAAGCCCACCCTGGCCTGTGCTGATGCTCAGATTACTGGCCCAAGGCCTTGTGTTGACTGAAGGATTAACTTAAAGATAACCATCTCCAGGGGGCTAGGGCCCCCAATCTGAAAGGCAATGAGTCAATGCTCCAACGAAGGAAATTCATCATGTGCAATAAAATTATTTTAAAGTTTAGAGACATAAAAATATATTCAGGAAATAATGTCTTTATCGATTTCATATAGATTTTAACAAACAGTCCATGTAGGAAATAGAATTTTATTGAAAATACTTCGGTAGCAGAAGAAGGCCTATTTTTTTTCAAGAGATGGGAAGCAAAAAGTCACATTTGTTACTTGTGATTCAACAACCTTTTATGACAAGTCTGATTTACATGTTGTATGATACCATCTTTATAGACAGAATCCATCTTAGTTAAAGCCATTAGTTCACATAAATGAAAACAGAATGGCAGTCTTTGTTTTAATATTGCAGGATTATGTTGAGCAATACCTTACGGTCTTGGCAGAGAATACAGAGTGCAACATGCGCTCCTCCCGAAAAGTCACATGCACCAAATCCGCGACCGTCATTGTCAATGGAACCAACCCGATAGACCTCAAGCAGGAACAGGTTGTATACATTGATGGTGAGGAAACCATCTTGCCTTACACCAACGGAGAGGTGATGGTGCGAAGAGCATCCTCTAAGTTCATTTTCGTCGAAGGGAATGGATTCCTGGTGAAATGGGATGGCATCAACAGGCTCTATGTGACACTTTATCCAGAATACATTGACAGGGTAGGTCACCTTTGTTCTTTTATACAAATATTTGGTCAGGTGTATTGCTTCCTACATGTATTTGTCTGTTTTTTTACAGTTTTCTCTGACTACATACTGCCCAGATGCAACTTATAGACTTGAGAATGAAAGACGAACCACATGTACATTTATTTATGATCATGTTTTCAATTTTATTGTTACATATATATCATACTATGAGAATTTTTACAAGTAGTAACTTTTTTAAAAATGGGGTGTGTGATTTGTACTAAATTTTTCTCATGTACATGTACATGTAGGTTCAGGGCATCTTATATATGTAGAAATGATCATGTGCAACATGTACATTTTTTGGTCAAGAAATTGAAAAGAGAGATACATGTACCTGGAGAGCGACTGTGTAGCAGCAGACATTATATTACGAGGGTCACTGTACATGTGTATCTTGTAGAGGAAGCAAATGCACATACATCACAAAATATGTCTTAGACTTTATAGCTTTTTCTGTCTTTCTAGGTGCGTGGTCTTTGTGGTACCTATGACCACAACCAGAATAATGATTTCATGACACCGGCAGGTGACATCGAAACCAGCATAGTTGCATTTGCCAACAAATTTGCTGTAGACCCCGAATGCCAGGAGACAGAATCGCCACTCCCACTCTCCCCGTGCAGTCTCAACTCCCACATGGAGAGCTTTGCAGCCGAAAAGTGCGGGGTGATGAACGGGGATGCGTTCAGACCGTGTCATGGAAGTGTGAGCCCTGACATGTACTACGAGATGTGCCTGTACGATGTCTGTGGCTGTGATGCGGCGAGTACGCTGGAATGCCTATGTGAGGTCATTGCAGGGTATGCAACGGATTGTGCCAATGAGGGGGTGTATGTGAACTGGAGAGACCATCCCTCCATTTCTGAGTACTGCAGTGAGTATTTTCAATCATCCTTGAGTAGCTATTTCTTGAAAATTTGACCTTGTTATGATTATGTATACATGTACCTGGCTGCTTAATGACATAAAAGCAGAGTGAATTTAATATGCAAAGTTAGAAAGGTAGAAATGGAGGAAATAGTGGTACATTTACATGCAAGAGAGCATTTATTGTTATTGGAGATGACCTGAAAAGTGGTCAGTCTTATACTTCCTTCTTCTTCTAGTAATCTTCAAAGGGCTATGCAGCCTATAAGAAGATGCATATATATATAATAATTATATTTTTTATTCAACAAGCAATTCCAGTAGATTCCATCCAGAGTTGCCTTGGTCTTGGTATTCAATTGATTAATATGGCAGCCAATAGAACAATGTGGAGAGCAATGCCTCTCACCCAATCCAGGGGAAAATATGGGTTGAAAAAGAGTAATGAATTAATGAAAGAATGAATGAATTTATTGAAAACACTGAAATAAATTTAATGCTACTTTGTTTTCAAAATGATAACTGATTCACTCTGATAAAATACAACATTGAGTGATATAATACATACAGTACATCACTCTAGGGTAAGATATATTACTTGGCTTTTATGGGGCGCCAAGTGTTCACCTACTTATTCCGTCCAAATCTGGCTCATTTTGTTACAAAATTCAATCAAAACTCGTTTTTGTTACAAAATTATTGAATAGCTATTCATTTTGTAACAAAATGAATTTAATAGGGTAATTTTGTAACAAAAAAAAATTCTGTTACAAAATTAAAATTACGGAATCATTTTGTAACGAAAATCATTCTGTTACAAAATCAACATGACAAAATTTTCATTTTGTTACAAAAATCATTCTGTTACAAAATGAACATGTCCAATTACATTTTGTAACGAAAATTATTTTGTCCGTTCTCATTTTGTAACGAAAATAATTTTGTTACAAAATTAACATACGAAATTATTTTGTCCATTCTCATTTTGTAACAAAAATCATTCTGTTACAAAATGAACATGACAAAATTATTTTGTTCATTTTTATTTTGTAACAAAAATTATTTTGTTACAAAATTATTTTGTTCATTTTCATTTTGTAACCAAATTCATTTGGTTACAAAATTAGCATGACAAAATTTATTTTGTCCATTGTCATTCTGTAACAAAAATCATTCTGTTACAAAATTAGCATGACAAAATTTATTTTGTCCATTTTCATTTTGTAACAAAAATAATTTTGTTACAAAATTAGTATGACAAAATTTGTTTTGTCCATTTTCATTTTGTAACAAAAATCATTTTGTTACAAAATTAGCATGACAAAATTGGTTTTGTCCATTTTCATTTTGTAACAAAAATCATTTTGTTACAAAATTAGCATGACAAAATTGGTTTTGTCCATTTTCATTTTGTAACAAAAATCATTTTGTTACAAAATTAGCATGACAAAATTTATTTTGTCCATTTTCATTTTGTAACAAAAATCATTTTGTTACACAATCAGCATGACAAAATTGGTTTTGTCCATTTTCATTTGGTAACAGAATGAGTTTTGAGTGAATTTCATCAGCAATTGAGGCAAGTCTGTACAGAATAGGTTGGTGAACACTTGGCGCCCATAGTGTCGTCAAGTGTTTTACCGAATAGGAAAGTGAACACTTGGCGCCTCTCTGTGCGCCAAGTGTTCACCTACCTATTCCGTAAAACACTTGGCGACCCCATGGTCGCCAAGTGTTCACCGACCTATTCGGTAAAATGCCCAACCTTCCTTTCTAGTCAAATCAGCGACATATAAACAAGAACGCTGATTGGCTGCCTGGTTGGCATACCAAGCTCACATGATCCCCCCCCCCCCCCCCCCCCCCCCCCCCCCCCCCCCGTTCTCCGCCCTCCCCACGCTATTGGGCAGTGCGAGCTAGCGCATAGCGCGCGCTGTTTAATTATGCGATCGAAGTACTAGTGTACGTACGTGTACGTACTACGTCGATTTGTATATAGGATATTGCATGCAGATCGTCCATCTTTATCATACACTGTACTCAATCCATACGCCACATCGGAAAGATCCTTTATTTTGCTGCATTTAGAATGTTATGATTGTGTCATATCGAGGCAGAAATAATAGAAGGTAAGCTTGAAACTGTAAACAAAGCTTAGACTGTCTACAGAGTACTGCTATAGTATACATGTAGGCTAGGCTCAGAGCAAGGAGTTGATAACTCCTTGCTCAGAGTAGACGTTGTAATTCCGGACAGGTTGTTAAACTTAATCCGGACAGGTCATTTTTAAACAGTAAATTGAAAAACTTTTCATGCAAATTGTCACAAATCTTTCACAGGATAGGTTGAAAATCATGTGAATTGCAAATATTCACTGGTTTTAGTTATACTTGATGCATGTTTTCCGTAAAATCTGGAGGCAAAATTGCCAGGCTAATTTTTGTTAAGTGTCCGGAAATGCAACTCCCTATCCTAGTGTAGTCAAACTTAATAGTACTATTATTAGTAGTAAAAAAAAAACACTCACACTTATGCGAGGTTATTGGAGATAACCTCGCACTGTGTACCTTCATACCGTGAGCAATTGCCTCCCATAGCAAGTGTGTGATATCTTGCACATATGTGTGCGGCAGAGGAGCAAGATCACCGACCAAAAACAGCCTGAAAATTTCACTTGTTCAAGATGATAAAGATCCTATCAAAGGATCTGGCATGAAATTAGATATTCTATCACTCTAAAATGTAGAAGGAAGTATTTTCTCAAAATTTTGCTGATTTTATAGTCAAGGATTGTAATTCCGAACAGATTGTATTACCGAACGTGTACAGTTAAGCATCTAAAATGGGTTTTCATACGCGTGGGATTACGCGTATGAAAACCACACTATTGAAACAAAGGTTGTGTCTTTTTTTCCATAGGTTTCACATGTTCGGAAATACAGTACCTTTTTCAAGGGACCAAAACACCACGTCGTAGGGAAGGGTTCACTCGGAAGGAAATATCTTTTTAAAATTCCATCAACTTCTTTATCTGTAGGACTTTGAGCATTCATTATGTAAGTTTGACAGATAGACCCCTATTCGTTTGATATTTTATTTGCTATCGAATCATTGATTTTCTGAAAAGTATTCTGACACTGGATCCACCACCTTATTGGTGTTTTTACCTCTTCAACTTTTAGGTCGTGACAGACCAAAATTGACACAGCTCCATATAGTGATGGTCCCGTGAGTGTAAAAAAACTAATACCTACATATATGATATAGCGGGCATAGGCCTAGACCGAAAATTCTGTCTCTCGTTCGTTAGCTCTTTGAGACAGAAATGGTCGTACTCGTATCACTCTGCTGTGCAAACCGAATACACATTGACTTACACACTAATAACAGTCTGAAGTCCGCAGCATACTCATTCATCTTTTCAAGAGGTTGTATAACCCCCTTCCAGGAAAAAGGTCATTTTTTCATTGCTCTAGTTGTTTATTCTGGCTCTTTTATCAATAATATGTAATAACTGAACATTAAAAAATACTGTTTGGGTGGTTTTCCTCAGAATTTCCTGTTTTGGTCAAAATTTTGCTAGGTGGTATTTACCAGTAGTTATTAATTGCCCGAAAATTCCAGCCCCAGTATTTCTTGGTCAACCCTGTTTGGGTTAGAATTTTAAATTTTGGATGTAAAGTTGCATTTTGGGTCATTTTGAAACTCTTTAAAAAAAATTTTTTTTAGTCAGATGGGGTGTTATAAGGCCCTTAAACATTTGGGTAAATTTTTCTTTGGAAGCTTAGGGACAATATTTTGTCAGAAGGAAGAGCTGTGGATTTTTTAAACGAAAAATATTCAATACTGACTAAACTGTTCATGGAGAAGGGGGTGAAGTATGTTTTATGTACCTTCTGAAATAAAAACACCAAAGTGCCCCTTGATAAAGCTTTGCTTCCCCCCCCTCCCACGTCTATATAAAGAAAATCATCTTGGTACCTTCTGACGATGAGAATTAAAAGCGTTTTATTCATTTCAGTTCAAATTTACATAATATACCCCCCCCCCACTTCCATTGTCCGAGCCCGATATTCTGCCACTGAATCGGCCAATGGGGGGGGGGGGGCACCTTCAGTTCGGCGGACAAAAGATGCCCCCTCCTCCACTTCCATTGTCCGAGCCCGATGTTCCACCAAGGCTCAGACAATGTAAGGGGGCACCTTTTGTCCACCAAACAAAAGGTCCCCCCCCCCCACATCCATTGTGCGAGCCCGACATTCCACTGCCTCTGAAATATATCATCTAGTCCACAATCAATTTTTAAGTAATAGCTAGACAGTTGCATCATTAAGCGAGAAGAGCTAGCAACCTCAATGTCGCTGCTGGGTGGACATGGTGGGGATACATTAATTAGTAGTGGACACACTTCTTCCCATAGCACAAGATTAAAAACTTTTTTAAAAATTGTCTTTCATGTGTACAGATGCCACAGGTAACCTGCACATTGGATTCTTCTGATGCTATGGCAAGTACAGTCAGCCATCACTGCTAGTATTCTGAAGAAAACTGCTGTCTGTCTTAGTCCAGGCATAACATTACTTGCAAAGGACCTAAAGGTAAATGAAAGTATGGTAATCTGAAACTTTTTTAGTCTTATGACATATTTCCATCAGTCACTAGTTGTTTTTTCTATGTAAACCATCAAGCTAATGACAAGTTCAAATGAATCTTAGAATGAGTACTAACTGTTTAGTAAATTCCACACTCCCCCCCCCCCAAAAAAAAATAAATAAATAAAAAGAATAAACAAAGACGAAATTTGTTTTACATTGTCATAATAAGCACCTGTGTATTATGCAAATATATCAGATGCTATATTAATTTAAAATTCATGCTCTCTTTCTTTCTTCAATTATCCAAACATAAACATGTAACAGTAATGGCTTTTTAGTATACTAAACTTAAATCTCTAATATTTCTTTAGATCAGGCACAACAATACTTCCTGTTTTAAATACATATGCTGATTGCAAACTTAATGGTGTAAGACAAAATGTTGATATACATGTACATACACAAAGTAGAAGTAAATAAAAAATAAAGCTTAGCCAATAGATTGGCCCTTTCCAGAATCTTTCAAATGAGTAAATGACCTAGGGGACAACAAATTAGATCTCTCATCAACTGATTCTTCTTTTTTTCAGTTCTTCTGACTGTTTGCAGTATACTTGAGGATGACTCCATGTAGACTGGACCTTGACTGACTGCAGGGTTCTCCTGGTATCCACAAAGGTCACTGCAGATTGTACTGAGCTGCAAACTGTCCTTCTTGTTCACCCATGAAGCCAAAGGGAGCCTTTCATTTATGCATGCATGGAATGATAGATGATTAAAAAGTAACAACATATCAGGGCAATTCTAAGGTGTATTAGGTCATTTGTTTTCCCCATACGTTACCAGGTATTATGGAGTTCTGAGCATTATTGACTTCGAAAGTGTAATTTTCCTTGACATTTGTTGGGATGTACACTCTAGTAGGGCTCTTAAATCAATATAATGAATATATACTAAAATCTTCAATCTAGTCGGTAGCGTAAGGGGCAAAATACATTGGACTTGCCCATCAAACAAATAAAAGTAATAAATTAGCAAGAATAAGGTGCCATGGACTTATTAGTTACAGAACATTCATTTATAACTGAAAGACAAGTTACAATGATACAACCTACCATTACAAACATCCTTACCTCTCTTTTGTTTTCTGTATATATATCGTCTGACATGATTAAATGTTAATGTTACCACCTCATCTGGATAATTTAATGAAATAGTTCAGATTCAAACTGTAATGGTACAAAGCTTTGCATATTTACTGTTCTCTGTCCTGGTAGAGTAAATGATGCTGTCTCTCCATCAGAGATATTATAAAAATATTTTTATGTGCAATGTTCTGTTTGTTAAATACATGTAATATACATGTTCTAGGCCTTGTTTGGTATCATAAAATGTGGCACTCTCAGACATTTTATCTCACTGAATGCTCGCCATGCCATTCATGTAAGGTTCATTCACCTCTTGGTACGGACTCGGCTAATGCATTGTTTCTCTATCTATGCTTTCCCCCTTTAACTGAGACAAACTCAGTTGGTCAAAGACTATTGGCATGGCTTGCTGAACTGAGAAATGTTTTTCATGACCTCTTATTTTATTATTCTTTAAAAATATTCTGTTTATTTTCCCCTCTTTTCTTATTTCTGTTTTCTATATTATGCAAAAGATGACCAATGTGAGTTCTATTTCTGGTTTTGTAACAAATGATGGCACACACTTTATTCTTGTTCATTATTATAGCACAATTATGTTTGAAGGGAACTGTATACTGCAGTATATTAGTTCTTGTGAATGTAATTGGTAATAAAATATCTAGCAATCTTTTGATATAAACACCCTGTGTATTCTCTCTCTCTCACACTCATTGCTTCCTCTTCACCCCCACCCCCCCCCCCCATTTTCCCCTTTCTTTATTTTCTCTTTCAAATTATAAATGACATGTTAATGAGGGATGTGGTGGAATTCAGTCGTAGCATAACATTTTTTTTTAAATACCCAGGTAATATTTTTATTTGGATCTTCTTTTATAAATTTTGAGTTGATACATGTACATGTGCAACTTAAAATGTACATGTGCATGTTTGCAACCAGTGGTAGGCTTTATGGAACAGTTATTCAATTCAGTTTTTCTGTCCCTGGTGTTCTAGTTGATGCATTGTATATTTGGTCAATTTATTTTTATTACTTGTAATGTTTCTTTGCCAAATAAAGTAATGATAATGAAATATAGAAAAACCAAATAATATTGTAACCCCAAGGTAAATTTGCAGTGATGTAAGTTGTGTGAGTGGAATGATTAACTGAAAGTGGCTGTGTGGTTGATATGATGCATGAATGTCGACCAGTTTGAATGTAGGGTATGTCGAGTTTGTGTTTTCCAGCTTCCTTTGGGTTAATCTAAGGATCCAGGGGCAGATCCAGTATTTTTAAATGGAGAGGGGGGGGGGGTGGTATTCTACTTGTACTTATTCAAAATTTCCACGGGGAATTGCCCCCCCCCCCCACCTGGATTGTTGCCCCTGTAATTCACAAACACACCACACACACAAATATACATGTAGATCTGTATTAAAAATACAAAAAGGGGTCCAGACCTCATGACTCCCCCCCCCCCTCATCTGATCCGTGGGATATGTGTGGCACCTTATCTTAAGTGTGCTTCCCCACCCCTTGATCCGCTTCAAAGCCTGCATACGGATTTCAAACCCTGGACAGTTGTTCATTTCTCAAAAAGTAAACAGAAAATGATGCTGGCAAGCCTATATTACTCGTTCAGTAACTCTTTCAAAAAAAACTCTACAAAGCCCGGACTAAAAGAAATATGCAGGCAAATGCATCAAAATTTCCAAAAAAGTAGGCAGCAACACACAAAAAAATTCTACAATTATAAAAGAAGTGAAATAAGTGTCAAATTTGTGAATTTTGCATAGAAACGTATGTAGGCCGCGCGCGCGTCAACATTTGCACAGCCACGCACGGCCCTCCATGCGCGCTCCTTGACTGCATTGAATCTCCGCGCGTGCAGACATACGTGCCTACTATGGTATGCACCCCCCACCCCCCCCCCCCAACGCACAAGCACAGCGCACAACAAAAACACACACACGTCGCTGATTTGACAGGCAGGAAGGATTAGGTTGCATGCATGTTGTGCACGAACGCGAACGTACACGGGCATTTTACCGAATAGGTCGGTGAACACTTGGCGCCCATAGGGTCGCCAAGTGTTTTACGGAATAGGTAGGTGAACACTTGGCGCACAGAGAGGCGCCAAGTGTTCACCTTCCTATTCGGTAAAACACTTGGCGACCCTATGGGCGCCAAGTGTTCACCAACCTATTCTGTACAGACTTGCCTAAATTGCTGATAAAATTCACTCAAAACTCATTCTGTTACAAAATGAAAATGGACAAAACCAATTTTGTCATGCTAATGAAAATGGGCAAAACCAATTTTGTCATGCTAATTTTGTAACAAAATGATTTTTGTTACAAAATGAAAATGGACAAAACAAATTTTGTCATACTAATTTTGTAACAGAATGATTTTTGTTACAAAATGAAAATGGACAAAATAAATTTTGTCATGCTAATTTTGTAACAAAATGAATTTTGTTACAAAATGAAAATGGACAAAACAAATTTTGTCATGCTGATTTTGTAACAAAATGAATTTTGTTACAAAATGAAAATGGACAAAACAAATTTTGTCATGCTAATTTTGTAACAAAATGATTTTTGTTACAAAATGAAAATGGGCAAAACCAATTTTGTCATGCTAATTTTGTAACAAAATGATTTTTGTTACAAAATGAAAATGGACAAAACAAATTTTGTCATACTAATTTTGTAACAGAATGATTTTTGTTACAAAATGAAAATGGACAAAATAAATTTTGTCATGCTAATTTTGTAACAGAATAATTTTTGTTACAGAATGACAATGGACAAAATAAATTTTGTCATGCTAATTTTGTAACCAAATGAATTTTGTTACAAAATGAAAATGAACAAAATAATTTTGTAACAGAATAATTTTTGTTACAAAATAAAAATGAACAAAATAATTTTGTCATGTTCATTTTGTAACAGAATGATTTTTGTTACAAAATGAGAATGGACAAAATAATTTCGTATGTTAATTTTGTAACAAAATTATTTTCGTTACAAAATGAGAACGGACAAAATAATTTTCGTTACAAAATGTAATTGGACATGTTCATTTTGTAACAGAATGATTTTTGTAACAAAATGAAAATTTTGTCATGTTAATTTTGTAACAGAATGATTTTCGTTACAAAATGAAATCGGACAAAATGATTCCGTAATTTTAATTTTGTAACAGAATTTTTTTTGGTTACAAAATTACCCTATTAAATTCATTTTGTAACAAAATGAATAGCTATTCAATAATTTTGTAACAAAAACGAGTTTTGATTGAATTTTGTAACAAAATGAGCCAGAATTGGACGGAATAAGTAGGTGAACACTTGGAGCCCCATAGGCTTTCACATATTATACTCTTTGTTGTAAAAGAGACATCAGTTTTACTGCATGTGTGATTATTCCATTATTTTTCTGACAATTTTCTACCAAGGTGTCCAGTGTGACGGAGGTCAGGTCTACCAGCAGTGTGGGCCGACCTGCGGTCAGACATGTCGTGACCTTTCCGTGACTTGCGTGGAGACGGAGGAATGCGTTGAAGGATGCAACTGTCCGGACAACACTGTGCTGGACGACGAGGGCAACTGCATCTCGCCGGTCAATTGTCCCTGCTACCATCAGGACCAGTCGTACCCTGCTGGGTCCCTCATTGAACAGATGTGTCAAGATTGGTAAGACCCATAGCTAATAATGAGAGATAGTTGTGACACGTGCGTGTGTGCATGCTCAAAGGTCAATTCATGGAGCTCCAAACAGTTCCCACCCACAAACACCTCTTTGGGAGGGAACTACATGTAAAGTGCTCATGAACACGTGTGTGTCACAACTATCTCTCCTCTATTAGCTATTGTAAGACCCTCATTCTCCTTCCCGAGCATGACATTAGGTGGTGTTCTGAAAACTATTTCCTCTTTTAATGCTCATAACAAATCCAAATTATGATCACTTATTGGTGAATGACTGTGCATCAGAGGCGTCGATTTGTTGGAAATAGACAAAGCATTGGAGGGGCAGAGCATTGTTCACAAACAGTGCTTGCCCCTCCAGTGCTTTATCTATACCTAACGAATCGACGCCTCTGCTGTGCATACATACAAACATATACATGTATGTAGGTGGCTGCATATGTGGAGAGATCATACACAAATGCCAATGAAAAGGAGCATTTTGAATTTGATACGACAATTAGAAATCCCTATTAAAATAACAAAACAATTTCAGAATACCACCCCCTTACTTTTATTAGAGGGGTCCCTTTGATATAGATATTACTTCTCAAAAGCAAAGGGGTTTTTGCTACAATTCTTGATTGAATGATATTGGAAACCTAAGTTGTTGTGAATTTTTTTAGAATGTTACCGTCAGCCCCCACTTCTCATGCAAAATTGCCCACAGTGCATCTCATTACTACATGTATGACTGGTGCCATCATTCAGCCTATAATTGTATGCTTTTCTTCTCTACTTTCTTCTCTACTTTCTTCTCTACCCCTCAAGCTACTGCATCAATGGAACGTTCCACTGCAAGGGTGAGAAGTGCAATGTGACTGACATGTGTCCAGAGAATCAGCTCTACGACCAGCTGGCCCCAGGCTGCCCTTTGACCTGCGAGAGTGTGGCACATGGCTTCAGCTGCGGTGTGGAGGCAGGCCCTGGATGCAAGTGCCCGGAGGGGTACCTGCTAGATGTAAGTATGTGAGTGGAGATGGTGAACATAATACCCAAGTCACACCTCCAAACGACTCCAAATTAACCGATAACTTGGCCATGCATAGCATAGTGATATAATTTTGTGTTTAGTCTGGTGTCGGTCTCTTCGATGGACTGATCACGTATAAGCCTTCACACTACGTTTTATGGAAGGGGTCATTTGAAAGATAGTAAGGGGGCTGCCATTTTATCTCTTATTGGAGTTACTGTTTCCATTTTTTCTGCAAGTTTTCAACCTTTTAGACTTTTAAATCAGTCAAAGAACTAAGTCTAGTACGGTCATATACATGTAAATATGGGAACTCTTCTTGGAAGCATTGCATGTGGTCATTTCCTGATTCTTTCTGATGTTGTGTCTTGTAGGGAGATGTGTGTGTGCTGCCATCTGAATGTCCATGTTACCATGGAGACAGACGATATGAACATGGAGAAGTAGTCCACATTGACACATGTAATGAATGGTGAGTGGCAGTGGTGTACATGTAGCTTGGGTCCAGTTATCGTGGGGGCTCTGGTGACATGGGGGGGGGGGGGGAGGAGCACCGACGTTACTACTAGGATGAAATATGACAGAGCAAGGCCAAGTGAGGGTAGGGCATGTGAGAGATTTGTATAATTTTTCCTTTTTTGTTACCTTTCCCCTCTCCTTTTCTTCTTTTATTTCCCTTTTTTCACCCTTTTTCATTTGTCGGGAATGCATTTTACAGATATGTACATGTAATTAAAAATTCCTATAAATATTTTTGAGGTGCTTTACCCTAAAGCATATAGAAACTCTTTTCATTTATCTTTTCATTTATTTTTCACAGTTACTGCAATGGTTCTAACTGGCAATGTACCAATGATGACTGCCCTGGTATGTAATTTGAATACACGGTTGTTCTTTTTGAAGTACATGTACATACATATACATACAATATTATTTTCTGAATAGTTTGCACATATACATGAATGTACTTGTATTTGTTGAATTAAATGTTTATTCCTTTTGTCAAAGTTTGAATGGTTTAAACAGTAGAGAATGATGAAGATTAATAAAACTGACCAAAAAAAATTATCAGAGTCTAATAAATCAATAAGTTGTTATTTTGGAACAAACTCTGTAGAGTGAACAAGGATCAAATTGTCTTCATGACTGATCTCTGATGCACAAACTAATAAGTAATATTTACTGCTGTTCAGAATTAATTCAAATTTCGAAAGTAGAACTGAGATGAAATTGACCTAATGACTGATTTCTGTTGCAAATAGGCCTCTGCTCTGCTGTTGGTGAAGGACACTACACCACGTTTGATGGCAAGAAGTATACCTTCACGGGAGACTGCCGCTACACCCTTGCCACGGACATGAATGGGACATTCTCAATCGAGGTAGAAAACATCCAGTGCGGATCCAGTGGTGTCACCTGCACCAGGGCCATCGAGATCATCTTCGATGACGACTCCACGATATTCCTGGTGAGGGGCGGTGAAGTGACTGTGAACGGAGTGCCAGTTTCTCTGCCGAAGTACTACTCTGCATGGAGCATCGAGCGATCAGGGTTTTTCTATGTCATCTTTGCGAACTTTGGACTGGAAGTCCTTTGGGATGGAGGTAAGGAATAATTCATTTATTTCCATTCTGCAATAGAATTTAAAATTTATATGTCAAATGGTTTGCAGTTTGAGTCCCCTTGCTGTGGTGCTTATATCTATTGGCAAGACATTAATCTACATCTGCTATTCTCAATGCAGGTGTAATAAAAGGGTACATGTACCTGGTAGGAAGTATGTAATTCCTTCAATGCTTCCATTGCCTTAGGGCAGCTTGGCTAAAGCCAGGGTATTAGTACAGTCACTACTTTGTAGGGGCCTTAAGCATCCCCTGGGATGGATATGTGAGCAGTATAATAGATGTATATCGTAGTGTGTCTTGCAGGAGGGTGCCAACTAAAACTTGTGTCAAATTTTACATATTCAATTAATTTGTGTCATGAAAGGATAGTGAAATGATTCAAAGATATATTGACCTATTACAATTTACACGATCAACAAACTGAATGTGGAGTGAAGATTTGGTTCTGGGATAAAAGCTTTAGAAATGTTCCAAGCGGTCAGTCAGTAATGACATAAGAAATTGTATCATATTTCCTCAAAACACATGTAGGTACCCGAATCTACGTCTCCATCACACCTGACTTTGAGGGTCGCCTCTCCGGTCTTTGTGGCAATTTCGACAGGGACCAGGAGAACGATTTCACGGCTCGCAATGGCGCAGTTGAGCACAGTAGTGATAATTTTGCCAACAGCTGGAAGGTCAGCTCTGGATGTCCAGAGCTTTACAAGGAAGACCTAGTTCACCCCTGCAGGGTAAGCGGTCTTACCCCTGCATGGCTATCTGTGACAATAGGTCTAAGGTTCTGACATTTGGGTACAACTGCCTCCTTCAATCCTGAAAATTATTGCAGTATATTTTATGGCACCAGCTGTGACAGTGTACTTGGTTTTCCCCCAACTCTTTTACGAGCGGTGTATTGGTTTAAACATATATATGACTCTCTTATGGACGTTACCTCCATTTAATATCCTATTTGTGGCAAAAATTAGAGGAACAAGTTGGTGAATTTTCTAAGAGAGTAAACAGTCAAACTCATATCTATGTGTCAATGTATGTTATAATGTCAAAGGAAAGATTTACAATTTTGCCTTTGTGACGTTAGGCTTAATGACTTGTGTTTCAACATTTTATTATTTTATGAGCTTAAAGAAAGGTTTGGGGGGAAAAAAATGAAAAAAAGAAATGTTAATAACAATCAGTGGGCTTTGTTATCTGTAGGTGAACAGTCATCGCGAAGCTTGGGCACAGCGTCGATGTAGCATCATCAACTCCAGAACATTTGAGCCTTGTCACTCAGTTGTAGATCCAGAGACGTACCTTGCTAATTGTATCTATGATTCCTGTGGGTGAGTTCATACAAAATAACTTAACTCTTTCTGATGATGGAAAGAACTAAGAATTCATTTACATGTACATTTATATGTATATGTTTTGTTGTATGTTGGGATTAAGAATAGCATTTTGTTTCTTGAAATATAATTAGAAATACATGTACGTTTTCATGAACTGATTCTGTATTCCCTGTGGGAAATATTTTTCAACCAATGAAATAATAAATTTAAATCATAAACTTTTAAAAGTTTATGTATGATAATTGTTTCCTAGACTTTGTGGCACTGAAGGGGTTGCAAAGTAATAATCACCCAGATTTGTGTAACTCGGTATGCTGCTATCCTATAACATCTCTTGCTTCTGTAATAAGATGCTTGGTAAAATGTCAGAATTACTTGTATTAAAGTAGAATTGGTAGCAATGCAAGGTTAGACCAAATGGGTGTTGGACCAAACCAAGGAAGTACATGTACTAGACATACAGCATTACTGCTTTAAAGGACATGATCACTGTAAGAAGCCATCATCATTATTGCCTTGTAAACCAGGTGTGATCTTGGAGGTGACTGTGAATGTTTGTGCACAGCTATTGCTGTGTACGCCATGGAGTGCTCAAGACATGGATTTGATATTCGATGGAGATCTCAAGAATTGTGCGGTAAGTATTCATGATTGTATAGTTAAAGGGTGTTATAACTACTTCAGTTGAGACCCACCAGTTCAAATCCAGTATTGATTACTGCACAAGAAGTCTGGTGTTCTGTAAATTTCTGAAAACGAGGAAGTCTTAGCTTTTGAATTTTATGACTTTTTGGTTTACTTAATAAAAGAGCCCACTTCCAAGTATGTTGTCGTTCTCTTTAGTACATGTACCTTGCCAAAAAGCATTGATGACCTTGTATCTTTCTTCATTTTCCTGATATTGCATTTCCCTAGCAGCTTTGTACTGCTAAAGCCAACTCCAATCTGCAATTCTCTTTGTCGTCCTTTGCTTTTGGGACAATGGCTGTCAGTGTGTTTACACTTTATTTAGTCTGGATGATTATTATTGTTTTGACCATATCAGTATGATTTATAGAGTAACTGTACAGTTTACACGTATGTTAGATGTAAAAATATGATTGACCAAATTATGGAGTGATAATTTTTCAAATTTCAGCTGTCCAATGTAATGCTGGTTTTGAGTACAACACATGCGGGACAACAGCTGTAGACACCTGCGCCTCTTTTGACCGTGATCAGATAGGCTTTGGCAACTGCGCTGAGGGATGTCACTGTCCCAATGGAACTCTGTCTGCAGGTGAGCGTGAATGTGAAATTTAACCCCTACGATGTCGCCAAGTTTAAAGAAATGGACAAGTTTTTGTTGTTTTTTGCTCCATTTTTTGTTTTTATAAAGATTTTCCAAGGCATCAAACTTTACCCTGTATACTCTTTGAATCTCAAGAAAAAAAGTGCTTTCTTAGTCTATTGGATGTAATATTGCATATTGGGTGGTCAAACAACCAAAGGTATAAGTAAGGGTTTACTTTTCAGGCTTGGAGGAGGGAAAAGTGTTGTAGAGCCAGAAAGCATCCTAATAGTTCATGTAGATTCTCATGGTCTACAATATTTAGTCTTTCTGTTATTTTACAGGCCTATGAGTGGTAGAAAGGTAAAGGGATTTGGAAGGGATAAAGGTACATACCTGTACTGCATAAGCGAGGGTTTTATTTTAGTAGATCGTTGTAGGGTCATGATTTACATGTAACAGCATGTATAAAAGGGACTGGCAATATAATGTGTAAACATGTATGTAGTAGCCTGTGTTCATTATCATTTCAAAAACAACTTGCAAAGAAAAGTCAGTGTCCCAGTCATCCTTGAAAATATCTGTATGCAGAAGTATTTGTTTATACAGTATAAGTGTCCAGATAAACCCAAATTTGGCCTGCTGAAGGCAATGTGCAGTATCAAAGATAATTTGAAGCATTGTTGAATTAGGTGTATTGATAGACATGTAGGGTATATGACTTTTTTTCTTTTCTTTTCCATTGCACATTATTTTGTTGTAGATGGTGAATGCATTGCGAAGATTGAATGTCCATGTCACTCTGATGGAATTGAATATGCAGCGGGCACTGTCACTTCAATCAATTGTCAGAACTGGTGAGTTGAAAATACATCTTTATTTTAACTGGATCACTACAGAGTTCTCTCAGATCTCCTTGGCTTAAAGGAGAATGAAACCCCAAATTTGTTTGCACTTTAACTGAAGCAGAAAAATCTTAGAAGCATATCACTGAAAGTTTGAGGAAAAACGGATAAAGAATAAAAAAGTTATGAAGATTTTAAAAACCTAAAATCCCTAAATGAAATTGGTAACATACTCATGCCAATGAGATGGTATGACATTTTTGTGCTCTCTCTTTATAGGTAATAAATAAGAAAATTATCAGATTTCAGCTTTTAAACAAAGAAAATTGAATTATCAACATTGTGCTTGAAATATATTGTAAGGAATAAATAAACACCACCTATAATACAGAAATCAAATTTTCTAAGATATATTCAAGGAAAGTGGATTTTTACAACATTATTTGTATAAGGCAATTAAAAAGTATAGCACACATCACAGCATCTCATTAGCTTAATGAGGACATTGCCAATTTCATATCTCCATTCATTTAGCGATTTCAAGATTTCAAATAATCATAACTTTTTTATTACTTGTCCATTTTTCCTTAACCTTTCAATGATATGCTTCTTTGATTTTTATGCTTCTATTCAAATGCATTTATTTGGGGGGATTCATTCTCTTTTAATACAGAAACCATTCCTGTTTTTATGAAGATGAAAACATTCTGTCTCTCAAACTTATAGAAATATTAAGTATTTTTTTCTAGATACAATACATGTAACTAAAATATCGTTATGATGGACACGGGCCCTTCTTCACCCTCATATATTCAATAACATAATCTAATTCATCTTTGTATTTATAGTACTTGTCATGCTGGAACTATGGAGTGTGTTGGAGAGCCATGTGAAGGTATGTGCATCAATGTATATGAAATGGGATTTTAAAATTTGTTTCTTTTTAGATATAATGTAGTTTGGAATACAGAGAGGATAATTTCTTGGTTTCACTTTCATAATATTTCTTCCCAAATTTAAAACATTTGTTGGAAGCATTCCAGACAGTGTTCCATCAAAATATATATGCAAATTAAATACATGTGTAATTTGCTGTAATATTCTGAAAAGAGCTGTGGTCGTCTTCAAATAAATGCATGTGTGACAGTTGAGCCTGTATCCCTATGGTTTGGTTATGTGATGGAATCATTGATGAGTTTTAAAGTAAATGTGAAATCTTGTATCTTACTTAAATATATGTGTAAAAATGGAATCTGTATTTCTTTGAGTTGGTTATACAGGATGGAATCATTGATCAATTATTAAGGAAATGTGATTATCATTCATCTTTCTTCCACAGAGAGCTGTGGTCTTCTTGAATATATGTGTGATAGTGGAGCCTGTATCCCTATGGGCTGGTTATGTGATGGACTGGATGATTGTGGAGATGGCACAGACGAAACAGACTGCAGTAAGTTCTTTTTACATGTAGATGGATACATCAAAGAATAACTTTGAGCTACAAGACATGTATAAATTACGATCTAGATGTTTAGTTCATTTGAACTGGGGTGGACAAACTCTAGTTTAGTTGGCCAACTTCCCCAAGTGGATGACAGAGCTAAAGAGCTGTGAAGGGGGCAACCCTGTTTGAAACTTAGTGGCTACAGCTCCCGGGAATGTTTTACTCAGGTCAGCTGCCCAATTTATCCTTATACATGTATGTTCTGTAAGAGTGATCATGATTTACGTAGCTTAGCAAAGTATAGTGGTGACGGTGAAAATGTGTCCTGAATGCAAAAGGCATAATTGTTGGTGATATCAATGAATTTAAAGCATAATTTACTGCAATGACCATTTCAGTAATAATAATAATGATAATAATAATAAAGTCACTTTTATATAGCACATAATAATAGATTCTCTGTGCACTTTACAACGATCAATAATGCAATTGATAACATTACATGATTAATCTAAAGATTTAAATATAATAGTATGTAGTAAATGATAAGTAGTTTAACATAAATGCATATCGGATACAACGATGAAAAAAATCAGATGTAATATAAGTAGTATAGATTTATGAATACAGTAATATAATAGTTGAATAATTAAGATCTTAAGATATTACATCCTGTAATTTATCCTAATCGTGTAGTTGAGATATTTACTAGCCCTAAGTCCTAATGATATGGTTCCACATGTACATGTACCTCTTTGGAAAAAGAAAATTCCAACAATTATGCATTTCGCGTTCCTGACACGTCTTTGCATATGACTACCTTCTGCTACCTTGCAAACCTGATTTTTCTTCTTTGTAGCCTATGAGTGTGACCCTGATGAGTTCCAGTGTGCAAGCAGTGGTCTGTGCATTGATGGAGATTTCTACTGTGATGGCACTCAGGATTGCACTGATTCTTCAGATGAAATTGGATGTGGTGAGTTATGACACTTCCACTTCGGTGGATTGTTAGAGGAAAATGTAGAGTACTAGTCATGTATTTTCATTTTGAAAGAAACTGTCTAGAAGTTATTCAGAATGGCTGATCTGATTATGTATATGTACATTAAATACATATGTATTAAAATTGTGTAAAATTGTGTCTTGTGTGTTATGATTGATACATGTAATTCAGAGTAATCAAAATTATTACAAATGGACAAAATCTTTGCTGGAAAATCACTAACAAGGAAATACACTGGACTCAGATAGGGTACATACATTACATGTAAGACGTACTACACAAACACGTGGGAGCAGAATTCGGTCCAAAAGTGTTAACTACATGTACATGTACATGTGCATGTATTTCTAGTCACTTCTGAAATAGAGAGAATTTTAAGAGCAATCATTTTAAATGGGACATTGCTACTATAAGTAAAGTACATGATATTCTTCCACACAGGAATAGAATTAATCAGAAAGATCATTTATATTCTTTACCAGAACCCTTTAATAAATAAATCTTTCCTTTTAATATCTTCATTCTATGCCATGTCAGTTGTCACCTGTGGCCCTGATGAATTCATGTGTGGAGATGGTGTGTGTATCCCTAAATCTTTTGTGTGTGATGGTGACTTGGACTGCAGTGAGGGTGATACCGCTGATGAGGATGATTGTGGTAAGTAAAAATACTACATGTACTTTAGTGGTTTTAATCAGGTTGTATGATTGGGCGACCATATTTCGCGCACATTTTAAAAAATTCTTAGGAATGTATCTTTTTGACCCATAATTTCTCATATTCTGCAGTAATTTATGTAGATCAACTAAATGGAAAGCAAAATTGTGGACAACAAATGGGTCCAAGAAGAAAATTGATTGACAAAGAATTTCAGAATTCAGGGAAGTTATATAATGGAAGGGTTGTTGTACATGTATGAATTACATTGTATGAAAGGCAACCGTCCCTAGTGCACCCCAAAGTACATGAACATGATCTTTGTATAGATAAAGGTGTGACTATGAAAGTTTAGGAACAACCATGTGAAAATCCAGAATTTTACTTGCTTGATTCTACCAGTTACTCCCAGCCCGACCTCATCTAAGAACGTCACCTGTGCATCTGACCAATTCACTTGTGACAATGGCCTATGTGTGCCAGGTGGTAATGACAGCGTAGTCTGTGACGGGATCAACGACTGTGGAGACATGTCAGATGAGAGCTATTGTGGTAAGTCATTCAAAATTCTATTCACTTTTTGATTGAAAATCTGTGATATCATCTTTGTCCATGGGCAAGTCCAAGGTATTTGGTCATATATGTCCCATATTTTACTAAGTTTTGTGGAATAATGAACTTTATAATTGACATCAAAATTATCTATTTTCATGATATTAATTCTTATCTAGGCTATAGTGTGGATATCAACTTTCAATTATCAGGCGTATTAGAATTTCTGATTTAGTCTGTAAAGTGTGGGATAAAATACTTTGGATTTGCCAGCAATAATCTGTAATGAAATGCATTTGTATACTGTAGGACAAAATATCAAGAAATGCACACAAAAATGAAATACATGTAGTTGTGATGGTTATTTTTCACTAGTATCTTTGATCAATTGTAGGACAAAGTTATACAGAGATACAAAAATCAGAATGGCTGGAATGGGAATCTTATTTCACTTTTACCAGCAATGATATAAGATGGTATTGCATGAAAAAAATTAAAAAGGATATCAAATTTGGGTGATCGACATCCAGCTGTACTTCTGATTATGTAGAGTGACTGATATGAAGAAAGACAAACATGTAGAGATTAACAAAACAAAACAAAATAGGAAAGAAAAAAAATCTGTAAACTCAGTAATTTAACTTTGTTCAGTTACATGTGTCTGCTTCATTGTTTGCATTCATGTAGGCACAACCCCACACCCACATCCACAAACCACGAAAACGAGTTGCTCAGAGAACCAGTGGCGATGCCAAGAACCTGCTGATTGCATCCTCTCCACACAGCGCTGTGACGGTGTATCAGACTGCCCTAATGGATCTGATGAGTTTGGGTGTGTTCAGCAGACCACCATGCCTACCAGGATCACAACAAAGGCTACTTCATCCACAGCCATTGTGACCACCAAAGCACCACCTACACCTGTCGTTACTACAATGATTGAAACAACACCAGCAATCACTTCACCAGCAGTCACTACCCCAGCAACAACAAGTCGAGCAGTTACAACATCAGCAATGACAACACAAGAAATAACTACTCTAGCAGTAACAATTCCTGCCGTTACTTCTCCAGCAATAACGTCAGCTGCGATGACGACATCTGCTGTAACAACACCAGCAGTAACGACTCTTGCAGTAACGACTCCTGCAGTTACAACACCAGCACTGACCCCATCAGTTGTAACAACACTAAGGATGACAACACCGTCACTGACAACTCCTGCTGTAACAACAGCAGCAGTAACAACACCTTCTGTAACAACACCAACAGTATCCACTCATACTGTGACAACGCCAGAAGTTACAACAGTGGCACTGACTACCAAGGCAGTAACTACACCCAAAGTTACAACCCCAGTGGCTACAACACAAGCTTTAACAACATCAGCAGTGACCATGTCTAAAGTAACATCTCCTGCCCTGACAACACCAGCAGTAGTCACAGAAATACTTGACAACGGTCACACAACAACCCTTCCGGTATTTACTTTACCAGAAGTAACAACCCCTGCTATCACTACTAATTTTGTAACAATACCCACTGTCACTGCTCAAGCAGTGACATCTCAGGTTATGACAACACCAGAATCCCATTCAAGTACAGGACATTTCTCCCCATCCTCCTCCCCTATAGCCTATGAAACAACAAAAGAAGTGACAAGTTATTCCACTTCTCAGACACCATCCCCAAGGATTATAACAGAAACTGAAAGTACCTTTGCCCAAACTCCAACAAGTTACACTGTTACTAAACCTGTTGCAGTTACTGAAACTACATTGCAACCTCCTACTGTAAGCACAAGTCTGATGGTGACTTCTGCTTCAACTTCAACTTCTGAAATGACTACAGTGTATACCACTGAAATTCAAACAACTGGATACAATACACCTTCATCATCACCTCAAGTGTATTCGACAAAAGCTGTAAATACACCAACTGTAACAACACCTGCATTGACGTCTCTTGGTGTTACAACACCAGTAGTAACAAGTGGAGCTATTACATCACCAGTCGCAAGTACACCAACTGTGACTTCAACAGCAAGGGCAACACCAGCATTAACAACTCCAGCAGTGACAACACAAGAAGTAACTGCACCAGCAGTAACTACACCAGCAGTAACTACACCAGCAGTAACTACACCAGTAGTAACTACACCAGCAGTGACAACACAAGCAGTAACAACTCCTGTCGTGACAACACCACTTGTGATAACTCCAGCAGTTACTACACCAACTGTGACCACACCAGCTTTAACTACACCAGCAATGCCAACACCAGCTGTGATAACTCCAGCAGTTACTACACCAGCCACGACAACAATAGCAGTGACAACACCAGCAATAACAACTGCTGCAGTTACAACACCAGCAGTTACTACACCAGCCATGACAACATTAGCTGTAACTACCCCAGCCGTTATAACATCAGAAGTGACAACTCCTGCCGTGACGACACCATCTGTGATAACTCCAGCAGTTACTACACCAGCTGTGACCACACCAGCTTTAACTACACCAGCTTTAACTACACCAACAGTGACAACACCAGCTGTGACAACTCCAGCAGTTACTACACCAGCCTTGACAACACTAGCAGTGACAACTCCAGCAATAACAACTGCTGCATTTACAACACCAGAAGTTACAACTCCTGCTGTGACGACACCAGCTGTGACAACTCCAGCAGTTACTACACCAGCATTAACAACTCCTTCTCTGACAACACAAGAAGTAACAACACTAGCAGTAACTACACCAGTGGTAGTCACTGAAATACTTGAGAATGGTCATACAACAACCCTTCCATTATATACCTTTCCTGAAGTAACCACTCCTGCAGTGACGACACCAGCCATAACATCTTCTGCAGTTACAACACCAGCAGTTACTACAACAGCCTTGACAACATCAGCTGTAACTACACCAGCATTGACAACTCCAGCAGTTACTACACCATCCATGACAACTCCAGCTCTATCTACACCAGCCATGACTACACCAGCAGTAACTACACAAGCAGAGACAACTCCAGCCATAACAACTACTGCAGTTACAATACCAGAAGTGACAACAACTGCCATGACAACACCACCTGTGACAACTCCAGCAATAACAACTACTGCAGTTACAACACCAGCAGTTTCATCTCCTGCTGTGACATCACCAGCAGTAACTACACCAGCACTGACAACACCAGTTATAACAACTGCTGCAGTTACAACACCAGAAGTTACTACACCGGCCATGTCAACTCCAGCAGTCACTACACCAGCTGTGACAACACCAGCATTAACAACTCCTGCAGTGACAACACAGGAAGTGACAACACAAGCAGTCACAACACAAGCGAAAGTCACTGAAATACTTGAGAATAGTCAGACAACCACCCTTCCATTATATACCTTTCCTGAAGTAACCACTCCAGCAGCGACGACTCCATTAGTTACTACACCAGTGATAACAACTTCTGCAGTTACAACACCAATAACAACACCAGCAATAACAACACCCCCTGTAACTACACCAGCAGTAACAACTCCAGCTACTACTACACAGGCATTAACAACCCCTGCAGTGACAACTGCAGCAGGGACGACTCCAGCTGTCACTACACTAGCAGTAACATTCCCAGTAGTAACAACAGCAGCAGCGACAACTCCCGCAGTGTCAACTCCTGCAGTCACAACACCAGCAGTAACTACACAAGCAGTGACAACCCCAGCTGTTACTACACAGGCAGTGACAACTCCAGTCATAACAACTACTGCTGTGATGACACCAGCTGTGACAACTTCAGCAGTTACTACACCAGTCAAGACAACACCAGCATTAACAACTCCTTCTGTGACAACACAAGAATTAACAACACTTGCCGTTACTTCACCACTGGTAGTCACTGAAATACTTGAGAATGGTCACACAACAACCCTTCCAGTATATACCTTTCCTGAAGTAACAGCTACTGCACTTACGACACCAGCATTAACTACTCCAGCAGTTACTACACCAGCCATAACAACTTCTGCAGTTACAACACCTTCGATAACAACCCCAGAAATAACAACTCCCCCTGTAACCACACTGGCAATAACAACACCCCCTGTAACTTCACAAGCAGTAACATCTCCAGCTATAACTACACAGGCATTAACAACAACTGCAGTGACAACTCCTGCATTGACTACACCAGCATCAACAACTTCTGCAGTGACAACACAAGCAGTAACTACACCAACATTAACTTCACCAGCAGTAACTACCCCATCTGTTACTACACCAGCAGTAACTACACCAGCAGTAACTACACCAGCAGTAACTTCACAAGCTGTTACTATTCTAGCAGTAACTACACCAGCAGTAACTTCACCAGCAGTAACTACACCAGCAGTTACAACTCCTGCAGTGACAACACCAGCAGTGACAACTCCAGCAGTGACAACACCAGCAGTGACAACTCCAGCAGTTTCTACCCCAGCAGTAGCTACACCAGCAGTTACAACTCTTGCAGTGACGACACCAGCAGTAACTACCCCTGAAGTAACATCTGGTGCAGTAACGACACCAGCTGTGACGACACCAGCAGTTACAACTCCTGCAGTGACAACACAATCTGCGACAACTCCAGCAGTGACTTCACCAGTAGTAACTTCACCAGCAGTAACTACACCAGCAGTAACTACACAGGCAGTAACAACTCTAGCAGTGACAACACCAGCTGTGACCACTCCAGTAGTTACTACACCAGCCATGACAACACCAGCAGTGACAACACCAGCAGTAACTACACCAGCAGTTATAACTCCTACAGTGACGACACCAGCAGTAACTACCCCAGAAGTAACAACTCCTGCAGTAACGACAGCAGCTGTGACTACACCAGCAGTAACTACACCAGCAGTTACAACTCCTGCAGTGACAACCCCAGCTGTGACAACCCCAGAAATAACAACTCTTGCAGTGACAACACTCGCTGTAACAACACCAGCAGTAACTACATCAGCAAGTACAACTCCTGCAGTAACAACACCATCTTTGACAACTTCAGCAGTTACTACCCCAGCAATAACATCTCCGGTAGTGACAACACCAGCTGTGACCACACCAGTAGCAACAACTTCTGCGTTATCCACATCAGCAGTATCTACACCAGCAGTAGTCACTGAAATCCTTGAGAATGGTCACACAACAACCCTCCCATTATATACTTTTTCTGAAGTAACAACTTCAGAATCCATTTCAACTACAGGACTTTTCTCCCCATCCTCCTCCCCTATAGCATATGAAACAACAAAAGAAGTGACAAGTTATTCAACAAGTGAAACACCATCCCCCAGGATTATAACAGAAATAGGAAGTACCTCTCTTGCAACTCCAACAAGTTACACTGTCACTACACCTATTGTTGTTACTGAAACCACATTGCAACCTCCTACTGTAAGCACAAGTCCGATGGTGACTTCTTCTTCAACTTCAACTTCTGAAGTGACTACAGTATATAACACTGAAATTCATACAACTGGATACAATACACCTTCATCATCACCTCAAGGGTACTCAACGAATGCTGTAACTACGCCAAAGGCAACTACACCTGCATTGACGACTCTTGGTGTTAGAACACCAGCAGTAACTACACCAGCCTTGACAACATCAGCTATAACTACACCAGCATTGACAACCCCAGCAGTTACTACACCAGCCATGACAACTCCAGCTTTATCTACACCAGCCATGACTACACCGGCAGTAACTAAACAAGCAGAGACAACTCCAGCCATAACAACTTCTGCAGTTACAACACCTTCGATAACAACCCCAGAAATAACAACTCCCCCTGTAACCACACTGGCAATAACAACACCCCCTGTAACTTCACAAGCAGTAACATCTCCAGCTATAACTACACAGGCATTAACAACAACTGCAGTGACAACACAAGCAGTAACTACACCAACGTTAACTTCACCAGTAGTAACTTCACCAGCAGTAACTACAACAGCTGTAACTACACCAGCAGTAACTACACCAGCAGTAACTTCACCAGCTGTTACTACTCTAACAGTAACTACACCAGCAGTAACTTCACCAGCAGTAACTACACAAGCAGTAACAACTCTAGCAGTGACAACACCAACTGTGACCACTCCAGCAGTTACTACACCAGCCGTGACAACACCAGCAGTGACAACACCAGCAGTGACAACACCAGCAGTTACAACACCTGCAATAACAACCCCAGAAATAACAACTCCCCCTGTAATCACACTGGCAATAACAACACCCCCTGTAACTTCACAAGCAGTAACATCTCCAGCTATAACTACACAGGCATTAACAACAACTGCAGTGACAACTCCTGCATTGACTACACCAGCATCAACAACTTCTGCAGTGACAACACAAGCAGTAACTACACCAACATTAACTTCACCAGCAGTAACTACCCCATCTGTTACTACACCAGCAGTAACTACTCCAGCAGTAACTACACCAGCAGTAACTTCACCAGCTGTTACTACTCTAGCAGTAACTACACCAGCAGTAACTTCACCAGCAGTAACTACACCAGCAGTTACAACTTCTGCAGTGACAACACCAGCAGTGACAACTCCAGCAGTTTCTACCCCAGCAGTAACTACACCAGCAGTTACAACTCTTGCAGTGACGACACCAGCAGTAACTACCCGAGAAGTAACAACTGGTGCAGTAACGACACCAGCTGTGACGACACCAGCAGTAACTACCCGAGAAGTAACAACTGGTGCAGTAACGACACCAGCTGTGACAACACCAGCAGTGACAACTCCAGCAGTTTCTACCCCAGCAGTAACTACACCAGCAGTTACAACTCTTGCAGTGACGACACCAGCAGTAACTACCCGAGAAGTAACAACTGGTGCAGTAACGACACCAGCTGTGACGACACCAGCAGTAACTACCCGAGAAGTAACAACTGGTGCAGTAACGACACCAGCTGTGACGACACCAGCAGTTACAACTCCTGCAGTGACAACACAATCTGCGACAACTCCAGCAGTGACTTCACCAGTAGTAACTTCACCAGCAGTAACTACACCAGCAGTAACTACACCAGCAGTAACTTCACCAGCAGTAACTACACAGGCAGTAACAACTCTAGCAGTGACAACACCAGCTGTGACCACTCCAGCAGTTACTACACCAGCTGTGACAACACCAGCAGTAACAACACCAGCAGTGACAACACCAGCAGTAACTACACCAGCAGTTACAACTCCTACAGTGACGACACCAGCAGTAACTTCCCCAGAAGTAACAACTCCTGCAGTAACGACAGCAGCTGTGACTACACCAGCAGTAACTACACAGGCAGTTACAACTCCTGCAGTGACAACCCCAGCTGTGACGACCCCAGAAGTAACAACTCTTGCAGTGACAACACTCGCTGTAACAACACCAGCAGCAACTACATCAGCAAGTACAACTCCTGCAGTAACAACACCATCTTTGACAACTTCAGCAGTTACTACCCCAGCAATAACATCTCCGGTAGTGACAACACCAGCTGTGACCACACCAGTAGCAACAACTTCTGCGTTATCCACATCAGCAGTATCTACACCAGCAGTAGTCACTGAAATCCTTGAGAATGGTCACACAACAACCCTCCCATTATATACTTTTTCTGAAGTAACAACTTCAGAATCCATTTCAACTACAGGACGTTTCTCCCCATCCTCCTCCCCTATAGCATATGAAACAACAAAAGAAGTAACAAGTTATTCAACAAGTGAAACACCATCCCCCAGGATTATAACAGAAATAGGAAGTACCTCTCTTGCAACTCCAACAAGTTACACTGTCACTACACCTATTGTTGTTACTGAAACTACATTGCAACCTCCTACTGTAAGCACAAGTCCGATGGTGACTTCTTCTTCAACTTCAACTTCTGAAGTGACTACAGTATATAACACTGAAATTCATACAACTGGATACAATACACCTTCATCATCACCTCAAGGGTACTCAACAAATGCTGTAACTACGCCAAAGGCAACTACACAAGCATTAACTTCACCAGCAGTAACTACCCCATCTGTTACTACACCAGCAGTTACTACACCAGCAGTTACAACTCTTGCAGTGACGACACCAGCAGTAACTACCCCAGAAGTAACAACTGGTGCAGTATCGACACCAGCTGTGACAACACCAGCAGTTACAACTCCTGTAGAGACAACTCCAGCCATAACAATTACTGCAGTTACAACACCAGAAGTGACAACACCTGCCATGACCACACCACCTGTGACAACTCCAGCAATAACAACTACTGCAGTTACAACACCAGCAGTTTCATCTCCTGCTGTGACATCACCAGCAGTAACTAAACCAGCACTGACAACACCAGTTATAACAACTGCTGCAGTTACAACACCAGAAGTTACTACACCAGCCATGTCAACTCCAGCAGTTACTACACCAGCTGTGACAACACCAGCATTAACAACTCCTGCAGTGACAACACAGGAAGTGACAACACAAGCAGTCACAACACAAGCGAAAGTCACTGAAATACTTGAGAATAGTCAGACAACCACCCTTCCATTATATACCTTTCCTGAAGTAACCACTCCAGCAGTGACGACTCCATTAGTTACTACACCAGTGATAACAACTTCTGCAGTTACAACACCAATAATAACACCAGCAATAACAACACCCCCTGTAACTACACCAGCAGTAATAACTCCAGCTATTACTACACAGGCATTAACAACCCCTGCAGTGACAACTGCAGCAGGGACGACTCCAGCTGTCACTACACTAGCAGTAACATTCCCAGTAGTAACAACAGCAGCAGCGACAACTCCCGCAGTGTCAACTCCTGCAGTCACAACACCAGCAGTAACTACACAAGCAGTGACAACCCCAGCTGTTACTACACAGGCAGTGACAACTCCAGTCATAACAACTACTGCTGTGATGACACCAGCTGTGACAACTTCAGCAGTTACTACACCAGTCAAGACAACACCAGCATTAACCACTCCTTCTGTGACAACACAAGAATTAACAACACTTGCCGTTACTTCACCACTGGTAGTCACTGAAATACTTGAGAATGGTCACACAACAACCCTTCCAGTATATACCTTTCCTGAAGTAACAGCTACTGCACTTACGACACCAGCATTAACTACTCCTGCAGTTACTACACCAGCCATAACAACTTCTGCAGTTACAACACCTTCGATAACAACCCCAGAAATAACAACTCCCACTGTAACCACACTGGCAATAACAACACCCCCTGTAACTCCACAAGCAGTAACATCTCCAGCTATAACTACACAGGCATTAACAACAACTGCAGTGATAACTCCTGCATTGACTACACCAGCAGCAACAACTTCTGCAGTGACAACACAGGCAGGACCTACACCAACATTAACTTCACCAGCAGTAACTACCCCATCTGTTACGACACCAGCAGTAACTACAACAGCAGTAACTACACCAGCAGTAACTTCACCAGCAGTAACTACACCAGCAGTTACAACTCCTGCAGTGACAACACCAGCAGTGACAACTCCAGCAGTTTCTACCCCAGCAGTAACTACACCAGCAGTTACAACTCCTGCAGTGACAACACCAGCAGTGACAACTCCAGCAGTTTCTACCCCAGCAGTAACTACACCAGCAGTTACAACTCTTGCAGTGACGACACCAGCAGTAACTACCCCAGAAGTAACAACTGGTGCAGTAACGACACCAGCTGTGACAACACCAGCAGTTACAACTCCTGCAGTGACAACACAATCTGCGACAACTCCAGCAGTGACTTCACCAATAGTAACTTCACCAGCAGTAACTACACCAGCAGTAACTACACCAGCATTAACTTCACCAGCTATTACTACTCTAGCAGTAACTACACCAGCAGTAACTTCACCAGCAGTAACTACACAGGCAGTAACAACTCTAGCAGTGACAACACCAGCTGTGACCACTCAAGCTGTGACCACTCCAGTAGTTACTACACCAGCAGTGACAACACCAGCAGTTACAACTCCTACAGTGACGACACCAGCAGTAACTACCCCAGAAGTAACAACTCCTGCAGTAACGACACCAGCAGTAACTACACCAGCAGTAACTACACCAGCAGTAACTTCACCAGCAGTAACTACACCAGCAGTAACTACACCAGTCGTTACTACCCCAGCAGTAACGTCACCAGCAGTAACTACACCAGCATTAACTTCACCAGCATTAACTACCCCATCTGTTACTACACCAGCAGTTACTACACCAGCAGTTACAACTCTTGCAGTGACGACACCAGCAGTACCTACCCCAGAAGTAACAACTGGTGCAGTATCGACACCAGCTGTGACAACACCAGCAGTTACAACTCCTGCAGTGACAACACAATCTGCGACAACTCCAGCAGTTACTTCACCAGTAGTAACTTCACCAGCAGTAACTACACCAGCAGTAACTACACCAGCAGTAACTTCACCAGCAGTTACTACTCTAGCAGTAACTACACCAGCCGTAACTTCACCAGCCGTAACTTCACCAGCAGTAACTACACAGGCAGTAACAACTCTAGCAGTGACAACACTAGCTGTGACCACTCCAGTAGTTACTACACCAGCCATGACAACACCAGCAGTGACAACACCAGCAGTAACTACACCAGCAGTTATAACTCCTACAGTGACGACACCAGCAGTAACTACCCCAGAAGTAACAACTCCTGCAGTAACGACAGCAGCTGTGACTACACCAGCAGTAACTACACCAGCAGTTACAACTCCTGCAGTGACAACCCCAGCTGTGACAACCCCAGAAATAACAACTCTTGCAGTGACAACACTCGCTGTAACAACACCAGCAGTAACTACATCAGCAAGTACAACTCCTGCAGTAACAACACCATCTTTGACAACTTCAGCAGTTACTACCCCAGCAATAACATCTCCGGTAGTGACAACACCAGCTGTGACCACACCAGTAGCAACAACTTCTGCGTTATCCACATCAGCAGTATCTACACCAGCAGTAGTCACTGAAATCCTTGAGAATGATCACACAACAACCCTCCCATTATATACTTTTTCTGAAGTAACAACTTCAGAATCCATTTCAACTACAGGACTTTTCTCCCCATCCTCCTCCCCTATAGCATATGAAACAACAAAAGAAGTGACAAGTTATTCAACAAGTGAAACACCATCCCCCAGGATTATAACAGAAATAGGAAGTACTTCTCTTGCAACTCCAACAAGTTACACTGTTACTACACCTATTGTTGTTACTGAAACTACATTGCAACCTCCTACTGTAAGCACAAGCACTTCTGCTTCAACTTCAACTTCTGAAGTGACTACAGTTTATACCACTGAAATTCAAACAACTGGATACAATACACCTTCATCATCACCTCAAGGGTACTCAACGAATGCTGTAACTACGCCAACAGCAACTACACCAGCATTAACTTCATCAGCAGTAACTACCCCATCTGTTACTACGCCAGCAGTTACAACTCTTGCAGTGACGACACCAGCAGTAACTACACCAGCAGTTACTACCCCAGCAGTAACTACACCAACAGTAACTACACCAGCAGTAACTACACCAGCAGTAACTTCCCCAGCAATAACTTCACCAGCAGGAACAACACCAGCAGTAACTTCACCAGCTGTTACTACACCAGCAGTAACTATACCAGCAGTAACTTCACCAGCAGTAACTACACCAGCAGTGACTTCACCAGCAGTAACTTCACCAGCAGTGACTTCCCCAGCAGTAACTACACCAGCAGTAACTCCCCCAGCAGTAACTACACCAGCAGTGACAACACCTGCAGTAACTTCACCAGCTGTTACTACACCAGCAGTAACTTCACCAGCTGTGACAACACCCATGGTATCCACATCAGCAGTGACAACATCAGAAATCACCACACCAAAAGTAGTCACTGAAATACTTGAAAATGGTCACACAACAACTCTTCCAGTGTATACATTACCTGAAGTGTCTACTCCTAAAGTGACTACCCAAGCAGTAACTACGTCAGCTGTAACTACCCCAGCAGTAACTACTCCAGCTGCAACTACGCCAGCAGTTATTACACCAGCCATGACTACACCAGCAGTAACTACCCCAGCCTTTACTACACCATCTGCAACTACGCCAGCAGTTATTACACCAGCCGTGACTACACTAGCAGGAACTACCCCAGCCATAACAACACCAGCTGCAACTACACCAGCTGTGACTTCACCAGCAGTAACTACACCTGCAGTGACAACATCTTCAGTGACAACACCAGCAGTAACTTCACTAGCAGTAACTACCCCAGCCGCAACTACACCAGCAGTGACAACATCTTCAGTGAAAACACCAGCAGTTACTACACAGGCAGTAACTACAGCCTCAATGACAACACCTTCTGTAACCACACCAGCAGTAAATACCCCAGCATTAACTACACCAGCAGTTACAACTCCTACAGTGACGACACCAGCAGTAACTACCCCAGAAGTAACAACTCCTGCAGTAACGACAGCAGCTGTGACTACACCAGCAGTAACTTCACCAGTAGTAACTACCCCAGCTGCAACAACACCAGCAGTGACTACACCAGCGGTGACAACATCTGCGGTGACAACATCTTCAGTGACAACACCAGCACTTACTACACAGGCAGTAACTACAGCCTCAGTGACAACACCATCTGTAACTACACCAGCTGTAATTACCCCAGCTGTAACTACACCAGCAGTGACCACACCCATGGTATCCACATCAGCAGTGACGACATCAGAAATCACCACACCAGCAGGAGTCACTGAAATTCTTGAAAATGGTCACACAACGACTCTTCCAGTGTATACTTTTCCTGAAGTGTCTACTACTAAAGTGACTACTCCTGCAGTAACAACGCCAGCAGTAACAACTAATTCAGTAACTATGCCATCAGTAACTATACTGTCAGTAACCACACCAGCAATGACAACATCTGCACTGACAACACAAGCAAGGACAACTCCTGCAGATACTACACCATCAGAAGTAGTAACCACAACTGAAATTGTAACATCAACAGGAACGATGCCTACAACTTGTCAAGTTGGTCAGTTTCAATGTGATAATGGTAACTGCGTGCTTAGTGGTCCTGATAGTCAACTCTGTGATGGGTTCAATGACTGTGGAGATTATTCAGATGAAAGGGGATGTGGTAAGTTTATGTCAGTCACCTTAATTTTCCACAACCATTATGTTACAGGATGAAATTGTACTCTGTGAAGCTCGGGCCTCTCATTGATCTACTGTATGTCTGAAAGGGCACAAATTGAAAATTGAAAATACATGCAACCCAACTTATAAAGCTGAATACATTTTATTGGAGAATCATACCGAATAGTTTTAGCACATTAACATTTTTCATCGGTTGCACAAGGTGCCGCAGATATCTATGTTTGATTTTTCAGATGATGGAAATGATATTACATACAAATGTATGTGTGTTTGTCATGCACTGCCTACAGTTGTACAGGTACATGTACATGTAGGTCCAGGATAACTGTTCAGGATAACTGTTCAGGCTAGAACAATGTGAATAATTGATTGGATAACTTTGATGCAAACTGGGAAGTTTTACCTGAGAGGACAGTCAATAGCTAATTTTACACAATGTTTCTTTCTCTAGCTGTGACAACACCTTCAATTACTACAACAATGTCGACAACAACAAGGTCTTCAACCACAACACAAGGAGTGTATTCTACAATACTGACAACTGCCCCATTGATCCCTACAACTGAGGTTACCACCACGATCTATTCTACAACATTCAGCCAGAATGCTACAACACCAGTTGTGTTGTATACTACAAGTACAACCACTAGACCTACCACAGAGTTGACGATGGCCAGTACTGAGGAATCCACCACAGGTAAACTATTGTTGTTGTTATTGTTTTGCTTTGTTTGTTTGTTTTTTTACAAAAAATGAGTGTGGCCATTTATAAGAAATCAAAGAACCCTCAGTGTAAAGGGAAATATTTCCTATTCAGATATTAGCGAAATTTAGTGGCACCTAAAGTCACATCCAGAATGCCAAAGGCATTATTGTTGGTGATGTTGGTGCATTAAAAAGTATAATCAAACATTTCTGAACTGCATGGCAGTTTTATTTTTTAGCCTAATCAAGGAAGTAGGGGTATATCGTAGCTCTAGATCTTTGTACCTTGGTATAATCGTTCCTCCTTCTTGACAGGAAATTATGATTTTGCATTTGAGGTTCTAGAAAATATTAACAAGGTTTACATCAGATTCCTCCAAAGTCATGACATATAACTTGCCAAACATCAAAATGCTATAGAACATTAAAAAGTTAGACAAGAGTTTGTTTTTAAGTTTTAGGTTTACAGTTTGTAAGATCCTGTAAATGTGCGATTTTTCTCACATTTGGTGTTCATCCGCATGTGTGTATGTGAAGTTTAAAATTGCACAAAAATGTAACTGCACAAGAATAGACACTGCTATCTGGACTTATTATGAAATTAGATGCCTGGAATTTCCTCCTGCACTTGGCACAAAAATAAATTAAACAGATTAAAATCTCTGCATTTTTATAGTACATACTTTAGCCCACACAGAACCTTTGAAAAGACCGAATATGAGATTAAATCAATTTTAGTCATATATTCTGTGAATATTTATTATACTTGCGAGAGGCTTCAGAAGAACAACTTTTCCAATTTCTTGTTGAACTCTGATAGTTGCTTCTATCTGTCATGAGCCTCTGGGACTGGAGAATGGAATCATAGAGCTGAAAGACATCAATGCGACCTCTGTGCAGGAAAGCAGCTCTTTGGACAGCATCCGTCTGAACAGTGGACCCAACACAAATGGCTTAGTGGGTTGGTCACCAGATGCCGCTGACACTATGCCGTATGTGACCTTTGATCTCCATCAGATCAAGCAGGTGTCTGGAGTCATTCTTCAGGGTGGTGGACAGGAGGAGGGAAATGAATTTGTCACAAAGTTTGCTGTGGCCTTTAGCCTGGATGAAAAGAACTTTGTGAATGTCACAGAACCAAGAGGAAACCTTATGGTATGTTTGTTTGTTTGTTTGTTTAACTATTACCATTGGCAGGACAAGTCATTAGTTACTTTGATTTGAAAAAAAATTGTGGCAGACCCTTATCCATGTAACTAGTCCTACTTCTGACCAATCATTTTCAGTTTCTGTGTAGTGTTAAAAAAGGTCCATTTGTACAGGGCTTCACACATCATAACAGGTCTCCATTTCTCTTCTGTAGACATAGTGGCATTATACAAAAACTCTTTCCAAAAGACTTTCTAGGGTCATAGCTAGGATTTGAAGCCTGACTATATGATCTGTAATCTTGTGCATACTCGTACCTCCATCACACCTACATTTGTTGCATTTTTTTATGTTGTGGCTCTTCAGATATTTGATGGTAGCTCTGATGCTGACACTGAGAATGAGATACTGTTCCCAGTTAGTCTTCTTGGACGTTACATCCGCATCTACCCTCTTGAGTATGACAACCGTCCCACCATGAGGCTGGAACTCATTGGATGTGATGCAGAAGGTTAGTGTTGTTCTGGCAGCAATGCTGTCAATTATCCACACTGTGTTATATAGATGTTAGAAGTGGGATGATGTCAGAAAAGGAATTGTGTCAGGATCGGATGATTTCAGGAGTTGGATAATCACAGGAGTGAAATGTGTTAGGAGTGATGTAGTGTCAGGTATGGGATGATGTTCAGAGTGGCATGGTGTCAGGAGTGAGATGGTTTCAAAAGTGGGGTGATGTCAGGAGTGGGATAATGTTAGTATAAAAATGGTGTTAGAAGTTGGATTATGCCAAGAGTGGAATGATGTCAGGAGTGGGATGATGGCAGGAGTGGGATGATGTCAATAATGGGATCGTGTCAGGAGTGGGATCATGTTAAAAGTGGAATGGTGGCAGGAGTGATATCATGTTAAAACTTAAAAGTGGAATGATGGCAGGAGTGGTTACATGTTAAAAGTGGGATGGCAGGAGTGGGATGATGTTAGGAGTAGATTGGTGTTAAAATAGGATGGTGTCAGAAGTTGGATAGAGACAGGAGTGGAATAATGTTAGGATTTGGATGCTGGCAGGAATGCATGGCATGATGTCAGCAGTTGCATGATGTCAAGGAGTGGGATAATGACTGGGATGGTGTACAAGGCTTTTGAAATTACTTTATGTTGATTTCTTGAAAGTCTCTACAATTGATCTTATTTTTTTTTTTTTTTTTGAAAGGCCCCACCCCAACTGTTCCGGTTGTCACCACCCGCCAGTGCTTCAACGATGAGTTTACTTGTAATGATGGAGCCTGTGTGCCGGGAGATAAGGTGTGCCAGGGAGCATGTGATTGTGCAGACTGTTCAGATGAAGCCATGTGTGGTATGTTTGTCTGTCTGTCTGTCTGTCTGTCTGTCTATCTGACTCACTTCAGTATTAAGAGGAAGATTTAGACTCACTATAAATAGTTTCATCCCAATGTATTTTTCACAATCAGAACTCATCTGGACGTTTAAAGCTAATGCCCATTCCAGAAATTGATTCATATTTTATTGTTTTTGTATTGAATGAATCTTATTATAATGTATATGTGCATAGTCCGTCTATCCTCATTTTATTTTATTTCTATCCTCATGGTAAAAATGTATAGAATATTTAGATATTTTACAGAGGAAGTAATTTTCTTTTTGACACCATTGCTTTTATATTCACTGGACCTCTTATGTACATTTGTACATGAATGTGCTCTTTGTTACCCATTATTTATCAACCTTGTGCAGCTACAATAACTTTTTCCTGGATTATGTTTTTATTGTACAAATGCAGGAAGTACGACAACTTCGTCCTACACTACCGTAGAGCTAACATCAGCCTACACAACTGTAGAAGTTACAACCACAGGTAGGAATACATTGTATAACATTTTTAAGGACCTCAATAATTATACATGTAGTTAATTAACCCGATGACTACTGAATTCTGTAATTCATAGAGGTCATTTACCATGAAATTTCAGGGTTTTGCCTTGTTAACATTCTCTTGAACAATTTGAGCCTTTAACTTCGAAATTGTAACTTGTATGCATCACCATACTGAGATGAACTGATTAGATTTTTGTTCATGTAGGTCAAAGTTGACAGGTCACATGTATGTGAAATTAATGTTTTTTTAGCTTTGTTATCTGCCTATCTCAACTATTTCAGAAGAAAATGTAATATCATTTTACCAATCATTTAAAAACGAAAAATATTTTTGATTGAGGGTCTGAATAGTCATACAGATAGTAAAATCGATAATACGGCCTTTGCCGAGTTTTCTAGTCGGTGGAATGGCCAAATCGGCCAAATCGAGTCGTAATGACGTCACAAAAATCGTACAACTGCCTACGATTTGAAACTAATTTTGCCCTTATTCCCTGTAGAAAGCTGACAGCTCACCAAAACCCTATGTTTAGTATTCATGTTACTTTTCAGAACCTGAATAGGGTAGATTTCATTTGTTAAAATGCCAATATTTAATGCCATAGCGATTTATTTCACAAATCGGATCGCAGACCGATCGTAAGGTGTGCGGTGGCCTTAAGGTGTAAGGTAAAATGTCAAGGTGGTCTATTAACATGTAATTGTAATCTTTTTATTCTAATTATCACAACCATTTTCAAGAACAGTTTTAGCCATCAACTGAATTTAGGCAGAGGCATACATATATAGGAGACACAGTCGCATTCATCTTGTTATATATCTCTTTCTGTTTCAATGACACATTGTGGTGTTCCTAGAATCTTAATAAAAATCAATATTCTTCTATTCTTCAAATACATGTGTAGGGCCAAGTTGTTCCTGGAACCCATGGAGCGACTGGTCAACATGTACAGTGACATGTGGTGTTGGGACCAGGTACAGGGATAGGACAGCTGCCAACAGCTACTGTGGGAATGAAGCTTCAGACTCCCACCAAGAGGAGTACTGCAGTACAGATGCTTGCCCAAGTAGGTTCATATAGATATTCGATATCTGATAGTAATAGCAAAACCCTTCGTAGACAGTTGACATTTTTTTGTTTGGCTCAATGACTTTTGATTCATAGCTCTAAAAAATATACCAGATGCATGAGTAGAAAGAGCATATATTTCTGCACACACTGTGTCCATTCTTGTTGCACGACCATATTGCGTTTGATGCCAGGAATTTTCAAAAGGAGGATAAGCTTTAAAATCCTTAAATTGGCAACACATTGAGAGGTTCAAAATCATTGTTTATCAAAATTGGCAATTTTTTCAACTTTTCGACAAAGTTGCTAACCATGTGTATTGTTTTCAAAGACATTATATTTTATTAGAACTATGTAGCACCAAAGGAAAGTTAGTATTTTTGCCAATTTGAAGAACAAAATGTGATCAATTTAGCCCGCAACTAATTCCTGTCCTGAAAGGGTAAATGGCTTTGTAGTAAAGGAATAGTCTCGTAACTGGGTTGTCCCCGTTTTAAAATCAAATTAATACACCAGTGGCCTTTGGTAAAGCATTAATTCTCATTACCAAGTTGTAAAGCTACATGTAGGACTTAAAGCCATAGGTCCCCCTTTGTTGTTTACATATAAGCATAATCTTGTTTCTTTAATAGGTAGTTTAGCAAAATGTAATGGCACATGAAGATGTGAGAAAGACGCAAAGAGCAAAATTGCTACATTGTAGATTTGTCTATGCATCTAAAATTACAATGAGACTTATCTGAATAAAAGTTTTCATATTATTTTGCTTAAAAGTGTTAATAGAGTTAAATACTAATTCTACATCCTAATATTTTAGTTCTGCCTATATCAAATAAAATAATGATTTTGAATAATTTTGTCATTTGCGTCTTTCCTGCATTTTTACATGCCATCACGTTTCGCGAAGCTACCTTAGTCAATGTTACAAATGATTCCATATTGCAAAAAAGTTTACCTTAACCAATACGATGCCACAACCTTGTGTACTGATCTGCGTAGCAGTGCCACGTACATGTGCACTAGCCTGTGCTCGCGTCCAACAACCTTGTATAGTAGCCTCCGTAGCTGTGCCATGTACATGTTTAGTCGCATAGTTTGTTCACGCTTGAGCACCCCAAAACTAACTTGGTACAGGGGGAATGAGTGGCTGGCACAATAGGGATTAGCACTGGCACTGGGGTGCATGGAGGCAGATTAAGGGTTAATCCCTAAGAGAGGTCCACATGCATTAGGAATTACTGATGATGGTGTTGTTTTGTATTAATATTAATCAGAAGGCCTTTACGGATTCATGTTTTTTGCAAAAGTGAGATTTCATTTCACATGTGTTTGTATACATGTACAGGTGTATGTTTTACCAGAGCTCTTTGTTAATTTTTTTCATAGCTCATTTATTTGGAGCATAATAGCTCAGTCACTCACAGCTTTCATATCTTTTTCTTCTTCTTTGTTTTTCATTGCTTCCTATAACACTAGCAAATGGAAACTGGTCCCCATGGACTGAATGGACAACATGTGATGTGACTTGTAATGGAGGCACAGCATTCCGCTATCGAAACTGTTCTGACCCCGCCCCCAAGAACGGTGGAGCCCCGTGTTTTGGGGAGGCCATCCAGACGACTGTCTGCAATCCTCAGGAATGTGGTAAGTATTTTGCTCGAAAGCCCCTTCCAGATGTGAGGCCGTTAACCACTAAAAAGAAGAAAAAACTGTCAAATCAAGGAAATAATCTCAGGGCACTTCGTGTTTCTGTATATCCTGATGTGGCATTTTGTGCCTCTAGATTTGCTAAGCTTTCCATTTTAAGTGGCATACATGTAGCTATGATTTCTGTCTCACTGTGCTTAAATCTTCCTCCCAATTATTGTCAGTGACATTCTCCATCCCCTCATCAGAAACAGAATGTAAAGGAGGCCATGTCTATACTGCCGGTGCCGCCAAGTGTCCCTAATGAAATTACCCTTTTTAAAAAATTATTCTTTAATGCATTCCAGATGCCATTTTTCATCCTGCTTTTTCTATTAAAGCTACCTACTTGTACATGCAGGTAACATTGTTATGATTTCTTTGCCATTCCAACTGTTATCCATCCCTTTCGTCATCCCCTTATCAGAAACGGAATGCGAAGGAGGGCGTGTCTACACTGCCTGTGCCAACAAGTGTCCCTCCAGCTGTTCTGATCTCCAGGTTGGACTCACGTGTGTGGAGGAGGAGGGATGCGTTGCCGGGTGTCGCTGTCCAAACGGTACCCTGGAGCAAGGAGGAGAGTGCATCCCCCAGGAGCAATGCGATTGCCTGGATGAGTATGGTGACTCCTATCCTCCTGGTTCTAGCTTCACTGAAGACTGCAGGAATTGGTAGGTTCCCTGGAACTATAGCTCCAGAGGCTGATATTCTTAAACAATGACATATTAGCCCAAATTCAAGAGAGAGGTTTATCTAACCAATGGTTTAAAGCTCCATAAGCGTAGTACACGCATGTCCTCATGTCCAATGGGCTGAGAGTAACGTGCTTCTATACGCTTATTCACGCTTATTTTAGTCCACCCTGGAGTTTTAAACCGTGGTTTAGACTATGGTTTAAGACAAACCTCTTTCGTGAATCAGGCCATTGTGGGTAGGGCAATAGAGGGGACACTGGTATCATGAATGGGGGAGAGGCACCGGTCCTTCTTGGGGATAAACTATGAGAGAATAAGGCTGTCAAGCTACACAACTGTTAATAAAAAACATACTAACTTTAGGTCAGGTTTAAATCTACAACAAAGTGGGTTGGGTTAGTCTTCTAATTTATGGGGTTCCAAGTGTCATCCTCATATGTAATGAATTTCATAGGAAATAAATTATGTTTTTAAATACATTTCACATTCATATGCATATATTATGATGCAATGCATTCTGTTTATTCAGCTGTTACAGAATTACAGTAATTGTGTATGGGATGAACAGGTTTGAACTTTGCACTCCATTAATTGGTAAACAAAGCTGGTAATGAAAAAGTCATTGAATAATGAAAGAATCTTTGTTATCCTTTTTCCTGTACAGCTCATGTGTAAATGGAGTAGTGAGGTGCAGTGAAGAGGCATGCCCTGTGAACTGCAGCTGGAGTAGCTGGTCTAGTTGGACTGGTTGTTCTGCTACATGTGGTGACGGGACCAAGACCAGGTTTAGGTAAATATAGGAGATGATGAGAGTGGGAAGGAGGCAGCAGCATGATCCAGAATTGTGGGAGTGAATCCAGTGTTGGTGATCATGATGAGGATGATGAGGATGATGATGATGAAGATGATGATGAGGGTGAAGAGGATAATGATGACTGGTGGTTGTGATGAGGAGGTGGAGGAGGAGGATGACGACGATGATGATGATGACTATGTCAAGGATGATGAATAATTGTGATAGTGTTACTGAAGATGCTGACAGTGATGATAATGTTGAAAAGGACAATGATGAAGATGATGACAATAGAGGTTGTGATGATGAGGATTTTGATAAAGATGATGAATGATTATGATAGATATATTATATAGTTATTGAGATGACAATAATAATGGAAATTATGATAATGATGATGAAAATAATGAAGATGGTGAAGATGATGAAAGGGATGACAATGATGAAGATTATAATGATGATGATGATGATGATGATGATGATGTTGATGATGAAGAGAAGGAGTGAGATTGTCTTCTTTTTTTAATGGAAATTCTAATGATCTTTTATATGTACTTCTTTAATTGTAATGACATTTAAGAACCTCCAAATTATTGAAACAACTGTAGCAAAAATATTTCATCCCCTCCATGGCTTTTTTATTCCCAGGTCTCCTAATAATCCTCCAGCTCAGCATGGAGGTGCAGAATGTGAAGGGGTTAGTTCAGAGGAAGTGACCTGTGACCTTGACCCCTGCCCTACCAACTGTACTGTGGGTGGGACCACCTATGACAACGCTGCTGTGGTATCTCAAGACCTCTGTAATAACTGGTATGTGCAGTACATGTATACGGGGTGTCTAGAAATTTAAGTCTTGTTACATTTTTTTTTAGTCACCCTGTATGTCTTTATATAAATCATTACAATGTGTATCTAAAATTGAATGTTATGTATACATGTTCTATACATGTGCATGTACATGTAACTTCTGTCTTGAAGCAGTTTTATGTATATTTTAGATGTCTACAGTACGTGAATTTTTAATTAACTTACATGTACATGTATGTGTGATGTAGTGCTGTTGGGCGATGGCCTCAGTTTGTAGTTTCTTTCACATACTTTCATGTACAGTGTACTTCATATCAATTAGCAATCATTAATGGAACATTAAGACATAAACATGTTTTGATAAGAGGATATCAGAATAATATGAGACCATATTTAACAAGTTTACTTGCGGTTTTCTTGTTGCTACCGTGATTGAATATTGTTTTTATTATCAAATGTCAAGTTGTTCCCAAATTTGACTCCTCTCGTGCAGCAGTGATTTGGATGTAAATTTGTAGGGTTCAATTTTGCTACTTTCTGTTACATACTTTCAGCACCTGCAAGAACGGAGTGGTCCTGTGCACAAACAACACCTGTGATGGCAATTGGTCTCAGTGGTCACCATGGTCCACATGCAATGCTACGTGTGACTATGGTGTCACTGTGAGGACGCGGTCCTGCTCCATGCCTGCTCCTAGCAATGGAGGACAGGAATGTGAGGGCGATGCCTTGGAGATGGAAGATTGTAACACAGCCCCTTGTCCAAGTGGGTATCAGTTGTGTTGTTGGGGGGTTTTTGTGTTTTTTTTTAATCTTAAATCTGATATATTTGGACAAAGAAAAGCTTTTTTTTTCTCGAAATTAAAAATAGATTTCATGATGGTGGAACATTTCTTGTATCAAGTTAAAAAAAATTAACCATAATTGAAAATGTCTGTCATGAAATGTGGTTGTAAGGAACACTGCTGTGAACACGGGAACAAATATTGGAAAAGTTTTTTGACATTTCAGTGCCCCATCTATAAAGAGTTGCGATTGATTGCAAATAAATTTGACATTAATATTGATCGCAACTCTGTACTTATGGGATAGGAGTTTGTAAATTTGCGATTGATTGGAAGAGTTGTGATTGATCCAAATCAATCACAACTCTGTATATTATGGCCCAGGAATGATGCAGACACTTTCCATTTCCTTTATTCACTACAAATAAAACAGTAAAAAGGGTCTGCTTCTTCACAGGAAAAATATGTTAGAGAGCTCTTCCAATATATTTTATCTTATTCAACCCTTACTATGGTACATGTTTTTTACTTTGGGGCTTCGCGTTAAATATTCTTTTCTGATACCCCACAGTCCATGGTGAATGGTGCGAATGGGAGCCATGGAGTGACTGTACAGAGTCCTGTGCAGGAGGTTACCACAACAGGAGCAGAGTGTGTGGATGTCCAGAGCCCCAGTACGGGGGAGAGGACTGCCAGGGGCCTGGTACAGAGACCGCTGGGTGCAACATACACCCCTGCCCAGGTAAGCCACAGGGACCAATGTAATTCATCTACAAATGTATCTAGTTAAAATACATGTATCTTAAGGCATGGACTGCAACTAATGTACTGTACATGTACACTAGATACATATGTAGTAGATTTCATGGGAATGATGTAGAATAAAGTAAAGCTACAATGTAGAATTTATAGAAAAGGGATTTTCACTGTAGGGTCCTCATCACTTCTCATGGTTTGCTGGAACATGTATATAGCATTTACATATTTTAACATTGAAAATATGCTGGTCAGTTTGATGCACATTGCCCATTCTGCTTACTCTCTGTTCAGTGGATTGTGTACTCAGTGAATGGACCGAGTGGACTAACTGTAGCACCCTCTGTGATGGAGGTACAACTAGGCGCCATCGCAACATCACCGTGCCTGCTGCCTACGGAGGTGTCCCGTGCAATGGGTCTCTTCTGGAATCTAAGGGCTGTAACATGGAACCTTGTGGACGTAAGTAGTGAATCTGTCAGCAAATCAATTGCTGTGCTGTTACTGTACCCTGTTTTTCATCTATGTAAGGGTAGGAAGAACCTTGAGGAAATCAAGATGTTAATCCATCACTGCTCAGTCTTGTATCAACAGCTGCGAGATATCTTTGTGAAATATAGTGACATGTAAAGTAATTTTAAACAAATTTTTTAAAAAATCTGGCAAATGACCAGTTCTTTCACCTATCTAGAATGGAGGGAGTGTTGACAGGCAAACACCTGCTATTGAATTTGATGCATACCTGCCCTGGTTAGAAATTCCAAGATAGGGGAAATAAGAATGTGGATTTGTTTAAAAGCCACAGTTTCTGAAATGTACCTTTTGCTTAGCTGTACCAAACTCCTTGTCCAGCAATGATTAAAGAATGAAATCAATTACATCAAAATTTCATTTCGGATTTATTCTATTTATCATTAAGCTGTATGTGAGGGAGACCTGGTAGCCAGTGACTGTGCCAATAAATGCCCATTGACCTGTGCCGATATCCAGACAGGAACTGAGTGCCTCCTGGAGAACTGTACTACAGGATGTGCATGTCCTGGTAATCAGGTAATACCATTCGCTTCATTAAGGTACATGTACGTGTATTGCCTATTGAGAGCAAAAAGGGCTTTAACTCTATGTAAAAGTATGTGCATTAACATCCTTCTGGCTGTCAGCAGACAATTTATTATTAGCAGCAGTAGTAAATGGAGCAGTATATTTTTCATATTCAAATTTTTTGCAGACATTTGCCACTCAAAAACACATTTCCTCTTGATAACCCAATAGCTTGCTTGAAGCTTGCTCTACATAATAGTTTCAAGTTTTCAATTTTCAAGTTTTATTCCACTTATGAAAATAGCAAGAAATGAAAACAATACCACATACAAATGCAAAAGATAAACAAATACACATAAATATGAATATACATTGTATACTCATAATACTGGCTGTGTATGTCACAACATAATGGCACTAGAACAAGTATGCAATGCCTTTGATGTTCAGAGAATCAAATTTTCAGTGTACTTGATGGAGAGATTTTCCAAGAGTTATGATCCTTTAAGTATCTAGGTCCTTCCAAGATGACATTTGGGTGGAACATAGTGAGTGCAGTGTCTCCTGAATGCCCCTCACTTAGTGTGATCAGATTTGTAATTAGTAAATTCTTAAGATCCTACGCGATGGCAGATTTGTAGAATAGAGTGATTACAGACATGAATGAGTCTAATATTTGGTGATCTTATTCCTTATCATTTTATTGTCAACATGTACTTGTAGGTCCTCCAAGATGGCAGATGTGTAGAACAGAGTGATTGTAGATGTCTCCTGGATGCCTCTCATATCGGTGACCTAGCTGATGTCTCACTCCCCGATGGATCCATAGTCTCCGTCAGTCTAGATGGAATGGTTGAGTACCCCCCAGGATCAGTGGTTACCAGAGAGTGTAATAACTGGTAAGTTTAGATTACCTTCGCTACTGCATGTGCATATAATGCATGGATTTTTAAAGCCTTGTTCATATGCCGCGGTTGTCCACAAGGTTTTTTAAAGTACTGTGCCTGACATTTTGTGTAACTTTTAACCCTTTCATGACAGGAATTATTTAAGGTTTAAATTGATCACATTTTGTTCTTCACATTGGCAACGAAAATATTTTTCTATGCTTTTTTCTATATTTTATAATGCTACATGGTTCTAATAAAATGTAATGTCTTTGAAAACAACATACATGGTGAGGCACTTTTTCGAAAAATTGAAAAAAATTGCCAATTTCGACAAAAAAACTATGATTTTAAACCTCTCAATGTGTTGCCAATTTAAGGATTTTCAAGCTTATTCTCGTTTATGAAATTCCTGGCATCAAACGTAATATGGTCATGCAAAATAATTGGAATAGTGAGTACAGAAATATCTGCTCTTTCTACTCATGCATCAGGGGAGCATATCATCAAGTGTCTTGTCAGTGATTTTCACTGACAAATTTGCTCTCAGCCAATCAGATGCAAGGATTTCAGTAGCTTATAACAGTTGTCGGTAAAAATCGCTGACAAAATGCTTGATGAAACGCTCCCCTGGTATACATGTATTTTTTAGAGCTCTGAATCAAAAGTGATTTAAACCAAAGCACAAAATTGTCTTGAAAGGTTAACACACAGGTAAATATACGCATAGGACCACTTTTTTCATTCCCACTTGCCATTCATTTACATGTAGAAAAAAAACACTGCGGTTTACTGTGGCACGTGTGAACGAGCCTTTATGATCTTAAAACTGATGATGTATTTTAGTGTTCAAAGTTCAGATTTACATGTTACATGTAAGGTAGTCTTGCAGAAGTTTCTAAAAACTTTCTATGTGCACTGCGTCACAGTTAACACCCGCAGGACTTCTTTGAATTCCTAACTTTTGCTTGTACAAATCTCACATGCAGCAAAAATAATTGCACGGACATCATTCCATTTGGGAATACAAGAATAGTCTGAAAGATGAAGAGGACAAAATTAAGAAATTGTATTGTGTCTATAAATCCTGATTTTAGAACTCATGAAAAGAAATGATAATTTAGAATATGTTAAATGAGTAAATTTTACAGTTACATGTACATGTACTCTGTGCATGTAGTACTTGATAGAAAAATTAAGATACATGTACTTGGACGAGAAAATACATGTTTTCGCTGTTGATACTTTTCTCTTTTTTCCATTTCCATGACAGCACTTGCCAAGGTGGATCATTTGTTTGCACTGACGTGGATTGTGCAGGTAATGATTTTGTGTTTTTGCACATACATGTTCATATGTACATACATGTACTACATTTACGTGTATGTACAAATGTAAGTAGTGATTGGACATCTCTTTGTAGTACATTTTGTGTACATGTACATGCTTAGTTCTGCTCCAACCCTATTTAAAAGAAAAGAACTAATATCAGATGTTATGATTGGGTGTCAAAACTTTGCCCACATATGAAAGGTTGTTTTGTTTTTTTTATTTGATATATTTGATCAAGGAAATTAAAAAAAATAAAAAATTATCACAACTTAAATTCAGGTTACTCTTTCTATTGATTGTGGCAGGGTTTTGATACCTTATCAATGTCTTGTATTTTGATCATCCTTGAAGTGCGGTTATGTCTGAAGTTTAGACACTCCACCATACAAAGCATGTGTAATGTACTATTAATATCCTGAACCGATCCATATTTTGATTTATTCGCAGAATCGCACTTTATTAGGATAGGGTATCAGATTATATTTGTTTCCACAATATTCAGACATCTGTAGAATTTCTAATGTGAATAATTTGTAATCTGAATAGATTTTTTTTTAAAGAGAATTAGTCAGGTTTTTTATTCTTAAATTAATCAGTATTCTGAACTTGACATATTGAGATGTATTTATAGTAAATACTAACCCGAGTTAAAAGTACAATTATAACCCTGTTTCTTTTCTTTTTGACCCATTTGCTAGTTGATTGTGGGTGGAGCGAGTGGTCTGATTGGTCGGAATGTCCTCAAACATGCGGTCATGTGACCAACGGCATCTATCGGCAGCGTTACCCTGACAACCCGTCAGCTGCGTACGGAGGAGCAGAGTGTGAGGGCCAGGACATAGAGTTTGCTGACTGTAATTCAGGGAGCTGTCGTAAGTATCATCTGTGGATGAGAGAGTTAAATTTAATTTTTCTTGTCCCTTTATTCGTCACAATTGCCAGGCGGCATATACATGTACCATAGGCAACATTTAAGAAGATTAAATGACTTGCCAATGGAATCTCGATCCAATCTTATTTGATTTTTTATTTTGATTTTTTTTCTTCTGCATTCATATAAGTACAACATTTTTCGGTAACATATACAAAATAAAATGCAAAAGTACTTTTTGACAATGAATCATAAGTAAACAAGTATACGTAACAGTCATTTTTCAAAAACAAACACGAAATGATCAATTGTCAAATTATTGTAATTCATCAAATATAAAATCGTTTGCAGAAGAAGGACTGCCATTGTAAGCAATTTGCTTGAGAATATGGCAGCCCCCAAAAAATATTATGAAATAGCTAAACATGTTTAATTAATAAGCAGAATGTTGAATAATTGAAATCCTAAGTTAAAAACATAAAGATGATGATGTTGATGATGAAATGATGATGATGATGATGATGATGATGATATCAGTAATGATTAGGATGACATTGTGAAAAGGACTGAAGAGTTTACACAGAAATTTTACCTTGTATATTCTGATAGTAACATAGCTTTGACTTTGGCTTTAAATGAGTAAAGGGAACAGCAGGATTTAATGAAGTCTGGGAGAGAATTCCATAGGTCTGGACCATGGTGTCTTATAGATCTATGGGCAATAAGTAACTTTGGGTTGACTAGATGAAAATTGGAGCAATTGCGAGTAGGGTAGGAGTGAATAGTGTTGTCTAAAGTATAAAAATTTTGAAATGAAAGAGGGAGCATGTCATTTAGATACTTGAATATGAACAGTAAACTTTGTAGTGCACTGATGTTGAATACTGTTGGAGTTTTCAGTTAATAAAATATTGGTCTGGTGTGAGATAAATATGGTGCACAGGTACATGTGAAGGGCTTTCTTTTGCAATAAGTAAATAGAGTTGATTTTTGTTTTGTTGCTAGTGGCCCATACATAATTGCAATATGTTACATCGCAATATTAAATTGTAATATTAGAACCTTATGTACTGTTAGATCACATTTTATGCAGTATCATTACTGTAAATCTCAAAGTAATTGAAAAGTACATGTATTTGTTGGAAATGTTTTTGCAGAAAAATGATGTGGCAAAAAAGAGTGGGATTAGAAAATCAAGAATATTATTTCATGAATCAGATTCTTTTGACCTCTGTACAAGCGCAAAAATGCACCATCGTTGCAGTGTATTGCATAGACATATGCATGTCTCTATGTGCTTCCAGATTATATTGCATTGAAAATTATTACAGTATCATACAATATACATTAGGAATGAATGATTCTTAATATTTATTTGTTTGATGCCCTTATCCACAGCCTGTGGGGAGAATGAAGTGTGGGCCGCCCAGGCTTCTAACTGCAGCATGGTAACCTGTTCTGACCTGAGCAATGCGGTGGCTTTCCAGCTCAACTCCAGTTGCTCGTCCCCGTCCCTCGATGAAGAAACCTGCATCTGTGAACTAGGCTTCTATCGTAACCATGACGATCTGTGTGTTCTCCCATCCTCCTGCCAGTGTGTGGATGACGAGGGTGTGATGCGGGGCGCAGGCGAGGTCTGGCAGAGAGGGCAGTGCGAGACATGCCTGTGTGAGAATGGGGCGATGGTCTGCAAGACGGAATGCGAACCAGTTGAATGTGAAGAGGTATGATCTTATTATCAAAGAATCTGAAGGGATAGGTTGACCCTGGCATCAAGTAAGAGCTGCTTTCAAGAGAAATTATAAAGTTACCTATTTGCATTTGATTGATTGCACCTTTCAGAATTCATAAATTTTTGGTACTTTATCTCATTTTCTTCAAAGTTTCACTGATCTGTTTCTCTTATTTTTTCTGCTTTCATCAAAATCAACTCAAGGCAGATTCTCTGCTTTAATTGGATTTAGTTTGTATGGATTGTGATTATGGTAACTGACGATAACTTTGATGTAGAGATTATGATCTAGGAATAATGCACAGTAATGGCATGTGTCATAATGGTCAGAGAAACCCCATGATTTAATCCGTTATCTATCCCTGTCCTAATGGAGAGACCCGTAATGAATTGCATTACAGCAGTGCTGATGTTGATAATGCAGTGTAGTGTCTTGGGTGTGTAGTGATAATGGAGTGTTTCACCAGTAACTGTAGGATTTTATGTTGTTGTTTTTTTTTTTGTTGGATTAGTAATAGCACTTATTCATTTTTTAATATTTACGCCGATAGGTTTTGTCCATTAGTCTTTTTGTCCCCGCCGAACGAAGTTCGCGAGGGGACTATGAAACGGGCTCCGTTCGTGTGTGCGTGTGTCCGTCCGTCCGTCCGTCCGTCCGTCCGTCCGTCCGTCTGTCCGTGTGTTAGAAAATGCTACTTCTCCGTCATTTCTTGGCCGATTTTGATTCTGATTGTTTTATCTGATAGGGCTGGGTGGGGGCTTCCAAACTTCTACACAGAATTTTGAAATTCATTAATTATGCAAATTTATGCAAATTTATTCAAAATTGACGAAAAATGCTACTTCTCCTCTATTTCACATCGGATTTTGATTCCGATTGTTTTATCTGATAGGGCTGGGTGGGGGCTTCCAAACTTCTACACAGAATTTTGAAATTTATTAATTATGCAAATTTATGCAAATTTATTCAAAATTGACAAAAAATGCTACTTCTCCTCTATTTCACATCGGATTTTGATTCTGATTGTTTTATCTGATAGGGCTGGGTGGGGGCTTCCAAACTTCTACACAGAATTTTGAAATTCATTAATTATGCAAATTTATGCAAATTTATTCAAAATTGACAAAAAATGCTACTTCTCCTCTATTTCACATCGGATTTTGATTCCGATTGTTTTATCTGATAGGGCTGGGTGGGGGCTTCCAAACTTCTACACAGAATTTTGAAATTCATTAATTATGCAAATTTATGCAAATTTATTCAAAACTGACGAAAAATGCTACTTCTCCTCTATTTCACATCGGATTTTGATTCCGATTGTTTTATCTGATAGGGCTGGGTGGGGGCTTCCAATCTTCTACACAGAATTTTGAAATTCATTAATTATGCAAATTTATGCAAATTTATTCAAAATTGACGAAAAATGCTACTTCTCCTCTATTTCACATCGGATTTTGATTCAGATTGTTTTATCTGATAGGGCTGGGTGGGGGCTTCCAAACTTCTACACAGAATTTTGAAATTCATTATTCATGCAAATTTATGCAAATTTATTCAAAATGGCTGAAGGTTCATAATGTTTTCATGTTTTATATTTCAGTTGTATACATGCATTGTTGGTATTCTCTTCTTTTGCATGCAGTAACATTATTATTTTATTCACTAAAGTTTTTCACTGAAGTTTTAAGGTTCAGGCTAGTTAATTTCCACAGATCTGCACTTCCGGCGGGGACATTTATTACGCATTGCGTAATTTACTCATTCACTTGTTATAAATATGCTCAGGGCCCCATTTCATAAAACTTCTTATCTATAATAAGTTACAATGATTGTTATAAGCCACTGAATCCTTGAATCTGATTGGCTGAGAGCAGATTTGTCATAAAAATGGGGCAGTTATTATAGATCTTCTAACACTTAACCAAATCCCTAACTTTAACCCTGGACCAAATACTGTACTTCACCATTACCCTTCAATAACCTTAAACCTAACCTAAAACCCAGTCGATATATCCTTATAGATTTCCTTTTCTCATTTGCATATTACAGGGATTCATAGCTGTTATGGAAGATGGTGCTTGTTGTCCTGTTTGCAGAGAAGTTTCTGGTAAGTTTTCCTCCAGCAATGTTTCTTTCAATATAACCCATAAACTAAAAGAAATCCCTTGCTGTCAAGATACAGAAAAGAAAATGCCCTTTGAAGTGTACAAACATTAACATGCATCTTGAATGAGAATTTCAGGGGACAAGTTTTTTAATTATGGTTCCTGTTTTAATTGGACACTCTGATAATGCACAAAAGACCATACAAGTCACTGACACAGTGCTAACGTCAGCAAATAACGCATAGTGTGAGCCAGGCTTTACATGTATATGTACATGTATATCATTTCTTTGAGATAATGTATGCATACGTCAAAACACTGACCTCTAATTCCAAACCACCCGTTTTTCCCAATCTCCCCCAAGTACCCAACCAGTGCGGAACAAAAGCCCACCGGCAGAACTTCACCTTGGATGGCTGCGTGGCGAGGGACGTTACTGTGACGACTTGCGACGGTCACTGCCCATCCAAGTGCAACACTCTCTTAAACCAACTCACAGTGGATCAGACATGCAACTGTTGCCGTGGTATTCTTGGTGACACTGTGAGAGAGATCGAGCTTGTCTGTCCTGATGGTAGCTCGGTCACCGGCTATCTGCCAGTTATCGAGAGGTGTGAGTGCCAAGAGACAGAGTGTTCATCCACAGCCCCATAATCGACTTTGTTGATGAATGTATACGGACTGCAACATCGCTTTGATAGATGCTTTTCAGGGTAATGGTCACTCCCATATTTGTTTTAAAATAAAAAAATGAGTGGAATAATGTTTTGGTATACTTTTACATTTACGGTATTTTTGACACGTTTCATTTTTATTTGATGCAAGATTTCAGTTACTCTGTAGGCACATTTCAGACCCTCTGTTACATGTTACCACTGACAAGGTTTTATTCCTGCAAACTACGTTGCATTGGGTTTGAAGAAAGACATTTTGAGTGAAAAGGGTCATCATTTTCTCATACTTCAGTCATCAAAAATCATTGTGGTATCCAGTGATCAGATGATTTGCAATCAGTTTGAATCAATCACAGTTCTTTCTCGGACAGGGCTCTCCTTACACTGTGCATCTATTTGAATTGCATTTTCTTGTAAATGAGCTTGCAGTGCTGCTGAGCACTGGTATTGTACATGTATTCAACAATTCCTTTGAACTTATAAGCTACATCTGAACCTATATTTGGTAGTAGAGCAAGTTCAATCCAAGGTAACTCCGCTTATATGACGAGAAAAAAATCATATTTAAATGGGGTTATAATGTTTGAGAAGCATCTGTTAAAACATGTTGTGAATGACTTTAACCAATGGACATTGAATTTGAAGAAAAAAAATTAACATGTAGTATTTCAAGATGTAATTAATTCAACGAAATAAGGCATATACTATCCTCCAAAAAATGATAGAAGAGAAAAACGTATACATGTAGTTTTTCTCTGTTTGATTAGGAACGATACTGTACATCAAATTTTGTTTGTGGTTTTGTAGCATATCAGTATTGTGCAATACATATTTTGGAGCCTCTACCAATTATTTCTATTTGTGAATAAATATACATTGCATTTACATGCAGTTTTATGCCTGTTCAATGTGTGAGACAAAAACAAAAGAACGATATATTTCTGTATATCATAGGGGTGTCATTCACAGCCCAGTAATTGCAAAGTGTCCTCGTGTGTGCGTTTATGTGTGGGTGCATTGATGTGGGTGTGCATGTGTGTTAGAGGTAGGGGACAGGGAGCAGCAGGAGATCAATGGAAATTTTTAAAAAGAAGAAGAAAAGGTCAGATGGGAAAATATGATAGTAACCTGGGAAAGTAAATAGAGAAATGAGAAGAGGAATGTTCAAACGGGACTAAAAAGGAGGAATTGTTTTCTCTCTCTCTCTGTTTGTGTGTGTGTGTGGGAGGGGGGAATGTACAGTACTTGTAAAAATGCAAAAAAGGAAAAAATGTGAAGAGAAGCAAAAGGGAGCAGTAAGCTACGAGAGAAAATGAAATTTGTAAGGTTAAAAAAGATGATCAAAGGTAAAGAGAATACACACAAACTGAAGCAAGAGACCACTTACATGTAAGAGAGCTAGAAATCAAGAAAGAATTTCTATTGCAAGCTAGAGTAGGGAATAAGGGTTGACATAGTAACAGTCTGTCAGTATATTAATCACATCATCTGTCTGGAAAGTCCATTTAATTACACCTGTAGAGAAAGATGTGTCAGTGAATCAAGACAGGATTCAAACTGGACTCTAATTGAAAGTTGCGAGTCCAAACCAAAAGGCTCCTTTCTTCAATTTTCATGTGAAACAGAAAAACTAAGAGAAATGGTTAGAGTAGGAGTGGAAGGACAGAGATGAATACTGGAAGGTTGGAAAAGAAAAGTGGGCATCAGAAGGAAAAAAAGAAATAAAGAGGAACAGTGCACAATAGACAGAATGGAATGGAATAGAAAAAAAGGGGGTAGTCTAGTGAAAACCAGAGAACACACAAAAACCTAATAATGAAAAAAGAGGAAAATTACCAAGGGGTACTGAAAAACAATGTCTTCCCACTGAAAGTATTTTATTATTTCATTACAAAACATGGTTCTATGAAATCGCAATATCAAATTCTTTGAAAGTCTCTTTTTATCCTTTTCTTCTCTATCTTTTGGTAAAGATCAAAGAAAAGGCCTGTTCCTGTACAAAACAGTAGTCAAATTGTAAATTTAAAACTTCTGATAATTCTAATGTACATGATTTTGATTAAAACAACTATTTTTTTAATATAGTAGAATCAGCCATCAATTTACACTTAAAAATGCTGAATAAAATAATCAAGATTTCTCTGTAATGTGTAATGAACTTTGTGTATATAAAATAGACACACTGATGAAGCACCAATATGATTATAATACACCCATGAATAAATACAAATGAATCATTTCTCATACATGTAATTGGTAGAAAACTATCATTAACTATTTTTCTTAGAAAATATATAATAAAAATTTTATGAGCAGAAATAATCCAACTCTATATTGTTGCAGAGGTATATTACATACATTTACATGTATACTAGTTGAATACTGCTGCTGGGAAAAAGAAAATCATTATACAGAACTAGAGAGAAATACCCTTACAACTAGAATAATTTGAATCCTAATATACAAGATAGAACTTCAAAAAAAGAATAACAATTTAACAAAGACATTGACACTTAAATGCAGCTGCCATTTTTTTGTAAAAAAAAAACTCAGTTCTAATTATGTATATTCACATGCACACAAGTTAAAAACTAATTTTCTTTTTCAATACAGATAGTCAAATTTACACATTCATTTTCTTTGATATTCATAATACATGTAGTATTGGCAGCAATATCAATTACAGAGATGTACAAGATTCATATTGTTAGTACTGTACATGGAATTATGCACTAATTATACGAAATTTAAAAATAATGCAACATACCTAAATGAAGTTCAAAAAATATGATAACAACAAAACAAATATATTTAATCTACATTTCAGCATTTTAGTCAACAATAAACAAGTAGGACATGTGCAACAGAAAACCGCAAAAAATAACCCATAAATATAAAGATACATATAACCACACCACTGTAAACAAAACATTAATGAAAACAAGACTCTGAATACATTTCACACCATTTTTCCCCCCAGAGGCTGACCGAGCACAACTTCCTCTTTTTTCTAGTTGACAGACAGAGGCTTTGAAAAAGATACACTGAAATGTCATACTTTTATCTTCTATACTGTATCTCATAAAATACATTGTATCTACATGGATGATGTCAGTTGAAATATAACAATTTTGCACGAAAAATAAATGGTGAATAAGACGAAAAGAACACCATGGAAACATCGGCATCACTATTTTGATAAAAGCTTTCTTTCTTTTTCAAACCACTAACTTGTGTTTGACTTTGATGTATTACATCACCTTAGCATTCTCTGACCCCTACTGGTTGTAAGAAATGCATAGAAGTATAATGTACATGTGCGCATTTGCGCAAACTGTTCCGTAATTCAGGGATTCATTCACAATACATTCTAATTGCGTGCAGAAATGAATGGGCCAGATCACAATATTGTTCAATTTGCATCGAATATGTTACGTAACACAACAACGAAGGTCTCACAATAACTTGCTATCGTCTGCTGAGAGCCAGAGAGGCATTAACTCTGTGCTAAATGATCCAAGTTAACACCTTTTTGGCTCTCCACAGATGATATTTTGACAGATCCTCGCTTTAGTCTGTTATTACAAGTTATTACAATTATGAGGTAAAATTACATGCACATGTGTGTATGTACAAAAGTAACAAATGGGACTAAATACCTTGGGACTTGTGAAAATGTACTATTTCAATTAAGAAAAACTTGCGTAAAACATTTTTTTTTAAACAATGAAAAGTAATAATAGCACATGCTTTGTCCCCAATACACACTGATAAATATTTTTGCACAACTTTTTGCTTAACCTATCCCCTTCCAAAAAAAATGCTTTGAAAACTTTTCAAGCAATAAAAAGCCAGCAGATATACAATTTTGGTTAATCTATCAAAAAAGAAAAATAAAGGAAAGTACAAAAAATATATGCTTAGATTTCATTGGTTACAAAGGGCAATCAATCAGTTTTTTTTATGATGTTTAATATTTTTATTTTATATGTTAGAATACCAGCAACTGCAGTCCCAACACTGAATATATTTTAACTTTTTCCTCATGTTAGCTTTGCAAAAGACTGTTTTTCAAACATATTGCACATTTAACACACTAGGTAGCACCTTATCTGGGGAAAGGTAGGGAGATGATCATCTATTGTGATGGCAAACATATAGAGGTATTCATACCATATAGCTAACATTCAAAGATGTTTCTGTGTAATTGCAAAATTATGGATATATATACATCTAAAGTACCTGGTTAGCACTAATTATCATGGAAAGGTATTATTTGTATATTTGCACATAAATTCGGTTAGAATTTGGACACATGAAATAAAACAGAAAATGATGTAATGGTATGTTCTGTATTAAAGTAAATTGATGAATTATTGTGGTATTGTATCTTAAATGGATTCTTTCATTTTCAAACAGAGAAGGGTAAGGCAATGGATAATATAAATGTGCAAGTATACATGTATGTCTATCACCATTATTTAATGATTATTTTGATGTACATGAAAATATTGTCAGATATTGCCAAGTATTTGCATAGCTTCTAGCAGCTTATGACATGCAGCAAAAGTGACTAGCAAGGCGTTGTTTCCTTTTATAAAACAAACATTACATCAAATCCTAATGGTGCCTTTCAAAAAACAAATGCAATAATATCTACCAATTAATACGCAATCCAATACATGAGGACAGTATGTGTTCCCTCTGTGGTGAAATTGCTTCTGAACTTTGTCACCTTTCAAAATTTGAATGCAGCAATTGAGATTCTGACTTCAAAATGTACATGATACCACAGCAAAAAGAAATGGAGAAAGGAAATTTGCAAAATGCTATCTACAATGTGTAACACGTAAAAATTTGAATCGATCACCGATTACTGATCACTTTCGCTGAAACGAACTTTGCGAGCATTTGTAGGAGTGTCTCCACGCTTAAAGGCAGACACCAAATCCGGAGGTGATGCTGTTGAAAATAAGAATCAAGGAAAAATTACCTCTAAGATTTTAATTTGAATATTCAGTGGTGCCAGAGCAAGTGATTTCTTACAGAGCTCTACATTTCCAATGTGTTTCTCGTTAACCTGCCAGCAATAAAAAAACACAGTTTATTACCACAGATGGAGAATAAAGGAAGATTTACAGTGTTACTGGTATGTAAACACACTGGGTCCACACCTATTTTAACAGTGTGTAGGCAACATCATGTGAACACAGGAGGAGATTATTTAACACTTTCAAAGTGTGGACAATGTTTTTACAATGTGTTCATACATTTTTTTTTACTGTGGCACTATTTTTCACACTGGCCAAAGAAAGAAACACAGTGTGTAAGAATCACAGTATGAAAACAGAAGATTTTAAACACTTTCATAGTGTTGGCAATGTTTTATGTGTTCACACTACTTCCACACTGTTTTCACACTGTGGTACAGTTTTACACACTCTGGTCACAGAGAGTATCATAGTATGTGTATGCATCAAAATGATGATAAAAAGGGTTTTTTTTAACATTTTGAAGGTGATTTAAAATGTTTATATAATGTATTCACACTGTTTCCACAGTGTAGTAATGTTTTACACACTGTGGACCTACTGTGAATCACAGTATGTTAACATTCAATAAAGTGCTACTGCAGGGGGCATTTTTAAAAGACATATTTATAATACAAACAGAATGTTTTTGTTTTTGACAATGTGAACAAACAGCATAACACCGTGATCACTCATTCCACACTGTGGGACTAATGGTTCTTTCTTAGCGGGTTTGTACAAGTTTACTACTCAAATTATTACCCTTTTATAGAGTGAAAAAGAGATTTTCTAGCACTTCTCCCTCTTCTCATTTCTAAATCATCTTGGGACAGTCCAAAGAGTTACCTACATGAAGCATTCTCTGTCTCAACCCCAAATTTAATTTTCACTAAACCCTGTGACTACTGAATTCTCTCATTCCTATAAGCTTATTACTGGGACCACCAGGTCCCCGTATTCACTGGGTTAATATTTCCAATCAGTTTTATCCCAATCTCCGACTTAGTATCTCAACAGTTATGGCCATTTCAACAGTTAATTTGATTCACACTGGACAGAGGCGGACTGGGACTAAAATTCGAGCAGGGAATATCAGAGCGACTGGCACTCTTTTTTTATGACCGGCCCTTATTAACCTGAATATAGACCGGAAAAAAATTCCCCAACTCCCCATGGTCAGCCTGTCCCTGAAACTGTACCAAATCATTAATCAGAATTTCACATGATCATCAAAATCTCACAAGTACTGAGAAAATTATCCTATTTCTATTAAAGTGCCACAGGCATTATAGAAATCATCATATTAATAAAACACCTATGTCTTGTCTATCAGAGATCTAATTTTCTAATTCAAAATAATGGAAATGTGTGTTTCTTGCATCCAGGCTTGTCTCATTCAACTGTAATAATATATATTTTAGGTTAAATCACCGTTTACTGCGTTGACACTCTTATCGTCAACCATCATGGTCTCATCTTCGCCCGCTGTTTCAATCGTTTCATCCGCTTCTTTGAAGGTGGTGAATTCCTGTCCTTCATCCGGTTCCGGTTCCGGTTCCTGTTCTGTTTCATACGTGATTATGCTCACGATATCGATCTTGGCCGGGAGTTCATCCGCTTCCGCTTCCTCTTCAGCCGCGACATCAAGGCCGCGCTCTACGTCCCGATCAGATGTTGATGGACTATTATCAATCTCATCTTCTTCCATGCCACGATTGGTGTAAACAAAGTCCTGGTAATCGTTTTCTTCGGCCTCTGAGACTCTCCTCTCTCGCATTTCCTGAGGTTCGAATTTGATGCTCCTCTTTTCTTTCTTCCTGCAACTGCATAAAGCAAGAAAAACTTGTGTTACAATACAAGCATGTACCTGTACATGTATTATAAGATACCAGGGAGCACTGTGCTACATGTATATTAGTGAAGGCACTTGGCTCTTGAAAGGTCCCAGGTTCGATCCTTGCTCAATGGTTACATTGGTTATAGTCAAGGATTGTAATTCCGAACAGATTGTATTACCGAACGTGTACAGTTAAGCGCCTAAAACGGGTTTTCATACGCGTGGGATTACGCGTATGAAAACCACACTATTGAAACAAAGGTTGCGTCTTTTTCCCATAGGTTTCACACGTTCGGAAATACAGTACCTTTTTCAAGTGACCAAAACGCCGCGTAGTTGGGAAGGGGTTCACTCGGGAGGGAACATCGTATTAAATCTACGTTGTCTTTTTAAAATTTCATCAACTTCTTTTTCTGTAGGACTTTGAGCATTCATTATGTAAGTCTGACAGATATTCGTTTGATATTTTATTTGCTATCGTTGGTTTTCTGAAAAGTGTTCGGACACTGTATCAACCACCATACGTCCTGAGACATGGTGATTCATTCACATTTGTCCCTTTCAATACTCGGGTATTGCAGAGCTCTTAGGAAAAGCAACATTAATACTATTGAGGCTACCCTCAGTAAATAAGACCATAGGGTTATTATTATCGTTATTACAGTTATTATGATCATTATACAGAATGTTACTGCATTTTTTCCTTTACCATATGGCACTCTATGTCATTCTCAGAATTTTTTTAGGATAACACTGATGAGATGAAGAAAGAGCATGTGCTGTAAAAACTTTTGAGTGTTCCTATGCTCTTCTTCACCATCAGTTAATTTTAAAGACCTAAAACAGTATCATATTCATGGTTACCAACTATAAATATAGTTACTTACTCGCAACAAGGCCATGTACTGAGCAAGCACATCAGAAGGATCAGGAGAATACAGAGGAGTATCACCACATAGAACTGAGTTTGAGTGAGGATAGTACCCAGATAACCTACTGGTGCAGCTGAAACAAACAAAACAAATATATCATTATTATTTGTATGAATGGTTTTCAGGCAACCAGAAAATTGGGGTATCTCATGGTTTGCGCAAAAGTACCCGGGTGACCGTGCAATTTTAAAACAATATCTCATAGTTTGTGCAGAAGTACCCGGATGACCGTGCAATGTATTTCCATATCTCATGGTTTGGGATGCATGTGATGCATGTAATGGTGAAAATTGAGGAACTAGGTTTCATACAATTAATGATAATTCAATTCAATTCAATTCAAAAGTGAATACGCGTTTTAATACGATTAAGACAAAGGATGTATGCGCGCAGCTCTTGCAAGATGCTTGGGTAAGGACAAAATAATGTTTTTCTACCCGTGTTTTATGTTGAGTCAATACAAAAACATGAGGACATGTAATGGTGAAAATTGAGGAATTAGGTTTCATACAATTAATGATAATATTGGATGGCCTTTCTTTTGTGGGACACAAGGATATAACGCACTCGCTTTGAAAATATTTCACTCATCGTGCCGACTTGTGAAATATGTTCATAACTCGTGCCATATACCCTTGTATCCCACTCAAGGCCATTCAATATTATATAAATACTTTTTCTAACCCCTTCTGTGCCTCCGATAAATGTTCCAGAGTTACATATCGGTTTATAATGCTTGTTTTATTGTTAAATTGGACAAAAAATATATTCTATGGGAATAACTTCACAATGACGGCAAATAATGTAGCAATTCTTTGTCTAAATACATTGCTCAACACACAACATCTTGGCAGGATTTACCGCCCATGGAAGAGAAGGAATTTAATATTATATACACATTGGATACATTCTTTCCCTGATTTTTCCCCAATTCAGGATCAAAATACTAAGAGAGTGACTACTATCTTTTGGGGCCAATGAGATTCCCAGATTTTCCCCTAATTTGAGTGATATTACTCAAATTCCCTGACTCGAAAAAATGGGAACTCATTTTCTAGGTTATCCCTGATTTCCAGGATAGCTGGAAAACCATTTAGACTTGGAACAAGTTCATCAATGAAAATGCTTTCTTACTGGAGGGTAGCTCTGTCGTAGGGGGTACAGAGGGTGTAGGTGTGACCGGTGAATCCACTGGTCTTCCAGCCATCCACCAAGTAATATGTGGTGCGATGAAGACCCACTGCCTCATGCCCTGTGTATCCACAATGATTGTGCCACTGCCTGACTCTTCCCATAGACCTATCGGGGGGAGAGAGGAGAGGAGAGGGGAAACAGAGAGATAGAGAGAGGGAGATGGAGAAAGAAAGACACAGAGAGGAACAATTGCAGGGGGAGACAAAATGAAAAAGCAGATACAGAAAGAAACATTAAGGAAGTGAGATATGGAGAAAGAGAGAGAGAGAGAAAATACACAGGAAGGAATAACAGGAGAGATAGAAAGAAAAAGCACACACAGAAAGAAATAAACAAGACAGAGATGGGATGACAGGTAATGTACATTGAAATAGATAGATAAAAAAGGAATACAAGAAAAAAAAAAACAGGAAAAAGGACAGAGGGAAAGAAAGGAAAACAGAGATAGAGAAAGGATGGCGGGTTATTAGGAAAATAAATAAACATGTACCAACAGAGAGGCACATGAAGATAGAGAAATATTTGAATAAATATAAACAATAAACAATAAAGGAAATAGATGGCAGGAAAAGGACAATAAAAATGGAGAATGCTTATATGAAAAGTCCTTTCTGAAATGGCAATAAGGTTTGAAGTCTAAAGACATGGAGATCACCTACAATATCCTATGAATGTTATTGCTAAGAACAAAAGATATTAATGATTCCAATGAACAATGGTTTGCATTTTGCAATATCAGATTCTCAATATGTTTTTGTTAAGAAAAAAAAGGACATCACATCACTGAGAATTCTAAAACCCGTAAGACAATAAAAGCAATATTCACAGAAGTACAACTAACCAGTTTCTTCATTGTAGAAGAAGGCTGTTACAGAATCTCCTGCTTCTAAATCATTAAATACTCCGAGGGGAAGCGTAAAAGTGATGTCCCCCATTCCTTCAACATCCTTCCCTCTTGCATCAGTCACTGTCAACTCTACAGCCACCAAACTCTCCACGTCCTGGAGTGCACCATTAGCATCTTCAATGACGGTGTGAGGCAGAACATCCGACTGCCCTCCAACAATCATCACTGCACCTGTCGTGATGTTCTCTGACGAGAGTTGTTCGCTAAGGACCCGAGTAATGCCAACATAGTTTTCTCCTGTACCTAAATGTGAAGTCAAATGAACAAGAAATCAGTGAACAGCAAATTTTCTCCTGTACCTAAATGTAGTCAAATGAACAACAAGTCAATGAACAGCAAAAGCTGAGTGTTTTCATCAATTCCATTACTTTAGCATATTAACCCGTTGACTAGTGGATTTTCATATTTCCCATACGTTTAATACAGGGACCGCCAGGTTCCAATAGGCAATGGGTAAACCCTTCCAACTGTTTGCCACACCCTACATCTCCCTCATTGCAAAATTCCCATTACCATTTACTATATAATGGAGTTCGTAACTGCACAACTATCTGAAGTTTTGTGCCTCGTACAGCAGAAACTCAGTATAAAGAGGTCTGATATAACAATATTCCTGATATGAAGGTAATATTCCTCGTCCCAGCTCTTTATATTCTATTGTTTTTTTTTAACCTGATATAACGAGATTCCTGCTATAACAAGGTAATTTTGATGGTCCCAAGGACCTCGTTATACTGAGTCTCCACTGTATTCTTCAAATGGATCGATCCTCGCAAAAGGTGTCGGCTACCCTAACTACAGAATTGGACCAAAGGCAAGGAAACAATCTTTTAAGCACTGAAAGCACATGAAACATCAAAAGGTATCAATTGACAATCATGAGAAAGTTCTTGTAAACTTACTATTATCCATCACTTCAAAGACAGAGTATTCCCCTATTATGGCAGGGGTTATGATTTGATGTCGAAGAAGTCGAAGAGTGATGTCTATCAGAAGAAAAAACAACACATAAGGAAATACATCATCACGTATCATCAATACATCATTCTTCTAAATTACATGAAATTGACATAACCTCATTGTGAATTTGTGAATATTGCATCTATCAAATATGCAAGAAGTTCCCTCGCATGTATTTCTACAACTGCCATTTGAAATGGGGAACAATATCTCACCCATGGATTTTCATGTAAAACAGATTATTCTTTTGAGTCATGCACAAAACATACCCATTCCCACTTTGACCTCTATATTATTTGAGCATATTATCATTGTCAAATATATTATCCATCAGTTACAATTGTCAACACAACAAATGCAGATTGCTTAAAGACTAAATCTTCCATCATTCATAGGTGAATTCTTGACTTCTTGAACTTCTCTAACGTTGAAACAATTAAAATAGTGGGGGGGGGGGCAAAAAAACATTCAAAATCATAGGAAAGTAGAGATTTACTGGATAACTTTGTCACCCAGACATATGTACATGTATATAAGTGTTATTCATTCAAGTGCTCCAGCCAATATCGTGCCATCCATCAAGTACATGTAAAGCAGGGATGGAAAAAAAAAAGATTTTTTAAAAAATAAAAATGCTCCGATTGATTTTATTTTAGTCGCTATTTATGCGATTTAAATTGATTTATTTGATTTTTTTAGTTATACATGCAGCCCTAAATGTTGCTTCTATAGACAAGAAACAGATTATTTATGTAGATTTAATACCAGATATTCTTTGGATAACAAACACTTTCTTGAGTAATTTTTCAAAAACAAAATTACCCATGTAATTCTTTGCTTTTATTCAAACTGGTGATTTTTTTTTTTTATATCAGGGAGATTTAAATTGCAATTTAAATGGAGATTTAAACCAAGTTATTTTAAATAGTGCCAACCCCGATGTTAGGCCTAATGTCAACAAAAACTTACACAGATAATCTTGAGTTCTGGTAATGGAAAATATATCCCAACAGAATTTTTTAAAAATTACAAAGAATAGTAAAACAGAGAATCGTTCATACCTGCTAAACAATTTTGGTAGAAAAATAGCCCAAGAATGAGCACCGAAAGATGAAAAATTTGAACTTTTCATCCTCACCAATATGTACATGTATAACACTAAACCTCATAAACATATGCGCAAATATTTAATTGACTTGTAGTATTAAGTGAATATGATTTCCATCAAGTTTTTGTTAATTTAGATATAGTTTATTGGTCTAAACAACCCATCTGGCAATTCAGCAATACTTTAAATTAAATTCAACAACTACTTCTCAAAATACACATTTTAAAGGAAGTACTAAAAGCGTAACCAAGGGTTATATGTCATAATCATCTGGCCACTGAAACATTAAGAGAATTAATCACCATTACATGAAGTACTCACTTTGGTCATCTGCAGGACGCCACTGAAGACCATTACTGGCATAGCCAGACTGACTTGCAACGATGGTAATTCTCCCATCTTCCGGAATGACCGTTTCAAACTTTCCTGCACCAGACTCATCGGTGGTTACGCTGCTGCCGTTTCCACTCAATGATCTGAAAAGCAATCTAGCATTGGTCACAGGCATGTTGTTTGTATCCACAACGCTGACAGAGAGATTGGCAAGAACAGAGCCAGGTGGAAGGGTTGTTGTATCAGTCATTGGTGTTGATATTGTACCATTATCTGGAGATGATGTTGTCGTATCATTCACTGGTGTTGATATGGTACCATTATCAGGAGATGATGTTGTCGTATCATTCATTGGTGTTGATATGGTACCATTATCTGGAGGTGATGTATCATTCATTGGTGTTGATATGGTACCACTATCTGGAGATGATGTTGTCATATCAGTCATTGGTGTTGATATCGTACCATTATCTGGAGATGATGTTGTTGTACCAGTCATTGGTGTTGATATGGTACCACTATCTGGAGATGATGTTGTCGTATCAGTCATTCGTGTTGATATTGTACCATTATCTGGAGATGATGTTGTTGTATCAATCAATGGTGTTGATATGGTACTGTTATCTGGAGATGATGTTGTCGTATCATTCACTGTTGTAGATATGGTACCATTTTCTTGAGATGATGTTGTCATATCATTCATTGGTGTTGATATGGTACCATTATCTGAAGATGATGTTGTATCAGTCATTGGTGTTGATATGGTACCATTATCTGAAGATGATGTTGTTGTATCAGTCATTGGTGTTGATATGGTACTATTATCTGGAGATGATGTTGTTGTGTTATTCATTGGAGTTGATATGGTACCGTTATCTGAAGATGTTGTCGTATCATTCATTGGTGTTGATATGGTACCATTATCTGGAGATGATGTTGTTGTATCAGTCATTGGTGTTGATATGGTACCATTATCTGGAGATGATGTTGTTGTATCAGTCATTGGTGTTGATATGGTACCATTATCTGGAAATGATGTTGTCATATCAGTCATTGGTGTTGATATGGTACCATTATCTGGAGATGATATTGTTGTATCAGTCATTGGTGTTGATACAGTAATATTATCTGGAGATGATGTTGTTGTATCAGTCATTGGTGTTGATATGGTACCATTATCTGGAGATGATGTTGTTGTATCATTGTTTGGTTGGCTGATTCTTCTTCCAGCCATCCACCATGTGATGTGAGGTGCAGTAAAGAGCCATAATCTCATCCCAAACTGATTCTCACTGATTGTACCACTACCTGACTCCTCCCACAAACCTGTACAATAAGAAAGAAGAGAGAGAATGACTAATCATGAGATGCTCAACAAAAGAATTTTCACACAGAAATGGTACTGATAATAGAAGATGATGTTCTTTTCTTTTAAAGTGCATATCACATATCTCTATACATGCACTTCCAAAGAGTTTTACATTATCTTTGCACTAGCCTCACAACCCTGTTAAGGTGCTGCAGCCTTTAAGGAATGTCATCCAACCAATATGCATTTCCTTCACTGTGACAAATGTAGATTAATGTCCAGCCTAAGGACATTAGTGCTATGGGCTGGGATTTGAACCCCGTACCTTAACTGTGATCCACAGTCTAGTGTGTTATCCACTAGACCACAACTGCTTCACAACCATGTGTAATGGGTAAGGCAAAAAATGACCACTAGAACTAACCAGTGTTTTCATTGTAGAAGAAAGCAGCAATGGAATCTCCAATTTCATATTCATCAAATGGTCCAAGGAACAGTGAGAAAGTGACATTCTCTATTCCTTGCACATCTTGCCCTTCCGCATCGGTTACAGTCAACTCCACAGCAACCAAGCCCTCAACTTCCTGAAGAGCTCCACTGGTGTCTACGATGACAGGCTGGGGAACCACGTCTGATGGTTCTCCAACAACCAGTGCCATGCTTACCGTGGTGTTTTCTCCCGCAATCTGTTGATTGGTAATCAGAGCACCACCACGATAGTTTTCTCCAGTGCCTATGAAAAATAAAGTGGATGTATGATAGGGGAGGATTTTTATTGATGAAGAAGAAAAGAAAACATTTGTGTCAAATCAAAATCAACATTCTGTTCAAATGATGTTGTCTTTCTATATAATCAAATGCCGCACAATATTACAAAGTAGAAAGATAGACAAATATACAAATAGATATTAATTCCATGACCAGCATTAGGTTAGGCTTAAAAACAATTTTGTCAAATTTTCCACAATTTGATTGATAACAGGCCTCCATACCTAGATCCTTATTTATACTGGACTGCAGAATTATTTGTTTTTCTTTGAAAGTGCAGTAACAAGGAAATAGAAGGTAAAATATATTCACAAATCGTACATGTACATGTTTATCATCTTACTGAAATATAGTGTTAGACTTCCCATTTTGTGAAATATATTTACACTGTGTATAGCAATATTTTATTGTAGTTACATATATGAAATTTACATATCAACTATGAGCAAGATAAAATCATATTTCTATATTATTGTGATGCATGCTAATCCTGTACTTAAGAAGATTTATAGCAAGCCCTTTTAACTTACTGTTATCGCTCACTTCAAAAAAAGATGATTCCAGTGTATCTAATGTTTGCGAGACATTTTGAAGTTGAAGAAGTCGTAGAGTGATGTCTGGAAGGATAATAGAAGAAACAAGGAAACATTTAAGTATATAAATTTAATGTACGAGTTTAGCATAAAATGACCTCACAATATTTCCCTCAATGTAAATTGAATGGCATACCAGGTGAACTAAAGAAAGTTGATAAACTGTACTCTTTGAGATGTGATATATAGTCCTCACATTTCTCAGTCAAATAGCGCATTCACACATTACACTGTAAACCACTTTTTAGAAGGCACTGCAGCAAAATATGAATGCTGGGAGGGAGACAAAAAAAGAAGCTGGAAAAAAAAGAAGGCCCCTAAACATACCACTTTTCTGTGTTTTATAAGATACAGAAATGTGAAACACAGTACTATGATTGTGTAGTGTGTTTGTGTATCTCATTTCAATCTGAGTGCAGCGGTGTTTTGAAGCAGTTCACCATGTCAGGTTGGAACAAGTTTTTAAAAACTGAAATGCTTCTCTTCTCCTTATTTGGAATGTTATCAATAAATATCCTTTAATTTTCACAAGTCTATTCTTCCACCTAAACTGATATGCCGGTACATGATGCTTGATGGCTCAGTGGTGCTCAGTTCAAAACCAAATTGATGTGTACAGCATTAATTTTCAGTTACTAAGTCCCTCAGATAGGACTTACTGCCATAAGTCAACCAGTTGCTTTACATGTATCTATATGTACAAGTCTATTCTTGCTTTTTTAAGAGTCTGGTAAAAGAAACATCAATACTTTTTTTTTAAACCACACACCTTACAATCCAACTACAAGCAGAAATTTTGAATACAAATGAAAATTGGGATAACAATATGAAAATTAAACAATGAAAAATCTACCAAGATGTAATTAAGGATCCACATGAAGATATGATTCATAGAAAATTGAATTTGAAGGCTATTGTAAGCCTTCCCTGGAGAGAAAAGGCCAAAAGGGCTCCGAGACAGGATCAGTGCAACTGATCTTACACTGACTGTCCAGATTTAGAGCCAATATCACCCATTTAGTAAAATGTAAATATTTGAGGGCTTAAGACACCAATTTCTTTTAAATAGAAAAAAAAACACTCACTTTGGTCATCCGTAGGAAGCCACTGTAGACCATTGCTGGCATAGAAAGGTCTACTTGCAACAACAGCTATTCTTCCATCCTCAGAAATCTCTCCTTCAAACTTTCCTGCACCAGACTCGTCGGTGGTTACACGTGTGCTATTTTCATTTAGTGGTTTGAAAAGTACATCAGAGTTGCTCAGAGGAATGCCATTCATATCAGTTACAATGACAGCAAGATTGGCAAGGACTGAGCCTGGCATTGATACGGAAGTTGAACTAGTAACTGGCAGTGGTGTTGTACTAGCATCTGGAGTAGACGTTGTATTAGCACCTGGTGTCGATGTTGTACCAGCATCTGGTGTAGATGTTGTATTATCTGGTGTAGGTGTTGTATTAGCATCTGGTGTAGATGTTGAATCAACATATGGTGTAGACATTGTACTAGCATCTGGTGTAGATGGTGTACCAGCATCTGGTGTAGATGTTGTATTAGTATCTGGTGTAGGTGTTGTACCAGTATCATTAACCATTGACTGATCTGATGGTACTGTGATGTTTATAGGTACTACTGTTCCCAAGGGGTCTCTTGTGGAGGGAGTGTCTTGCGTAGATGAAGTCACAGTAATGAGCGGCAAAATCTCACCAGCTGCCCACCAGGATTTTACGAGTGGTGCCACAAAATTCCAGATTAGTTGGGACGAGTCGTCATCGATGGAAACTGTTCCAACACCACGTTCAGACCACAGGCCTGCAATATATGTGCATGTAGATAGAAAAAGATGATTCACGACACCCAAATTTAAAATGTATTAGACATTTTCATATCGCTGCTTAAATTCTTTGAATGGTGAATCACTTCCTTAATTCTGTAAGTCTGTGGAATGCAGGAATTTATGAATTTTATAATTTTGTGATAGTTACTGAGGTCACAGTTCAATTGTAATCTCTTTGTGAGTGAAATACATATTAAGTTATACCATATGAGGTAAAAATATTGGAGGACAAGGATTAGACATATATATCCTGACATTCTGTCTCATCTCTAATACGCGTAGTAAAGTTAAAGTGCCTGGTACATAATGGTTCAGTTCAGATAAAATGTATGATATGAATAACCTGAAACCACAAGAAAACAGACTTGTTTGTAGGCATATGCCTGATAAGAATAATAATAATATTAGCTAGCTCTATTTTCGGGAATATTAAAAATAACGCCCTATAATCATATTGCCCTCATCTTCGACTTGGGGAAATTTGATTCTGATATCCCCCTTAAGGCATCCATTATTACATAATCATGTCCAAGAGGTCATGTTTATTTGGCTTTAATTGTTACCAATAAAAGTTACATACATGTACATGTATATTAAAATAATGGAGGATATATTCAGTTATTTTATCATGAGATATTTTTTGAGGGTTTATTTTCACAAATTTTTCAAACTGTTGTAGCTGGCAATGCACGTGTGAACATGAATTGTAAGAAGCCTGAGTTGATGATCGCAAATAAATAACAACTCATGAAAATGTATGTGTCCCTGTCATGTGCAAGAGTATCTGTATGTGAGAATATTGGCTTATACAATTATCTCCAAAGGAATGTGTCCTACCTGTGCTTTCATTGAAGTAAAATGCAGTGAGATTATCACCATCTTCCAAACCATCTCTACTGTCGATTGGGAGATTGAATTCAACATCGCTGATGCCATCCACTTCCATTCCAGAACTATCCAACACAGAGAAATACAATGCCACACGCTGCTGGATGTCACGTCTGTCACCGTTCTCATCAATGGTAACAGACTGGGGGATTGTCCGGGAGCCGCCTGAAGCCAGTGTATAGGCAGCAGAAACATCATCAGTTAAGATATCAGATGAAAACTGAGCTGAGACCAGAGCTGTTGGGATAAACAAAAAAGACAATGGGGAAATAAAGTAAGAACTCATGAATTGTGATTATGAGAATATTTGTCATGAATTCTTTATCTCGGTCACTGGCATTACAGATTTATGTTTTTATTACTATTGCTTAATAAAATCAATATTGTACTACTTGAAGACTCTGCATACAGCCTAACCTTCAGAATCAACAGATTCATCGGCATGTATCAAAAAAATGTAAATATATGCTAAGTCCTCGAGATCTTCAAGAGTCACAATCTGGGGAGTGTTTCATCAAGTGTTTTGTCAGTGATTTTTGCCGACAACTATTATAAGCTACTGAAATCCTTGCATCTGATTGGCTGAGAGGAAATTTGTCTGTAAAAATCACTGACAAAATGCTTGATGAAATGCTCCCCTGGTAGATATGTATAAACCTGACTAAAGATCAACTGGTAAGAGACAGATTTCAAGCAGCACCATCAAAGTACATCTACAAGACATTAGTCTACAAGAAGAAATTCATTGAATGTTTTCAGCCAGTACTTCACCCAAGCACCTTGAGCATCCCTTGGAGTGGATGGATGTGCATCATAGATGAAAAGATTTCCATTAATCAACTAAGAATTTTCAGTTCTATTACTTTCAGCATTAAAGCTTTTACTAACCATCGGATAAGCATCTTACTCCAGCATCCATGTTATGGCCACAATTGGTCGTTCCTACCCCAGGATGAGGACAGTCAAAGATGCTGGATTCGTTGCCAAGACACTGGAGATCATCAAGGAGCACTTGTCCAGAGCCTTCACCAAAGATCGCATGGGATACCGCACCTATTGCTCCTGCATAGCCGAGACTCCTGCAGACAACCTGGGCATCCAAGATGTCCCAACTGTCATCACAGATTGTTCCCCAGGCTCCATCGTAGAAGACCTCAACAGTCCCCTCTTCAACCAGGTTTCCCCCTATGAGGCGTATCCCTGGATCTGGAAGAAAAAGGAACCAAAAATATGCAATCAAAGGAAGTCATATCCTTCAACTTTCCAGAAACGACTCTATTTCAAATGGAATCAACTGCCGACAGATATAAAACATGTGAACTCACGAAGAGTGCTTGGGAAGACAATTGACAAATATCATTCTCCATCACTGAACTTCCATCTATACAAAAAAATATTTTTTATTAAATTGTAACATTTTTCTATAGATATTGAAACTTGTATTTTACAAATGTAGGTTCAATATGAATTAATTGTAAATTGTAAATACTGGTATGTCTGAATGTCAACTAACAGCATACAGCAAAATGCTATTTGGTCAGTTCCTGATACCAAAATATTGTACCTTATTTTGTTGTATCTATGTGACATAAATTTTGGTAATAAATGATCAAATCAAATCAAAGACATACAAGTAGATACATTATTAAGTCATATTGGGAGATAACGAATTGGTCACCCGAACTAACAAGATCATTATGTCTATGTAGCTGCAAGCTGGACTATCATTGACATTTAATTTTTCATTACATTATTTGTATTCATTAACTGAAGTTCATTAGATCTACTGTACATTAAAGAATATCTTTGTAAAGAAATTGAATTAAAAAATTATGAAATCAGGCATACTCTCTGACATGCACAGCTTCAACATTTTTAAGGTGGTACATGTACATCTATCTATTATCTCCCCTCATGTGATGTTAACTTCAATTCCAAAGAAATCACAGAATCATATAAAACACAAAATGAAAGGAATACCAACAACTCTCTTAAGCATGTACATAATATACAATAAACAAGATGCGGACAATATTTACCTGCCAAAGGAATTGTGAAAACACCATTGTTGTTGACAAAATCTGCAGTCTGCAATTCCATTAGATACATCGTTCGATCTGTAGAAAAGGATACAAACATATTTATTCTTTGATAAAAAGTAGGAATATAAAGCTTCAGAAACATATCATCTGTTGATGATATTTCAGCTAATATTCCAAAGGTTTGCAAGTATGATATATATCTAGATATTTTTTCCATCTCACTAAGAGTTTGTACAGCTTTTTCTCTGCCTATCATAATATTCACTCCATTTATTATACTGGGTTTGAGCACATGTACTCATTGGCGGTGATTAGTGATGAAGTAATGACTTGAATCTTTGATGAGTAATGTATTTTCAGTGACGATAATTTTTAGATGTGGCATAAAACCATTGCCAGACAAATGTAAATCATCGCAGTTTAGTAATATATATTGTCAATAACGTGATCTGTCAGATAGCTTAGCGAAACGCAAAATATCCAAAGGGTTAAATACTAATTCTACATCCTAATATTTTGGTTCTGCCAACAGAATAAAATTATAATCTTAAATAATTTTTTCATATGCATCTTTTCTGTGTTCTTACGTGCCATCATGTTTCCCTAAGCTACCTTATTTTGCACCATTAACATAATTTCCCATTCATATGTCTCATAAGAATTTTGTCTTAGTCTCTATTATATATTTTAGTCACAATATATTTGAATACATGACAAAACAGAACGTGTAGTGTTAAAGATTTGTCCCTATGTTTTGTAATACTGATGTAGGCCATTAATATTTTTATAAAATTCGGAACTGATATGTAACAATTAACATGAGCCAATAACGGATGTACAGTTGGGGAAAAAAAGAAGAGAAAAGTGCAAGTTGTGACTTATTTGGCCAAAATTTTACAAATTTTGTTTATGGATTAACAAATGAAATAACCTTTATTTGCTAGAATAGTTTTAGACTGATATATTTTTCAACATATAAAAAAGGTTTGATCGATAATCACAAATTGAAGCAGCCTAAAAAACACAAAATTTCTACTTTAAATTTTTACAGAACTCACTGGTGTCTTCTCCATCTTGCCACTGGAAGCCATTAGAAGCAAACCCATCTTTGGTCACAATTACTCCAAGACGACCATCTGAAGGAAGAATGAACTCCATCTCAAATGTAGATTCATTCCCAGTGTTCACCTCAGCAAGAACGTTGTCCCTCTCAACCACCCGCACATTGCTGTTAGTGAGTGTAGTGTTGTTATTGTCAGAGATTGATAGCTTTAGATTAACATCAACATATTGTGGAGGAAGAGTAACAGAAGTTGAATCTGTGCCATTTATAGGTCCTGAATCTGTGCCATTCATAGGTGTAGAATCTGTGCCATTCAGTGGTGTTGAATCTGTGCCATTTACAGATGTAGAATCTGTGCCGTTCACAGGTGTAGAATCTGTGCCATTCACAGGTGTAGAATCTGTGCCATTCACAGGTGTTGAATCTGTGCCATTTACAGGTGTTGAATCTGTGCCATTTACAGGTGTTGAATCTGTGCCACTGACAGGTGCAGAATCTGTTCCATTTACAGGTGTTGAATCTGTTGAATCTGTGCCATTTACAGGGGTTGAATCTGTGCCGTTCACAGGTGCAGAATCTGTGCCATTCAGTGGTGTTGAATCTGTGTCATTTACAGATGTAGAATCTGTGCCGTTCACAGGTGTAGAATCTGTGCCATTCACAGGTGTTGAATCTGTGCCATTTACAGGTGTTGAATCTGTGCCATTTACAGGTGTAGAATCTGTGCCATTCAGTGGTGTTGAATCTGTGCCATTTACAGATGTAGAATCTGTGCCGTTCACAGGTGTAGAATCTGTGCTGTTCACAGGTGTAGAATCTGTGCCATTCAGTGGTGTTGAATCTGTGCCATTTACAGATGTAGAATTTGTGCCGTTCACAGGTGTAGAATCTGTGCCATTCACAGGTGTAGAATCTGTGCCATTCACAGGTGTTGAATCTGTGCCATTTACAGGTGTTGAATCTGTGCCATTTACAAGTGTTGAATCTGTGCCATTGACACGTGGTGAATCTGTTCCGTTTACAGGTGTCGGAGCTAAACTAGTCATAGTTGAAGGTGTTGTGGCAATTGTGGTACCATTCCCCGTTGGAGGTGGTGGTGGCGGTGGCGTTGGTGGAGGTGGTGGGGGAGGTGTTGTAGGTGTGATGGACCGTGTTGCTGCCAAAATCCATGACTGCGGATTCTGTACGACAGTTACCCATGACAGGCTGGAGTTAGGGCCAGGAATTACAGACCCGTATCCATCTGCATCCCAAAGACCTACATTATATACCCAAAATGAGACAGGAAACTTTAAAATGAAGGAAAGAAAATGATATCACAGACTACATGACTGTACTTCTCATCATTATTGATTCTAAAATAACATTTAGGTAGCCACATCAAGATGATCTTCATCATATTTAGAAAGGGATATGCCTTGGGAAGGGTAATTTTCAAACATTACATACAAAATCTACAAATGTATAGAAAACTTCATGGTGAAACATTATTTGAAATTTATCTACAACTATCTGTTCAAAGTAATTAGGGTTGAATAGCACTTTAAGATTATGGCTATATTACAAGAACTTAATTTTTTTCAATGAATTTTACAAAATATATTAAGAAATTGGAAAAAACAATTTTCATTTATTTTTTGTGAAACGTCATATGTCCGAACAAAAAGTCACAAATTAAAGAAACTTTGCGTTTCATATTTGATTTCTGATACAATGACCTGAATTCAAAAAGAAGGTTTGAATTTAATCATGGTCTAGACTGTGGATTAAATCTCCACCATTATACACACATGTATATATATATATTTGATTTGATTTTTTTTTTCTTCTGCATTCATATAAGTACAACATATTTTGGTAACATATATCAAATAAAATACAAAAGTACTTTTTGACAATGAATCATAAATAAAAAGTATATTATGTAACAATCATTTTTCAAAAACAAACACAAAATAATAAATTGTCAAATTATTGTAATTCATCAAATATAAAATCATTTGCGGAAGAAGGACTGCCATTATAAGCAATTTGCTTGAGAATATTGCAGCCCCAGACAAATATTATGAAATAGCTAAAACGTGTAAATAAGCAGAATAGATAAATAATTGAAATCCTTAGTTAAAAGCATATTGATGATGATGATGATAATGAAATAATGATGATGATGATGATGATGATGATATATATATGTATATATACACATAAAGTTAAAAAGTTCTGTGACGGAGATTAAACAAAGAGTCGAGAGACACCAACAAAATTAATGACTCTGTTAGACACAAAGAGTTCAATATTTCACCTATAAGGATTCTTCAGGAAGAATATATATATATATATATATATATATATATATATATATATGTGCATAGGTGTGTGTGTATGTCTGGGTGTGTGTGTGTGTGTATAGCCTACATGTATTTATTGGACATGAGGACATGCATGTACTACACTTATGAAGGTTTAAACCAATTTGTTATGAAAAACTTCCTTTAAGAAATCGGGCCACTGAGTATTACTGTAGGTGGCATGTGCATCGGGCCTATTGTTTAATCTCAGTTTGGAACTTCCCCTCTTCTATATCATGTAATTACTCAATGTGAATTCTGCCATACCTGTATCTTCATTAAATTTGAATGCTGTCAGATTATCCCCAACATCTAAACCATTTATTCCATCAAGTGAAATGTTGAGCACAACGTCCCTAATGTCGGCCATGTTGGTATCATTGTCCACTGAAAAGTAGACAGCAGCCCACGGTTGAATTTCCACCAGATCACCAAGATCATCTTCAGTCACAGCCTCTGGTACTGTCCTGGAATCTCCAGATGCAAGTGCAAAGCTGGCAGAAAGGTTGCCAGGTGATGTGGTTTGGTTAATCGAGAATTGGGCTGAGGCTGAGAAATAAAATAATTTTTTATAAAAACAGTATTATCATAGAGAGATTCATGTAAATTAAAAGAGCAAGTTTTGGTGTTGTGGTCTAGCGGATAAGTCACCGGACTGCAGATCACAAGGTACGGTGTTCGAATCCCACCATAGCACTAACGTCCTTTAGCAAGACTCCAATCTACATTTGCCAATCTCCACCCAGGTGTAAATGGGTACCTGATATGCTTGAGCGCTAGTTACTTTGGCGGCCCAGCTATAACCAGGGTAATAATGTCTAAGCGCCATGAGCATCACTGAGTTACGGATATGAGCACTATTTAAGTGGCCATTATTATTTTGTTTTATTGACAAAATCACAAGTTCATGCTCCTTCAGGGCAATTCTAAGGTAAGTCTATTTTGTCCAGTATGTTATAAACATGTACATTGTTTTAGTATACACATACCTGATGATTATATTAATGTGATATTTGATTACATTACAATAGCTTGGATTATACCAAACATCGAGGAAAATTATGCTATAAAATAAATAATTATATTCATTATTCAATGATAACTGGTAACAAGTGGGAGATGAAATGACCAAATCTCTTGGACATGCCCTTAAATAAACCCCCACAAGAATGGCGACACATTTTGTAAATATTACATAGAGAGCATGCCATGTGTATTACTTTTACAAAGACCTGCAGTAAACTTACAATCTTCCGTGAGTCTTGCAAGGAAGCCATCACTGAAGTTTAGCACCTGGACACTATCCAATCCCATAAGGTGTATGGTAAGGTCTAACATAAGAAGGAAACAGAATCATGGTAAAACGTAAAATCACATCAATTTTGAAACTTCTGGCCAGTCAATAACTTTAAATATTGATTAACATCACTGGTATCTACTTTCAAACTTATAGGTACCCGGGATGTAAATTATATTAGAGTTCCTGGTGTATAGAAATCACTATCACAGAAATTTTTTTTAAAAAAACGTCACCATATCTTTACAATCTTTTTTTTTAGATCAGATCTCAGAAGAGCTCTATCGAATTAATGGCTTCCTCTTCTTTAAATTTGCAATGTCAAAATATAACAGGAGACTCATTGTTCCTTCTGCCCATAAGTTTTTCATATGAATATACATGTATCCATTTCAAAATATGTTTTGCTAGAGTGCTGGAAAATACATTATCAAAGATATAATTTCTCTTCTACTGAAATATATTTTTCACAGTCAAGGCCCATAATGTCCATTACTCATATGTTCTTCAATAATATAGGACTAAAGGGTAAAAACAGCAAAAATGGCTTAACAAATGCCAATTTATAATTGGATTACATTTTTATGGAACTTTTGGGGTATCAAAAACATAATGTAAACTATTATTTTTTTAATTTTATCTTACTGGTTTCTTCTCCATCTTGCCACTGGAAGCCATTAGAAGCAAATCCATCTTTGGTGACAATTACTCCTACACGACCATCTGAAGGAAGGGTGAACTCCATCTCAAATGTAGATTCATTCCCAGTGTTCACTTCAGCAAGGATGTTGTCCCTCTCAACCACCCGCACATTGCTGTTAGTAAGTGGAGTGTCGTTGTTGTCATTGATTGAAAGCATTAGATCTGCAACAACATAGCTTGCAGTTGTAGTTTTGGGGGTAGCATTAGTTGCTGTGGAAGTCAAACTGATTTCTGTATCTGTCACATCAGTAGCCGTTTCTGTGACTTCCTCTGTCATAAACTCTGTTACTTCAATAACATCTGTGGAAATGTCAGTTACTTCATCTGTAAGCATTTCAAAGTCAGTGACCAGCTCAGTTCCGAATTCACTAACTGACTCTGTTTCTTCTACAAGCTCAGTCATAATCTCTGTCATATCTGTGACAAACACGGAAGTAGTATCTGTCAGAGTGGTTGTGGAATTGGTTGTAGTGTTGCCCACTGAAAGTGTTGTGGCAACAGTAGTTAAGTTGCCTGTTGAAGGTGTTGTAGCATTGGTTGCAGTGCTGCCCATCGAAAGTGTTGTGGCCGCAGTAGTAATGTTGCCTGTTAAAGGTGTTGTGGAATATGTTGTAGTTTTGCCCACTGAAGTTGTTGTCGCAAGAGTAGTAAGGTTGCCTGTTGAAGGTGTTGTGGCATTGGTAGTAGTGTTTCCTGTTGGAGGGGGTGGTGGGGGAGGGGTTGGGGGAGGTGGTGGGGGAGGTGTGGTAGGTGAGGTGGATCTGGTTGCTGCCAAAATCCATGACTTAGGATTCTGTACAACAGCTCTCCATGTCAGGCTTGAGTTAGGGCCAGAAATTAGAGACCCATATCCATCTTCATCCCAAAGACCTATATACCACAAAAATAACAGGAAAAGAAGTGCATGAAAAGTCAGCTTATTTTTGTTAATTTTTAATTATCATCTTAGCTGCCAAATTGAGATGATCTTTATCATGTTTTAAAAAGGATTTGACTTGTAAAATATATGAAGGTTTTAAATGGAAATTAAGGAAAGGAGAAAGTTTAGTACAAATCATGAGACGTACAAAGAAATACAATTAACTATTTTGAGAATAGCAAATGTGAATAGCATTTGCATGCTGAAGGCTTGAATATATAATTACGGCTTTGAACTTGCTCCTTCCATGACTTAAAAAGTCCATATAAATTCTGCCATACCTGTATCTTCATTAAATTGGAATGCTGTCAGGTTGTCCCCAACATCTAAATCATTTATTCCATCAAGCGTAATTTTGAGCACAACGTCCCTAATGTCGGCCATGTTGGTATCATTGTCCACTGAAAAGTAGACAGCAGCCCACGGTTGAATTTCCACCAGATCACCAAGATCATCTTCAGTCACAGCCTCTGGTACTGTCCTGGAATCTCCAGATGCAAGTGCAAAGTTGGCAGAAAGGTTACCAGGCAATGCAGGGCCGTTGATCGAGAATTGGGCTGAGGCTGCATTTAATCAATAAGAAATCAAAAAATTTTTAACAAAAAATATTTTTAAACAAATGTTCATGCAAATCTAAGCAGGATTTTATTGATTTATAAAAATCACATGATCATATTCCTTCAATGAATTCATGATGATAACCTTTGTTTTTTAAATATTGCGTAGTTAGTGCCAGAAAGGCATTAAGTCTATTTAAAAAACATATGTGTTAACAGTCTTCTGGATCCCAACAGAGAAATTATACAGACAACATGCCATTTGTAATACCCTCACACAGACCTCAAGTAAACTTACCATCTTCCGTGAGACTTGCAAGGAAGCCATCACCAAAGTTTAGCACCTCGACGCTATCCAATCCCATAAGGTGTATAGTAAGATCTAAGGGGGAAATAGAATTCATGGTAAATCTTATATCACATCGAATTTGAGACTTCAGGCCAGACTGTTTGTTGCGCATCAATGAACATCCACAGAAATTGGGTGGTTTAGAAATTAATATATCTATCCATCCTTACTATATTCATTCAGACTGACACGTATACAGGGATAAGAGTCCACAATAACTATCATAGAGATTTTTAATTCAGCAGATGAATATACACACATAAGCAACCCATGTGCCCATTAATTTGTTGCATGGAAATATATGTATCTTTTTATAATGTTTTCTATGGTGCTGAAAGCTGCAATTTCAAAGATAGCTAGCCTAGCTAATATACTATTGATGTATATTTTCATAATCAAGACCCATAATTTGCATAGCTAATATGTTCCAAACATGAGGGAGTAGGGTGGATAAAGGCTAAGCAAATGCACATAATAAGTGGATGAAAATTGTGTGGAACTTTTGGGTGTCAGAAGATAATGTAAACTATTATTTTTTCATTTCATCTTACTGGTTTCTTCTCCATCTTGCCACTGGAAGCCATTAGAAGCAAATCCATCTTTGGTGACAATTACTCCTACACGACCATCTGAAGGAAGGGTGAATTCCATCTCAAATGTAGATTCATTCCCAGTGTTCACTTCAGCAAGGATGTTGTCCCTCTCAACCACCCGCACATTGCTGTTAGTAAGTGGAGTGTCGTTGTTGTCATAGATTGAAAGCAATAGATCTGCAACAACATAGCTTGCAGTTGTGGTTGTTTGGGTAGCATTAGGTGCTGTGGAAGTCAAACTGATTTCTGTCTCCGTCACATCAGTAGCCGTTTCTGTGACTTCCTCTGTCATAAACTCTGTTACTTTAATAACATCTGTGGCAAAGTCAGTTACTTCATCTGTAATCATTTCAAAGTCAGTGACCAGCTCAGTTCTGAATTCACTAACTGACTCTGTTTCTTCTACAAGCTCAGTCACAATCTCTGTATCTGTGACAGACACTATAGTAGTATCTGTAGGAGATGTTGTCCCATTGTTTGTTTTGTTGCCCACTGAAAGTGTTGTGGCAACAGTAGTAAGGTTGCCTGTTGAAGGTGTTGTGGCATTGGTTGTAGTGTTGCCCATCAACAATGTTGTGGCCACAGTAGTAAAGTTGCCTGTTGAAGATGTTGTGGCATTGGTTGTAGTGTTGCCCATCAAAGGTGTTGTGGCCACAGTAGTAAAGTTGCCTGTTGAAGGTGTTGTGGCATTGGTACTAGTATTTCCTGTGGGAGGAGGAGGTGGAGGTGGGGTTGGGGGAGGTGGTGGTGGAGGTGTTGGTAGTGAGGTGGAGTTTGTTGCTGCCATAATCCATGAGTTGGGATTCTTTGCAATGTATCTCCATGCAAGACTTGCGTTTGAACCAGCGACAACAAAGCCATAGCCATCTTCTACCCATATACCTAAATGATAAAATGGAGAAGGAAATATACTCTGAATTTAAAATAACTGTAAATTAAATAATCACACTACATCTACTGAAGTTCTCACACCAAACTGGGAAAGGTAGATACATGTAATTACATTTTCCCAGTCAATAAAAAGAGTTTCCCATTTTCATTTATACATGTCCTCTTGCTTTGAAACTGGATCATAAATAAATCAGTAAATTGGATAGGTATTTTGTTCACAACTTACCAGTATCTTCATTGAAAACATAAGCTGTAATGTTATCTCCTGCTTGGTATCCACCTCCATTGGGGAGCGGAAGAAGAAATTCCACATCGACAAGGTCCAAAACCTCCCCATCGTCTGTGCTCAGGGCAACATCAATTGCTGTGAGTGGTTCCCTGTTCTCAAGTTCCCCATCCACACCTTCAACAACAGTTTGAGGAAGGTAGGAGGACCGTCCAAGACTAGTTGCATAGCCTATTCGACCAGCATCATTTTCAGGAACCTGGATGGCAGCAAATCTTACCGCAACTGAGAAATAAGAAGATATACAACAGAAAAGACTCAAATATCATAGTTTTACAGAACCTGTGTGGCAGCAAATCTTACTGCAACTGAGATATAAGAAGATATACAACAGAAAATTCAAATATCAGAGTTTTACAGGACCTGTGCTGCTGCAAATCTGATTTCAAAAGAGGAATAATATCATACATGTACATTATCATTATTTCTCCCCTGTTTAACTAGATATATATCATTAGATAAGCAAAAAACTTCTCTATTGTGACCAAAATATTAGGCTAAAGCACATTTGATTGCTACTCAAACAGAACAGAGTTTCCCACTACTCTTATCTACTATCTTTACTTGCAAAATAAGGGCTCTGCAGTTAACTCTCTAAGAAATTTTCTGAACTACAGCATCTAAGTATCTCAGGTGTCCCAAAAGATTTTACTAATGCACACATATAACTAAATAGCAGGCAGAGATTATATAACAAAATATGAGATTTTATACTTCAATAGTCCACATAAGTACATAATCAAATGTACATGTACACGTATATACGCAAATATACTGAAAATGGATGAAATATCTTTTATGCTAAGGACTGAACATTGCATTGTAAGATAGAGATTAAAAAATTATTATTCATTTATCAGGTTACTTATGTAGACATTCACACTCATTCAACTTAAAGTATTCATTCCTATTCTTATAACTAAGCCTAGCAATAAAGGAATAAAGTGGTAACTAAATGTTTAATTTGTGTGTAAAGTTTGTGTGCAATTTCATAATTTGCAGGCACAGTAGGAGCTAGTTGTATAAACCCTGGTATTTTTGTCATAAATACCGTGTATACAGATTGATGGTAATAAGGCGGCTGAGTTAACTATCTTATAAAATAATGTGATAGCATACCTCCATCCTCAGTCAGTAGAGAAGCAGTCCCATTACTTATCATCAGTGGTACTATTGTCCGTTCCACCAAATCCAAAGATCGATCTGTGAAGAAATTGATGTAAATAAAAAATAAAAAATTGAAATTATAATAACAATAATAATATATTGTTTACTCAGGATAGCCTCATCAGTACTAACTACTCTTCTCACTGAGGGCCCTGCAATCATATCATTACCCCTGCTTTAGCACAGAAACTGTAGCGTTAAGTGCATGCAAGGAATAAATCCTACCAGGTACAATGATATAAGAGAAGATTTTCTTTTAAACAGGGAAAGAGAAGCAAAGAAGTAAGGAGTGAGTTTTGCATTGTTATTCATGTATTGACAAAATCATTAATTTTCAAGTTTGTCATTCAAAAGAAGATGAAGTTTTTTGCCTCAAAGTAGGCTTGCTAAAGTAAAGTACTTGAATTCGATCTGAATACGGCTTAAGCCAGTTTAATTAGCCAAGCCAAATGCTTAGTAATTTACCTACTTGATGCCTGTTCTGAACTGAATACAGGCCCAGTTTTACACTCACTTGTATCATCTCCATACTGCCATTGGAATCCATTAGGTGCAAATAAATCCTTTGTAACCACAATGCCCAGCTGGCCATCAGCTGGTATGGTTTTGTTAATCAAAACCACATTTGAATCTAAACCTGAGTTGCGCAAAAAGGTTTGTCGATCCAGCCCTATCACTAGGACATCCGTATCAAAGAGAGGTGCTCCATATACGTCATATGTGGAAATGCTCAGGTCAGCTTGTATAAGGTCCGCAGGAGTGGCAGTTGTGTTACTTGATGGAGTGGATGAACTGGTTGGTGAATAAGTTGGAGGAGTCGATACATCAGTTACACCTGTGTCAGTCTCATCCGTGATGATGTCAGTGTAATCTGTTACATCTTCAGTGACAAGTTCAGTAACAAGTTCAGTGTAATCTGTTTCATCATCAGTGACCATTCCTGTGAAGTCAGTACCATCAGTGGTGGTTTCTGTGCCTGTTATACCATCAGTGGTGGTTTCTGTGCCTGTTGTACCATCAGTGGTGGTTTCCATGCCTGTTGTACCATCAGTGGTGGTTTCCGTGCCTGTTGTACCATCAGTGGTGGTTACCATGCCTGTTGTACCATCAGTGGTGGTTTCCATATCTGTTGTACCATCAGTGGTGGTTTCCGTGCCTGTTGTACCATCAATGGTGGTTTCCGTGCCTGTTGTACCATCAGTGGTGGTTTCTGTGCCTGTTGTACCATCAGTGGTCGTTTCCGAGTCTGATGTACCATCAGTGTAATCTGTTACATCTTCAGTGACAAGTTCAGTAACAAGTTCAGTGTAATCTGCTTCATCATCAGTGACCATTTCTGTGAAGTCAGTACCATCAGTGGTGGTTTCTGTGCCTGATGTACCATCAGTGGTGGTTTCCATGCCTGTTGTACCATCAGTGGTGGTTTCCGTGCCTGTTGTACCATCAGTGGTGGTTACCATGCCTGTTGTACCATCAGTGGTGGTTTCCATACCTGTTGTACCATCAGTGGTGGTTTCCGTGCCTGTTGTACCATCAATGGTGGTTTCCGTGCCTGTTGTACCATCAGTGGTGGTTTCTGTGCCTGTTGTACCATCAGTGGTCGTTTCCGAGTCTGATGTACCATCAGTGTAATCTGTTACATCTTCAGTGACAAGTTCAGTCACAAGTTCAGTGTAATCTGCTTCATCATCAGTGACCATTTCTGTGAAGTCAGTACCATCAGTGGTGGTTTCTGTGCCTGATGTACCATCAGTGGTGGTTTCCATGCCTGTTGTACCATCAGTGGTGGTTTCCAGGCCTGTTGTACCATCAGAGGTGGTTACCATGCCTGTTGTACCATCAGTGGTGGTTTCCATACCTGTTGTACCATCAGTGGTGGTTTCCGTGCCTTTTGTACCATCAGTGGTGGTTACCATGCCTGTTGTACCATCAGTGGTGGTTTCCATACCTGTTGTACCATCAGTGGTGGTTTCCGTGCCTTTTGTACCATCTGTGGTGGTTTCTGTGCCTGTCGTACCATCAGTGGTGGTTTCCGTTCCTGCTGTACCATCAGTGGTGGCTTCTGTGCCTGTTGTACCATTATTATCACCTTCAGTGCCTAGGACAATGGTTGATGCTGTTGTAGGTGAACTTGGTGGTGTTAATGTTGCAGCCATAAGCCAAGAAGATGGCATCTCTGCAGTGTATCTCCACACTAGATTGGCGTTGTCGTCCTCAATGACTTGCCCCTGACCCTCCTCTAGCCATAAACCTGCAGTACACAGAAATATTATAGTAGAATAGTAATATACCTCAATAATTATATGCATATGTACATGTTACAATTTTATATATTCTGCAATTAAGGAGTTAATAGAAACAAACTGCAACATCAATAATACACTCAGTGAAGCACAGAATGCCATGTTTTAGAGTCGATTGCAATGTTTCTTTAGTTTGGCTAGTGTAGGATCTATGGGTGAAATTCATACCACAAAGAATATGTATACCATCTTTAAATTGCCCCTGCAACCCAAACGCAACCCAGACGCAACCCAAATGCAAGTTTATTGCTGTTGATGAGCAGGGATGCATACAACTAATATTCTGTTATTCAAACATCTAGATATGTTTCATAGATTTCTAATGTTTTTTGAAATATTTTTCCCAACCTCCTAAGCTCCACCCTAAAAAAAAGCTCCAGGGCCCTCTTGCATAAAACGTAACTTGATTTTCAACCAATCAGGATCGAGTATTTGGGACTTGCGTTTAATTTTTTGAGTTGCGATTAAACACAACCTTTTATGCAAGAGGGCCCAGATCTCATTCCTGCAATGACATCATCTTTCAATCATCAGTCAGCTACACTAACATTCTACAAAAGACAGTGGAATGTAATTTCCCCCAACTCAGCACATGCTCACAATAGAATTGCATGCTTTCAAACAATACCTCCTCATTATCATTCTTTTCCTGGTGATGCTACAGCATGTCTGACATAGCAACTCCTATGTAGACATTGTATGGTCTATTAGAACAGATGGTCATCTCTGGCAAAGCTACATACCACTGTCTCTCCTTAGCTCACTAATGACTGACAGATGATGTCATTGCAGGAATGAGATCTGGCCAGGTCGAAATTCCAATAGCCTATTGGACCATCAGAAACCACTATTGGTTTCAATAGGGAAAGTGATATGTTGGACCCACAGAAACCAACATAAAATATCTACTGGACCAACACCCACCCACAGAAAAATGCTGATGGACCAACAGAAAAATTCTATTGGAGCAACGTCCACCCACAGAAAAAATGCTGATGGACCAAGAGAAAACTTGTACTGGACCAATATCCAGCCACAGAAAAATGCTGATGGACCAACAGGAGACTTCTATTAGATCAACATCCACCCACAGAAAAATTCTATGGGACCAATAAGAAATTAATTATAAGATTAATATAAAAAGGAATGCTGTGGGTGTTTACTGGAACAATCCTATCCTATCCTACATCCTATAATCCTACATCCTATAATCCTACATCCTATATCCTACATCCTATACCTAACTACTAAGCAATTGTATCACATTCATTATATACAGGGGCATGGTTGTAGTGCTTTAAAAAAATGGTTACTAACTAGATTATACTTTTAAAACTGGAGTACACTTTTATTATTGAAATATGAAAATACCTCCTGAAATTGTGTACAACATAACAATAATGTAAGTACAATTTCTATCACAGTTCAAAGCTTAATCCCAGCATAAACACTTAAAATTTAAATGTCTTTTATCTATTTCCACTAGTTTTCAAATTTTAGATTATTGTCATTCATGAATATTCATGATTGATTAGGATCTATAGAAACCAATAGAAACCAATAGGAACATCCAAAAACCAATAGGACCAATAGAAATCAATAGAAACAACCAAAACCCGATAGGACTGTCTATAGAGTCTATTGGTTTCATCATTGGATTGGTCCCACAGAGACCTAATGGTTTTACAGGACCGGCCGAGTCTGATGGTTTGTATTGGTTTCAAGACCGACAGAGGTCTGATGGTTTCTGATGGTTTTACAGGACCAACAGAGTCTGTGGGTATATATTGGTATTAGTTGGAGTCTGTGGGTCCTGTTGGTTAAACGTGTGGGTCCAACAAGATTCTGATGGATTTAATGGGCTCTGTGTTTTCATTTCATTGGTCTCTATTGGAGTAAAATGGAAATTCTGATGGTCCAGTAGGCTCCATTAGAAACCATTAGAAACCAATAGAAATCTTCTGTTGGTCTGCTGTTGGATCCTATTGGAATTTCGACCTGGGGAAGCTTTTTTTTAGGGTGGAGCTTAGCGTGTTTGAGAAAATGACTTTAAAAATATATTAAAAATTTATGAAACATATTTAGATGTTTAAATAACAAAATATAAGTTGTATGCATCCCTGCACATCAACAGGAATCAACTTGCATTTGGGTTGTAGGGGACCTTTAATCTAATATATGCATTTATAATGCTTGCGCTACTGCTCATTTAACATGGACCAGTGCATCTATTAAACAACGGCAAAAAATAAAGGTGAAAGGTTAAGTTTCTTTGATGGCATTCAAGCTTACCTGTTTCTTCACTGAACATGTATGCAGTGATGTTATCCCCTATGCTGAATCCACTATCCCAAGAGATGGGTAGGGTAAAGACCACATCCTGTATCTCAATCTCTTCTCTAGTGCCATTCTCCAGAAGGGCCAAGTCCATGGCTGAGACCGGATAGATGGTCATGATGTCACCATAGCCATCCTCGGTCACACCCAGAGGGAGATAAGATGCTGGTCCATCACTCGTAGCATAACCGATGCTCTCCGGGAGTGACTGGAAAAGATCGATATTAAAGCTTGCAGTGGCTGTTGATAAATAAAAAATAAGAAACGTGTAGAACTGGCGCTCTTTTGAAAAATCATATTTGGCAGGGCTCCATGCTCATATGTATCAAATCAACTTTATCATTATGGAAAATAATCACAGGTCCAAGCAATGGTGACAGTTGTGAATATGCATTTCCCTTAGGAAATCATGAGCCAGGGTACCCTTTGTAAACTGTCTGTGCAATGCTATATAAAGGGTAATGATTTTATATCTTGAAATTATCGCACTTAAAAAAGATAAGATGTCCACCATCCACCTTTCTATTTCTTGGTGTGGATTTAAATTATTACAATTATTTTCATTATTTTCATGATGATGTATTGTAAATAAAGAGAAGACCTTGGTTAGTTCGTTTGGCATTTTCATTGACATAATTAGTTGGGCTTGTTCCCTGTCATGGTTGGTTGGTTGGTTGGGCATGTTCCTTGACATAGTTGGCTGGTTGGTTGGGCTTGTACATCTTTACATTAATCTAGTTGGTTGATCGGCCTTGTTCCTTAAGAAATGGTTGATTGGTTGGTTGGCTTACATTAACATGACTAAAAGGCTGGGTTTTTTCAGTCACATAGTTGGTTGGATGGGCAGACTTGTCTCCATATAATGGCTATGGCGACAATATAATCATTCCTCATCTTTAAATCCAATCACTATAAAAAAATATAAAAAAACAAGATGAATGCGACTGCATCTCCTATATGCCTCCGCCTAAATTCAGTTGATGGCTCAAACTGTTCTTGAAATATTGTGATAACCAGAATAAAAAGCCTCATATTACATGTTAATTGACCTCTTTGACATTTGACCTTACACCTTATAACCCAAAAGTCTGATCACTTTATCTCCTCCTAGTCATGAATACAAAATAGTTGAGATATGGTGATAACATAGGTAAAAAAACATTAATTTCACATACACCTGTATGACCTCTATGACCTGTCACCTTTGACCTACCTGAACAAAAATCTAATCCGTTCGTCTCATTATGGTGATGCATACTAATTCCAAGTTTGAAGTTAATGGATCAAATGGTTCTTGAGATATCACATTAAAGCTAAAACCTGCAATTTCATAAATTTCATAATTGACCTCTATGACCTTTGACCTTTGACCTACGTACCCCAAAATCTAATCAGATTGTCTTCCTATGGTGATACATACTAGCACTAAGTTTGAAGTTCATACCTCAAATGGTTCTTGAGTTAACGCTAGAAAGAGGCTAACACCTGAAATTTCAGAAATTGGCCTCTGTGACCTTGACCTTTGACCTATGTACCCCAAAATCTAATCAGATCGTCTTCCTATGGTGATACATACTAGCACCAAGTTTGAAGTTCATACCTCATGTGGTTCTTGAGTTATCGCTAGAATGAGAAAGCGGGACGGACAGACGGACGGACGGACGGACAACCCGAAAACATAATGCCTCTGGCACCACCTTTGGTGGGCAGAGGCATAAAAAAAGACAACTAAGCTGATAGCACATAAATACCTCCATTTTCAGCTTCAAAGGATGCTAGGAACTGCCCATTGCTAAGTGATACTGGAATTTCATCAATGTTTGTCCATTCTATAAGGTCCAACGAGCGATCTGTTTTATGTAAAAGAAAGAACATGGCAACCTGTCAACCTGTCATATCAGTCAAATACTAAACACTACCGTAACGGTTTTCATTTAAATAAGTATTGTGATTATCAATGTCATCAATTTGAAACCATCTCAAAAAATTTAAGGATAACAAGATGAATGCGACTGCATCTCCTATATGCCTCTGCCTAAATTCAGTTCATGGCTTAAATTGTTCTTGAAATATTGTGATAAAAATTATATCCACTGTAGCCAGAGTAGAATTACACACCAAAGAGGATCAAAACTCAACAGAAATAAAATACATGGGTGCCTATAAGCAAAAACATTCTTCTTCTCTAAAAGTGCTCTCTTTTGGAATTACCCGTTATTTTGAAATCCTCCATGTGAATTACAAGTTTAGAGAAAAAATTACGCTTAATATACTTATTACGCAAATCACCCATTACACAAGATGTGCATAGTGGTACCAAAAATGACAAGAGATCAAAACTATAAGCATGTCTCTTTCAAATTAGGGCATTTCCGGGAACATTTTTATGGTTCCGTATTTTACCCTCATACATGTATGTATGAGAATGTATTTATTAGAAAATACAATATCAATTTAAATCTACATGGAAGTGTAGAAGTTTCTTACTTCTTCCATCACCAGGCTGCCACAGGAATCCATTGGTAGCATAACCTTGCTTGGTAGCGATGACTCCCAGCCTGCCATCTTGCAGGATTGTCTCATTGATTTGAACCATGTTCGAATCCAGACCAGTATAAAGAAGCGTTGTTTGGTTCTGGTTGTATACGCTTATATCAGTGTCAAAAAGGGGTGGACCATCAGAGGAGTAGGTGGAGACCATCAAAGCTGCCAGGATTTCTGGTGTCTCAGTGGATTTGGTAACATCATCAGTGGTAAATTCAGTACTTGCTGATGCCATTGTGGCTGGTGTTGATGGTGTTGATGGTATTGATGTGGCAGCCATAAGCCATGAAGACGGCATCTCTGCAGTGTATCTCCACATCAGGTTGGAGTCCTCGTCCAGGATGACTTCGCCTTGACCACTCTCTATCCATAAACCTGCAGAAACCATTTAAAAGAACAGGCAGTGGAAAAACAAAAACAAATTTGAAGTGTACCACAGGAATTCTTAATCCATGGATAAATGACATGCCAAGTGAAGAGTTGTTTTTCTGATAGGGCTTAGCATAGGTTTCCCAAGATTCAAAGACACTAGTGATATCATAGTATTTATGTATATTTTTATACAGTTTGAATTTTAAGATCCTTGTTGTATGACATGATGGTACATGTTTTTTTTCCATAGATTATCCCTTCCTTTCTTTATATGTTCTCATGCCTTTGCCCTGGAATATTTTTCATCTTCCAGATAGTTCAAGCAGGTTTGCAGAATCCATTAATAAATTAAATTTTAAAAAAAACTTAAAAACAAGGTATATGTGCACTTCATACAGAATAGCTTGAAAGTGTAAAACGGAACTGCAGTAATCATATTACAATCAGATGTGAATCAAAATGAGATATACAAACAGTGCTGGGATATATTGTTAAAATCAACTCTAGTTTCCTACTGAATGTTTACCAGTGGATAAAAGTATAGGTTAAAGCCAAATCTGTACTACAATAGGATTGCATTCCAATTAACATTACAATGCATACACCTGAATGATTTCATGAAATGTAATTTTTCATTCTGAATTACAAATAATTAATTTGCTTCTCCTGTTTGCAATGACACTCTATTTGGAGGAAGGGATCTTTTTTGCCATCAACATTCAACTACATGTTATCTTCAACAGGCAATTTCAATCAAAATAAAGATATGAGGCCTATATACTATCACCAGGAATTCAGTGATAACATCCCAAAGTGTTGCTTCCACGGAAACCTTACCTGTTTCTTCATTGAACATGTAAGCCGAGATGTTATCCCCTTCTGTGAATCCACTATCGGATGGGATGGGTAGGGTAAAGACTGCATCCTGTATCTCAATCTCTTCCCTAGCGCCACTCAGTAAAAGGGCTAAGTCCATGGCTGCGACCGGATAGATGGTCATGATCTCACCATAGCCATCCTTGGTCACACCTTGAGGAAGGTAAGATGCTGGTCCATTGCTCGTAGCATAACCAATGCTCTCCGGCAATGGTGGGGAGAGAGCGATATCAAAGCTTGCCATGGCTGTGGACAAAGTGCATAATGAAATAGATGTTGATGATATTACCTGATTGTACATGTATATCTAGAAAGCAGACATATACATTATGCTCAAATGTATGCAATCATAGGACTCACAACTTTCAATCTAATCAAAGTGACTTGGTAATAGAGGACTAATTCCTTACCAAAGAACATCTCTCTACCAACTTCATTTAAAAGCCATGACTACTGCTCTGCCTATTGACCATATTGTCTGTTTGGAGCCAAAAGGGTATTAACTCATATACTTCTAACACAAAGTTAACGCCCTTCTGGCTCTCAACAGACGATATGTTCATTTGAAATGTTATAATTAGAAATTGGTCCTCTTTCGAAAGGAAAATAAATTTGCGGCTTGTTGTAGAAGGAAATCATTAATGGAATTACCCCAAAATATCAACCTTCATTGTACATGTACGTATGTCTAAATAGCATCAGTAGAAATAAAAAGTTGGAGGACATTATACAGAGAAACCTACCTCTACAGAAAATTCAGTTCCTCCCCAGAAAGGTCACTGGTGTCATGTCCCAACAATGAGACACAAGTATCTTTGACCTTCTAAATGTATGTACAAGGCAGGGGCAGATCTAGTATTTTGTAAAAAGGGGGGAACTATTCCAAAAATTCTGACAAGGAAAAAAAAAGCTTACATTATCACATTTTTAAGATGCCTTTGGGTCAAATTTTTGGAAAGGAGGGGTACATATTTGAGGGTAGTGTACTTAAGGTATGTCATGTGCATTTCAAAAGGAGGGCACAGGCCAGCTGTGCCCCCCCCCCCACCCCTAAACCACACGTAGTATGCACAAGGCCTGTTATCTCTCTTTCAAAACCAATGAAGATTTGGCTTTCCACATTCTCCCAAACTACAAGTACTTTTGGGGACAGCACAGACAGCATAAGTTTATTTTGTTTTAAAATAAATCAATACCTCCATTTTCAGCTTCAAATGACACTACCCATTTCCCATCACTGATTACAGCTGGAATTTCATCAATGTTTGTCCATTCTATAAGGTCCAATGAACGATCTGCAGGACAAAATAGAAAGATCATGGTCATTTGCACTGTGAGATGACTAACACTTATAAGGTTTTCATTAGGGTTGGCAATTTCCTGGTTTTTACTGGAAATATATATACCGTATGAGCAATTGTATTTAAGGAACGGAGTCATACATTTAAGACTCACTGAACAATCAACGATAGAAAGAGTCTCCTTCATAGGAGACATGCATGATAAAAACAACCTTGGAATATTCCATTTTATTGGTCAACTTTCCAAGTGGAGCACTGCACTCATTTTGCATAAATGTAAAGCACTATAAATAAATTAAGGTCAAATAGATAGAGAGAAATGCTTACTAGTTGTATCACCAGGCTGCCACAGGAAACCATTGGAAGCATAACCTTGCTTGGTAGCGATGATGCCAAGACTTCCATCTTGTGGGATTGTCTGACTGATTTGCACTGTATTGGAATTTGGACTGGTACTAAGGGAGATTGCTTCGTTCTGCCCATCTACAACACGAATGTTAGTGTCAAAGAGGGGTGATCCATTAGAATTGAAGGTAGAAACTGTCAATTCTGCTAGGGTTGTGTCCTCTGGTGTGGTTGTTTCTACCGGGGTTGTAACAATTGGTGTTGTTTCTACTGGGGTTGTGTCCTCTGGTGTGGTTGTTTCTACCGGGGTTGTAACAATTGGTGTTGTTTCTACTGGAGTTGTATCCTCTGGTGTGGTTGTTTCTACCGGGGTTGTAACAATTGGTGTTGTTTCTACTGGGGTTGAGTCCTCTGGTGTGGTTGTTTCTACTGGGATTGTAACAATTGGTGTTGTTTCTACTGGAGTTGTGTCTTCTGGTGTGGTTGTTTCTACCGGGGTTGTAACAATTGGTGTTGTTTCTACTGGGATTGTTTCCTCTGGTGTGGTTGTTTCTACCAGTTCTAAGACACTAGCTATTACCCAGGAGTCTAGTCTTGGAACTGTATGTTCCAAGAACAATGAAGTGTTGTCATCCCGGGGTGTAACCATCCAGTATCCATTCTGCATCCACAACCCTATAAAAGTGAATGATAGGAATATTGTATAAACTTAAAAACTGAATGAATCATGATATATTTTAAACTTCACAAGAGGCATAAGTAAAATATCATTACGCTGACAAACTACACAGAGGCAATAGCCAGAGGCGACAGGTACAGTAACCCCCCCCCCTCCCCCAAGCTCCAGGAGAATAGGCAAAACATTGCCCCGTTTTACAAATCCTTCATGGTTAGAACTGCAAATCTACAGATTCACTGAACAAATATGAAAATCATCAAACCTTTGCAATCAATTCAGAGTCTCCTCTCCCAGGTATCATAGTACAGGCAATCTTTCCTAACAATACACTTTGCTTTTTGTTCCAAATTTCCTCTGTTTCTGAAGAAATTGACAAATCCATGTTTCATATATTTCATGGGATTTTTTTTAGAGTGGGAATGAGAGAATTGAAAAAAAAATGAAATGAGGAATATTGAATACAAACTTCCTAACCCTGCTTACCTGTGCTTTCATCAAAGTAGAAGGCGGGCAAAACATCACCCTCTGACAATGGGGAATCCTCTTCTACAGGAACTCTGAAAGTCACATTCACCAGGCCATTGATCTCACCATTCGTTTCATTAATGAGAGAAAACTCTACTGCGATGAATGGATCGATGTCAACCAAGCTGCCATTGACATCCACAATGGCTGTTTCAGGTAAAAGAGGAGATGGGCCGTTGACCACAAGATAGCCAGGTGGAGAATCAGATATGGACTGTTCTTCAGCAGCAGGAATCTCGATGGAACCTGAGAGGGAGGAGAAACAGGAGAAAGTGTATCATATGGATTACAGGCAATTCACAAAATATGCCATATTTAGGTATAATTTCGAACAAAACAATTACCTTTGTTAGTCTTTCATAGCCCATTGTCAACTTTGGAATATTTTTGCCAAATATCATTTTGAAAGTTGCATACATAAAACCTTAACCCTGCTGTACCACTATTAAAGTTAGTAAACATTCACCACAAATTAACTCTTTTTAGTTTGAGTTTTGATATTTTACTGACAGGCTAATGCATCTTCCTTCAGAAGAAACTTCAAAATACCTTCAAAATACATGTGCTTGTGTCAGTATTAGGAAAGAAAATACATGTATGTATTCTCAGTCCAAACATACAGTATACCATTGTTATTGAGAATGTGTTTTAGGTGAGGTTTTGGGTTGGGGTTACTGGTTAAGCTTTGGTATAGCGCTTGGTCCACGGTTGAAGTTACAAAGTCGGCTAGAGTATAGGATATTGACCGCGGAGCAATCAATCACCGTACAACTGTCAAAATATTACACCTGTCTAAGGTTGAGTCAACATTTGAAATGATATTGGAAATAATCTGTAAATATTGGCTTAGAAAAGATATATATTTCTGAGACTCATATTAACCTCCATCTTGTGTCTCTAAACGGAAGTCCCCAATTTCCTGTCCATTCTGATCAACACCACGATCCAAAGAGCCATTTACCAGCATGCCCAACTGAACGGAGGAAGCTACAATAAAGAGAAAAGATGAGAAATATTATTAGATAATGATGATGGTAGTAACATGGTCTTATTTACCAAGGGTATCCTCAGCAGTATCAATTTCCTGAGGGTCCTGCAATTGTTATTACCCTAGCACTGCTACGGATCTTGTCGAAAGATGTAAGCACCGACCAAGGATCAAACCCTGAACTTCTCGTATGAGAGCCAAGAGCCTTGACCAATTTTATATGGCAGTGCTCCCACATGCCTGCATGAACACATATATGAAAGAGAATGGAGCTGCAGTGGTGTATTGAAGTTTTTTTTTACAGCCAAGGGGGAGCCACAAATGTTCAAAATCACTGACAAGCAAAAAAAAGGGGGTTCTCATAATGATTTGAGAAGGGGTTGGCAACAACAACAAAAAAATCCCCAGTGCTCAGTGGCTCAGTCGTTCAGTCAAAAAAAAAAAGGCTAAAAAGGGGGAATTTTTTTTTTTCTGTCAAAAGTTGTCAGGGGGCACTCTGCCCCCTGCCCCCCCCCCCCCCCCGGGTACGCTAGTGGCTCCCATCTCCCTGGTAAAACCAAAGAGCTCCTTGGTAAAACTGTTTCGAATAGAACACTTACTTTCATTATCTCCCAATTCCCACTGGAAACCGTTCGCGGCGTATCCCGGTTTGGTCACAACCACACCGATGCGCTCGGTGGATGATAGCGGAACTTCCAACGTCACGGAGCCCGAGTCGGCTGGAGTAGAAACCTGGTAGGTGAAGTTGCCTGACACCACCAATATCGTGGCCTCATCTAGCGGGTCGCCGAACGAATCGGTAACCGTGATGGACAGGGTAATGAGTGGGGTGTTGCAAGTATATCCTGTCCAGTTTCCATTGCATATACAGTTTAAATCCCTGGTGCATATCTGTAAATCATCAAATCATCAAAGTCAATGACAATAAATTTATTAGAATCGGAGATAGACTGGGCCTCGTTCGATAGCAACAAAACGGTTCGTTATTATTACGCAATGCATCGTGCACTTTTGCACTGCGCTGATGACCTCAGGAGACTAGATCGGAGGATGCTGGATTACTGCATATTACAGGCTCAGAAGAGTTGCTGCACTAGAACTAAATAAGATAGGCTAGTTTCGCCTTTATATTTCGGGTGTCGGAGTGAAAGAACCAGAGGCGGCGGAACTTCGGGCTCGGACAATGGAAGTGGGGGGGGGGGGGGGGGGGGGGGGGGGGGGGGGTCATCTTTTGTCCGCCCACCCCATAGGCCTATATATAAATATATATATATATATATATATATATATATATATATACATGACTTCGTATGCCCCCACAAGAACCGAACTAGGTAACCTATAAAAAAAAAAAAAAAATTTTTTAAAAGGAAGGAAGAACCGAACTAGGTAAGAGTTGTATTGCCTTCAGCATATAATTCGTTAGGAATGGAAAAACAATGATTTTTAAAGGGCCATCAACAATCAATCAGTTCAAGAAGGTATTCTTCTTCTCCCATCACTAAACAAGTCCGGTCCAGTGCAGAACGCAGGATCTGGCTTTGTCGATGAACCCCTCCAGACCTTGAGTGGTAGGAGAGGGCAGACCAAAACGTGTTTCATCGTCTGATCCTCCCCACGGTGGCATATAATTTCTCTGTCCATATAGCCCTATTTCTGCTCGGTGAATAATTTTGTAAAATGGACAACCATGGGCGATATTATTTTCCTTCCCTCTTTTTTTTTTCTATGCACTATGATATCATGGAAACTCGACCCTAGCTCCATTTAATTAGGCTAGATTTATGCTCACCCCGTTTCCTGAGCAGTGCACGCCTGTTGTAGCAGTCGGGCATCTGTCCAATGAATATGCATCATCGATGGCTGTACAGTTGAAGTCCCAACACACCTGTGGGGCAGAGGAGAAAATGAAATGATAATTATGAATCGATCCGTTATCTCTCTCTCTCTCTCTCTCTCTCTCCCATCATATGAAATAATGAAAAGCTGTTTAGTCTACTGAATTGAAATCCGATGTGTATCTGTTTGAAAAGAATATATGTGGCCATATAAGAATGCTTTTGATTGTTTCTACCCCTCACCCAACCCCCCAACCCCTCCATCCCCACCCCCCCCCCCCCCCTCCCCCGTCAACACACACATGTAAACACCGTGAGCAAGTTGTAGAAAGCCGCTGAAAAGACTTTCATTTTCTCGAAGCCTTTTCCTTTTCTGGAATAGAGAATAAAGTAATGATAAATAAATAGATAAATAAAAACGATACGTGAATAAAAAAAAGATTGATTAATAGATAATTCTTGCTCTAAGTTACTATCCCCCTCACACTTAAAAAAAAACTCAGGTGCCGCCACGAGGGTGAGGTACATGTATTCCAAACCGCGAAAATAGAGTAACACCACATATTTTCCATTATGTGGCAAGTATCCAATACTCGTCAACAGTCCTTTGAAAATAGCATTTTTTTCAAAGCCAATCCATAAGGTATTTTCGTATCCGGACACCTACCCCCTTGACAACCACCCCCCGGATAACCACCCCTAGGATAACCACCCTCTAGGACAACTACCCCCTAGGGCTACCACTCTCTAGGACGACTACCCCCGGGGACAATTACCCTCTAGGATGATTACCCCCCAGCTAACTACCCCCTAGGGCAACCACCTTCTAGGAAAAGTATCCCCCGGACAACTACCCCCCAGACAACTACCCCATAGGACAACCGCCCACTGGACAATTACCCCCCGGACAACCACCCCAGGACAATAACCCCCCCCCCCATAAAAATGATGATTACCCGATAACCCCCCCCCCCCGGACAACTACCCCCTGGACAACTACCCCAGAATCCGGGGGAGGGGGGTAGTTGTCCGGGGGGTAATTGTCCAGAAGGTAGTTGTCTGGGGGTAGTTGCCCGGGGGTAATTGTCCGGGGGTAATTGTTCTAGGGGGTAGTTGTCTGGGGGGTAGTTGTCCGGGGGTAGTTGTCCTAGGGGGTGGTTGTCCTAGGGGTAGTTAGTTGGGGGGTAATCATCCTAGAGGGTAATTGTCCCGGGGGGTAGTCCTCCTAGAGGGTGGTTGCCCTAGGGGGTAGTTGTCCTAAGGGGTAGTTGTCCTGGAGGGTGGTTATCCTAGGGGTGGTTATCCGGGGGTGGTTGTCCGGGGGTGGTTATCCAGGGGGTAGGTGTCCTAGAACCGGTTTTTTTTTTTTATATAGCATCTTTTTCCTTGGAGTAACAGTGCATTTCAAATTTCACACTTACCCGACCTTCGGCACATTTCGTCCCGTACGTAACGTCCCCAAGACCACTGAAGTCTGACTGGGCATAATCTGACACCCACAAAGCTCTGTAACAGCATTTCAAAATGTAAAATTTATACATTATATACACTCAAAATATTACAAAATCTTCAATTTGATGAGAGGTGAGAGACCTTAGAAGATTTAGGAAGTTGATTAAGAACTCGAAATTAATTCAGTGAAACATATCTCAGCAGTTTTGATGTATAATGAACGGAATATTATACTTTTTATATTGAAACAATACAGTCGCTAAATGTTCCGTTATCTATAATGACTGTGAACTTTCTTTGGTTTTCTAAAATATATATATTAAAACATATATTATAAACAACTTCTTTTTAAAAAACCTTTTTTGGAAGACATTTGCGTGAGACTTTACTGTTTGAATAAAGTCAATAGAAAATGAAGATAAAGGAGACAAATGGTATCGAGTAAGAGGAGGATGATGACATCGACTTACGAGCACGTCCCATCCGTATTTGCGTTGAGCGTCTCGAATCCGACCCCATTTAATTGCATTACATTCGCGCATTTGAGAGCCCCGCACAGTGCGTTCCTAAAAATAAAGACAGGTTACAACAGTAATGTTATATCACATGAGACAGAAGTTATAACAATAATAATAATTTTGTTCACCCAGGGAAGCCTCATCAGCTTCAATGCTGTTCTTCCTGAGGGCCCTGCAATCATTATTACCCCAGCAATGGCCAGGTACCCATTTGCACTTGGGTGAAGAGGGACAACGTGGGTAAAACATCTTGTCCAAGGATGTAAGCACCCAGCGAGGATTGAACCCATGACCTCTCCTATGAGAGTCAAGAGCCTTCACCAATGTACCACAGTGCTCCCACCTGTCAATTAAATTTTTATTTTATTTCATTTATTTGAATAGAAGTACAAGTATTTAGTTTACATGTATGAAAAAAAATTCCTCCAGAACTTAAAGCTCCAAGATAAGCAAAAGCTTCACGCCTTACAGTTAAATACAATCTTAATATAGGGGAGTTCCTGCTGATTGATCCCACATCTCTTTAGGTGCTTCGCCAGAGGGGTCTTGGGTAACTCCCCCCCCCCTCATCCAACATGTCCAGCCCCATTAAAAATTTTAAAAATTGTCAAGTCAATAAGTCGATCACTTCATGACGGTGGTAAAGGGCTGACATTTAAGTAAATCACAACCGCAGAAATTTAAAAGCGCAAAGTCTAAATTATTTAGCGTTGAAGAGGTTCCCGAACGATTGAGTGTTAAAGCTTAGGAGTTGTAGAGCTTCTACTCAAAGTGACATTCAAACTGCCTGAAAACATGTCGATTTGGGATGCAGGTACAAAAAATGCCCATAATTAGAAAAAGGCTGCTAATAATTACGGGGGGGGGGGGGGGGTAAAAAGTAATTATATACCAGAGCCTGATCGGTTAAAAGTAGGCATTTTGTCCGTCCGTGACAATGAATATTTTATGGGATATAATTTTAGTAGACCACCATGACAACCAAATTTTATCAAATTTCAACTCCTTCCATGATGTCCTTCACATTGAAACATAAAATAACTTTCTGCAAATAAATACTTCTTTTCTACAGGCCTTCAAACTTTCGAAATTTGTCAAATGTCCGTCCGTGACTAACCGATCAGGCTCACCAATGTACATTAGGGTACATAGATTTAAACAAATAAGAGAAAGACAAAATAAAGTGAAGAAATCAAAACAAAATATGATATCAAAAAACATGATAAGGAAAGAAAGCAACAGATCATAGATTACAACAAACGAAAGATGAAGAAAATATATAATTTTCGTAATGTATTCAAATTTGTATTGATTCTGATTATTGAAATACAATGACTTGTAACAGGTGGATGTAATACTTCATTACTGGGAGTTTGACAAAGAGGTAAGCATTACATTTGAATGCATTACGAAGATGACTTATTAATAAAAGACGACTTATCATAGTATCTTAAAGGAAGATATTAAATAACCGTCTTACTCAGGGGCACAAGGCGCATAGTCTACGTTATAATTGCCTCCCGTCAAAGAGATTGAGTCGACACCACACCGACCGTCCGGCTCTGCCCCCACTGTGTTGCCCTGATAGCATTCTGCACCAGCCGCTACGGCAGCTACATGCATGAAAAACAGAATGGAATAGATTGAATATTTTTGTGATTTCATTTCAGTTGAGTCAAATATGACAAGCCTTTACTGCAAGGATGTATATCGGGATCGAACTTTATTATTTCATTCTGATATTATTTTTTTTAAAAGTATGATTATATTAAAATGCATTGTGGTTTGATCCTATTGGTCTAAAGTGTTGAATCATATGCAATCACTTCATTTACATAAGGAATTGAAAAATTATCTATTTTAATCAACAGCACAAAGGCGGACCTTTGAAGGAAACTATTATCATGATAAAAACTGTAAACCAAAACAGTAGACCTATTTTGTTAAGGAACCATGTAATAGAGAGCCGTTATGATTTTAAAGAATGCCAATCCCGACGCAAATATACAACTTGTCAACATGCAATCTTACCATCTCCCATTGAACTCCGGCACTGATCATCTAGAGTTGGACATAGGCCTCGATAACAATAACCCTGCATGCCGAGAATAGAAAAAAAAATTGAAGGGAAAAAATGTAATGTTCCGTTGCACGCGAGGCGTCACCTCGATTGCGTTATTACCTAATCAAATTATTGTGAAGGCAGTTATAGCATGCTCCAGTGATTCAACGCCGCGTTTGCACTTTTCATTTTCCATTCACTTTCAATTTGTACAATGTCATTCTCACATAGTGCGTCAAAGACCGCACCAGTGGCTGACGCAGTCCTATACACGTCATTCGATAACGCATGGTTTTGGAACGGACATAATACCCGTTGCACACAAGGCTTAAGTTTGATTGCGTTACTACCTTCGCTTATCAAACCTATGAGGGCTAACATTGCAAGCGCCAGTAATTCCACGCTATGTTCGAATTGTCAAATTTGCATTTACCTTGGCTTTGGTACAATATCACTCTCAGATGACGCGTCAAAACACTGACGCATTCCTATATACGTCAGGAGCATGATGCATTGTGTGCAAAGGGTATGATACACATACGGTGAAACCTTGAAAGTTTGGGGTTTTTTAAAGTGTTTTTAAGTCTATCTATTTTGTCGTAATTTATCTTTTTGGAGCAGTTATCAAAACTGGATTATACGCCCATTTACACAATACGGTTTTAACACTTGTATTCCAAGAACTTCCACCGTAACCTTGGTAACATCCTGATGTTATTTTTTTTTTCTTTAAAAAGTCGTGCTGTTTGGACCACAGTGTAAATGGGCACGTTGTTGGTTTTTTAAACATTGTAGCTCTGTAAAAACTGTTTTCTTATGTTCCTTTAAAAGGACCTTCAAGATTCTATTATGTATTACAATTACATGCACTGTATGTTACATTTTGGCAATATAAGGGATTCTTAGCTCTTTGCTCAATCTTCATCAGTTGAGGAATAGTGACATTTATGCCTACTACCTTGCCGTAAATTCAAAATTCAAAATTCTTTTATGGCACAGGCAGGTAGTAATAGTTGTGACAGTAAGAACACCCTGTGTGTATATGTAAGGTGCCACATTTCTGCATGAAACCTCAGTATGTGCTTAGTTCCAATGATTTCTTTATATAGTATACGCACTTTATACGTATACTTGTATTTATCCTTTTTTCTTTTTAATTACTTGATAGTTACTCCCCTTCTTCCTAGCTTGTGTTCTCTTCTCCTCCCTTTCTTTCTCTTTCTCCTTCTTTTCTTTTTTTCCTCCTCCTCCTGTTATTTTTCTCTTCCCCTAAACAATTTACTACTTGGGAGTAACTTAATGTATTGTTACATGTTATAGCTTTTTTGTTTACTGTAATTCATTACTGTTATCTTTATTTGTACTTGTATTCAATTTTAATTTGTACACAAGACAAATATCGGCCTTTGGACCGTTTGTCCTTGTTTTTGATAGTTTTTAGCTCAATAAAATCCTATATTTATATTCTAATCTTCATGCACACTGTGGCAAATACGAATCACTTAAGATACATGTAGGCCATAGCGAAAATAATATTATGATACTGAAATGCGCGAATATCCACCCAAAATGATGATGAATGCGTCTACAAAGTGGCCATTATGCTGATTTTAGTCTAGAAACTATATTTTTTAACTGTGTGAGTTATATAACACTTACTTTTCCATTTCCACACTGTGTACCATCATGTACATAATCATCAACAGGGCACTGCAAGAGGAAGCAAAAAAAAATGATTATTTTGTTGTTGATGACCAATGGATTCACAATTCACAAGAACTGCACCTCCTGGACATGCCACTGTCATCTCAGAATGCGATGGCTGATAAAGTCTACTATTTTCCGTTAGGGTCATACCATCAGAAAAACAACGGAAAAGGGCAATGTGACTTCTAAATCTACATGGATTATTAAGATAAAATATATATAATCAAATTATACGTTTTAATTAAATAATCATACCAAAAACAATTCCTAAAGCATGGGTGACCCCCCCCCCCCCCCTGCCCCCGACCATGTTGTAGGTGTCGTGTCTACCTGAAAACCCATATATCTACCCAGGTTTGAGGTATATTGATATCATAATGTATAAAAATAAAATAAAAGAGGGAGTGAGAGAGGGGGGGGGGTGTGAAAGAGAGACAAGGAGGTTCACGAGTGAGAGGTGAGAGTAAAAGAAATAAAAAGAGGTAAGGAGGCGAGGGATGCTAGAAAGAGAGAATGAAGAGAGAGAGAGAGAGTGAGAAAGAGAGAAGACAACAAACAGAGTGCATCGATCTCTAAGAGATAGAATACATAAATTACCTCTCCCGATACACCATCGCACCTATCGGCCACGTCGCATTCTCCAGTAGCTTCACGGCATATGACACCACTGCTCATCAACTGCATAAAAGCATGAAACAAACATGAGTAATAACATGAATATGAAGACATTCCCTCGGGATCAAATAGGTAGCATTTTTTTTAAACAAAATTATTGTATAATTTCTTTATGAAGAATTTATTCCGTGTGTTGAATCTGTCATTTTAATGCGAAAATCTAATGGTATTTTAAGATCATAGCCCTGTCAACAACTTACTTCGCCATATACGTCTATTCAACTAGAAGCTTTGCTTTCAATGGATCGTCCAAACTAAACAGTGGATAGGCCACTTTGTAATGTATTTTTTCTATCTTTTTTAAAATTTTATTTATTATTTATTTTTTTTTTTTTTTTTTTTTGCCTTTTAATGTTTTAGATTTTATTTAAGTCGTCCGAAGTTTCTGTAACATTGAACGATGCATACTTTGGCAAAATATTGCTTGACATACGAATTTATAATATTTGAATCGGGTAAATAATACTTCTCATAAAAATGAACAGATAAGAATAATCAACCACTTATTTGAATACTTGAATTTTTTTGAAAAGCAATACAGTCACCTTGCACTGGTTACAACACTCCCCATCTTGGCACTCACTGCCCTCAGTAAATCGACATTTATCGTCACAGCAAGAACAACCCTTGAGAGAATGATAACAATTAGACGCTCTCATTGTTAAACCAGTCATTAGATTGGGGTTATAAGAATGAACAAAAAATAGTTGTGTCATAATATTATAATTATGAATAAATTATATGAATAATAAATAAGTTAATAATATATCCAATGCGATTTACAGGCCATGCAAATCGACATGCCATAACATCACCGCATGAAGAACCAAGATTCAAGATTCAAGATTCAAAATACATTTATTTCCTTCTCATAATCATAATCAAATACAAATACATTCACAAAAGAACATGGTGGAAGAAGGCGAGGGTCCCAAGAAGCACAAGCCTTTACAGTTGGGAGAAGGATAAAAATTAGGCAGTGTGATTATCAACCACGCACAAAATGATGTGATGATCAAAGCAGTGACGTCACAGTACTTGACAAATGAATGATATACAGTGCGTATCAAAAAAAAGTATACCCAACTTTGGTAGCTTCTAATTAAAAAGTTATAACATCTATGAACTTGAAATTTATTTCATAGTAAAGAGCAACTTATATTATGTATAATGATATCTTGTTCATAACTTTGCTGCCACGGATGACTGAGCAGCAGGCTTTTCAAAAAGTATTGTCAAAATCCTCTTGTACCAAGTTTGGGCTGAAGCAGCGAGTGTGGGTCGAACCAATTATGCATTAGTTACTTCAGTTGAAAAACAATTAAATTGCTGAGCTATTTTCGATTGATTTTGTGCATTTGAATTGAAAAGGTGTTAAAGTCAACTCGACTCAAGAAAGGGCTTATTACAAGGTAAATTTATGATATTTTATTTGTCATGATAACTCAATCTTGGTTTAATCCGCATCCCCTTTTTAAGGTAAGCCTTTTTACCAAGTCATTCATAATGGACAACATTTATTTGGGAAGCTATCTTTTTTCTTGAAAGTCTACTATCAATTACCTTGGTAATTCTCAACACACGTATCCTTCTTTTTCTTCTTTTTAGTCTTTAAGTCAGTTTAGTCTGTAAACCTTTGACTTCATGTGCTATTCACGAAAAAAACCTTATGCAGGTGAAATGGTGCAATGGACTAAAGAGCAGAGAGTTTTTAGTTATCACGAGACAAGAAGTTAGAAGGCTGTTAAAATAAATAAAAGATTATCACATGGATTGAAACAAGGTCATTTGAAAGTTTAGATACACTGGATCACTTTAAACAATGAAGCATTGAAGCACAAAGAAGAATTCAATTTTTAAAATGATTTGAGACTAAAAGTAAAACATTCATATGGCTTGACCCACATTCGTTGCATCAGCCCAAACTTGGAACAAGGAGATTTTGATAACACTTTTTTTTTTAAACCTGGTGCTCACTCATCCATGGCAGAAATATTTGTCATGAATGAGGTACCACTGGACAGGCAATAAGTTACTCTTCACCATGAAATAAATTTCAAAGTCACATCGGTTATAACATTTTAATTAGAAGCTATCAAAGTCGGGTATACTTTTTTTTGATACGCACTGTATAATACCCAATGCAATTTACAGGCTATTTACATATTACCTAGAATGTCCATTAGACGATTTACTCTACATGATATACAAATGAACAGTATTCTCGAATACGTGCACTTCTCTAAATATATTTCTTCGAAGAATCAATGTCAATATATATATATATATATATATATATATATATATATATATATGTATGTATGTGTGTGTGTGTGTGTATGTGTGGGTGTGTGTGTGGGTGGGTGGGTGTGTGTGTGTGTGGGTGGGTGTGTGTGTGCGTGTTTGGGTGTGTGTGAATGAGACAGAGCAATTTAAAAAAAAAAAATATGTTCTCGGTTGTTTATTTCATCTTTACGAAAGTTAAAATATATTTTCTCATTGCCGCTTTTTTAACTTTTCGCAGATTGGTCACTTGCTGAGGCGAATCCAGAAACAAGGGGAGGTGAAATATACCTTGCCGTTGGATGTAGCATAATTATGTTCTCCCAGAAATTTCCCCCAAAACAGCTATTTATTGACATTATTTTGAGGTACCCATTGCTACTTAATGATTTAAATATAAATTTCAGGCCTCTTGATCTGGGTAGGACGAATGCCCACTAAACCCTTTCCTGGATAGGCTGTAGACTTTGGACTCCAAAACAACATAATTATGTTCATCAAAGAGTTTAAAATGAAAAGATAAAAGATAAGTATGATATAATCAAATAGTTTGAATAGAACTTACTGCATCTCCGCAGTCACACTCCTCCCCTTCATTAACATAACCGTCACCGCATATAGTCTGGGAAATCTGGGAATATCAAACATGAATAGTTCTCAGATGAGGTGGTTGCGAAAAAATATAAAGACTAACAAAATATATTTTGGGGAAATGCAAAGGATTAGAACTTGGAGGGGGAGGGGGGGGGGGGGTAAAAATCCGAGCAAATTTTGATTCAATTATTTCAGAAGAAAAAAAAAATTCCCGGGCCCTAATTTGCAAGGCCGGAGAAGGGGGTAGGGAGACCGACGTTCCTTTTTCACCTTCTCTCAACTTGTAAATGTTATTTTTGAGAGCGATGTGATATTATTTGCACAGTATTGTAGGGTTGGTACTTAGAGTATTCAAGGAATTTTTAGTCATTTGCACGAATCGAAAGTTACGTCACACAGTTGAAATTTGCGTTTAATCGATTAAGATTTTAAACACTAATACTTTTTTTCATTTTTATCGGAATTCCTTCAAGCTCTCACTGACCTGTTTCTCATATTTTTCTGCTTCTATCAAAACCAACGTAATATCAAGAAGGATTTTCCCTTTATTTAAGTCCAAATTACTGACTTAAGTCTAGAGGTACTTACCGCAGGACGATTGTAAAGACACTGTAGACCGCCTGCTCGGAGAATATTCTGGTACTCGTGAATGGTACATTGCGCGAAGACTGAAGGAGCAGCATCCAACCATACACTGGGAGTGTGAAAGAAATATATAAATTTACATATATAAATAAATAAATATATATATATATATATATATATATATATATATATTTGTCTTTGTTCAAAACTCACCTGCCCCCGACAAAGGAATTAATTAATAAGGTTGAAGATTTGTCAATCTGTCGGTCAATTGAATCTGGTGTCGCCGAAATCACTGGCCCGTCTCCGTGGTCTAGTGGTTAAGGCATTGGCGTTCTAAGCCAACGACCCGGGTTCGATTCCCGGCGGAGACATTTTTTCAACCTTTGCAAAAATTCAAAAAAGGAGGACAGCTCTGGGGAACTTTGATTTAAGCTACGCAACCATTATTCTCTCATTTTCATTTCTCACAATTATAATTATTTCCACGAGAGTTGCCAAAGCTGTTGTATATGTTATTTCCTTACAATTATATATATATATATATATATATATATATATATATATATATATATATATATATATATATATATATAAATGTATATATATTCTATATATATCTGGTGGTTTGTCAAATGTGTACATGAATGTGTTATGAAAACTAAATATTTTAAGCTTATTTCACTTAAAGTGTTAATGTTACAGAACCATGAGGTTAATAACATAAAATAGATGATAACAGTAATAATAAACCGTTCTAGCGCGTATTGCATTATGATATAACGTCATTATAAGTATCGGATATCACATTATGATATAACATAATTATAATTGTATAACATTATTTAGAACGTTATTGTATAACGTCCCTATGCGCTTCCAAATGGTTTTGATATTATCATTCTAGCTTTGGCTCTGGCAGCCGTTATCAGGACACGGGGCATTTAAGGAACAAATCCTGCTAGGTACCCATTTAACAACTGGATGGAGAGAGACAACTAGATAAAATGCCTTAAGGGCAAACGCACCGGGCAGAAATTCGAACCCTCAACCTTCTGATTGAGAGTAAAGTGAATGATCCACTGTATCACAAGGACAAATGTATATTGCATTTTAGAGAATCATGGGAATCATTTGAGGACAAATTTTGTTTGCAAACTAATTTGATATCGAACCTGGCATAAGAAAATTACTCTAACCACGGATTCATATTCACCTCATTCTACATGTACAATAAGCAAATGAAAGAAAAACGTTATCGTTAGCTATTGCTATTCTATCTGATGGTGTCATGACTATATTGAATGCTCTGTTGTTACGATAAAATAGGCTAGAGACAATCGATTTCATCAAGTTTTCACTAAATTATATCATCACTTTATTCAATAAATCAGCCCAGTTCTTATAGTTTCACTTCATTTTTTTTTAATAAACGAGATATCGAATTTAATCAAACATTTTACAGTGAGAGGTCCTTCATCTAATTTTCTGAACGTCATTTTTACACATCTACATGTAAAGTGTTTTGCGAATATATTTAATGAGTGGGAATCTTATACTGCAATGACTAAACTCTGCTGAGACAGTTTTTCAAAAATTAATAACTTCGCCTTAATTTTAACATATTTTGGCCCATTATTCTTCGCTGTTGCCCAGAAAATGTATATGAAATCTTTGCAAAATTAAGAAAGGAAAAGAAAGAAGAAGTTTGAAAAACATAAAACGTCTTACAAGGTATCTGGGCTCATTACACACCGGCCATTACTGCAACTACATCCAACATCTAAAGAGAAAGGGGAAAAAAGAGAGATATATAACTGGACCAAATTTGACAATCAAAGTAACTTAGTCATGTTAGTAAAAGAAGGCTAATCGCTTTCTTTCCATGAGTTTTAATTATCATTATTCAATTCAATTCCATTCAATTTATTTCAAACACACGATAAAAGACAGGTCATACAAACTTATTACATTAAAAAATCCGAAGAGTGAACATTACAACAACAAAAAATAAATACAAATACATACATCATGTAGAACAAAACATTACAAATACAATCTTATTATGTCATTGGGGCAGCTGAGAAGAGGAAGTCTTATATAATAGCTTCCCCAACAAGAAAGTTGCATGAAATTAACTTGAATAAATATGATAAAATAAAGTAATATATTGCAATTGGCATTTATTGTGGCATGTATACAATTTAACAAACAGATAAGGGGACAGAACAGAAATGAGCAAAAGAAGTATGATAGGAAAGAAGAAAATGAACAAAATACAAATATAAGCCTGATCATTCAGCCCCTAAACCTTTTTGATTTTCGAATCTAGAGTAAATTTAAGTCTTCTTTTAAAACATTGCAAATATGGACTGTTTTGAATATCAAGAGGAATAGATTTCCGTAGCACAGGGCCCTTGAAGAAAATAGATTTCTTTGATACTGGTGTTCTAATCATAGGAACATGAAAATTAACTGAGTTTCAATATATGTATTGGTAGGCCTATTTGTTTCTTTTTCTAATAATTTTCCTACAAGACTCAAAAATAAATAAACTGACTTGGTTTGAACCAATAAAATGCACAAGGACAAAAATATTGAACAGGCTATTAATATATAACTTCTGTATTGTAAAATTTCTGTCTTAACCTCTTGTTTTTCCCCTCTCCCCTCTCCCTCTCCTCGTACACTTTCTCCCACTACCCGCATCCTATGATATTATTATAATTATTCCCCTGTTCATTCCTATCCTTCCCACTCTTCTCTCTCTCTCTCTCTCTCCCTCTCTCTCCCTCTCTCTCTCCCTCTTTCAATATCTCTCTCTCTTTATCTCTCTGCTCTCCTTCCCCCTTTACCCCCCCCCCCCTCCCTCTCTCTCTCTCTCTCTCTACTCTTCTTTGTAATACCTCCTCCCTCTCTCCCAAGTATACGTCCTTGTTTGTTTCTATCTGTCTGGCTGTCTGTCTCTCACTCTATCTATCTCTCTATCTCTTTCTCTCTCTGGTCTGCCTCCCCCTTTGCTCGCTCTCCCACTCTCTCTCTCTCTCTCTCTCTCTCTCTCTCTCTCTCTCTCCCCTCCTTTGTAATACCTCCTCCCTCACTCCAAATCTATGTCTCTGTTTGTCTCCGTCTGTCTGTCTGTCTGCCTGCCTATCTCCCTCTCTCCTCCTTTGTAATACCTCCCTACCCCTCTCCCAAGTCTACGTCCCTGTTTGTCTCTATCTGTCTGCATCTCTCTCTCTCTCTCTCTCTCCCTTTCTCTCCCTGCTCTCCCTCCCCCTTTGCTCTCTCTCCCCCTCTCTATACCCTCCTTTGTAATACCTCCTCCCTCTCTCCTCTGTCTGTCTCTCTCCCTTTCTCTCTCTGCTCTCCCTCCCCCTTTGCTCTCTCCCTCTCTCTCTCTCTCTCTCTCTCTACCCTCCTTTGTAATACCTCCTCCCTCTCTCCTGTGCCTGTCGGCCTCTCTCTCTCTCTCTCTCTCTCTCACACACTCTCTCTCTCTCTCTATCTCTATCTCTCTCTCTCTCTCTCTGTTCTCCCTCCCCTTTACTCTCTCCCCCTCTCTCTGCCCTCCTTTGTAATAACCCCTGCCTCTCTCCCAAGTCTACTTCGTTGTTTGTATCTGTCTGTCTGCCTCTCTCTCTCTCTCTCTGTCTCTTTGATATGTTGAATTTATCAACTTTTCAAGTATAGATTTAATAATTCATACAATTTTTTTTAAAGACTTACCATCTTTCATTTCATAATAATCCTCATTCAGGAGTCCGATATTCCTAGCAATATTCCTGGCCACTGTTCCCGCTGATTGAATCAGAAAACTTGAAGCAACATGCTGAAAACGATATAATCATCAGAAATGATATTGCTCTAATCATAAGTAACATTTTACGTCATCAATTATGGCCGTTGCTAGCATAGGCAAACGAGGCGGGGGCTGAGGGGCTGTAGCTCCCTGTTGATTTATGAACTTACTAATATTCTGGCAGCGAATTGGTCTCTTTTTTAGTTTGTCATATTCAGTTTAGCTGCATATTCTTATGAAGAAATAACATTTGTCATTATAACAATGTGGGCAAAAAATGTAAGACTTTGGAAATTTGATATTGGGACAAACGGCCCTCAACCCCACCCCCTGGCGAAAATGTGGTTGGCCAGAATATTTTTATAAGCTGTTGGACCAAATTAATGAAAATTAAATTCACTGTTATTATCACTTTCATTGGTATATTAGTTTTAAAAAATGTCACTTTCATTAATATTGAAAGTAAGTGCTGATTTTCATTATGCACCTTTACTAGTCCGACAGCTCGAGGAGTGCACATCGTGCCGAGGGTTGCCGCCCCAAAGGCGAAGTTGTTTCGGTCAACTGCTAATACAGGCTCTTCTACAGCTCTACAAACAAATGAAGAAAATAGATTAATAAATGCAAGAGGAAAGGGGGTTGATATGAGAGTGGCATCAGAGGACAAGGAAAAGAACAAAGGAAGAGGATGGAAAACGAAAAGAAAACCAAAAATGAGAAAAATATCTAAGGGCAAGGAAAGGAATTTTAAAACATAGGGCGAAGAAGGAAGATAAACTTTACCAGATGAATTGTGAAGCGAGAAGAAGAGTTTGATGTTAGTAGATCTACGATTAGCGATAATAAAATTCCATAAAAACAAGTTTTATACACCTACATGTATTCATCATATGTATATGATATGATCTTCATGCTTTATATGTTTATAAATAGAATATTGATATCTATATCAATAATGTTTGATATTATACAATACCATTTTTCATATGAAAACAAAGTAATAATTTGAAAAAGGGATCTTAATTTAAATCAGTAAAATAATTTGAACTGTTTTAAAGATATGAAATTATGTTGTTGTTAAATGAATACTGAATAGAAAAGTTATCCATGTCGGTATCTTCGTGCAATCTCACTATCACCTTTTCAACGATTTCACACTCCAAATCAAGTTATTCACGAATGCCTTCATTATCTTACATTAGATACTGCGTGACGTCAGCTCGTTCTTCTAAGGTGGTGGCCATGTCTTCATAAGATGACGTATTTCTAACGTAATTCTCCAAGTCAGCTAGCATCATGTGTAGGTTCGAACTATACTCGATTGGATCTTCGTCCATAAAGATCACCTCGTTCCGAATGATGATGTCTATTTTGAAAGGTTCCAGGAACTAGGAAAGACCAAATCATCATTAAAGGGGGTACCCAATGCTGAAACAATGTTAGTTCATTTAAAAGATCATGATTTTATTAGCAGAAAATCATCTGCCTTAAGTTTTTTACAAATTCGTGTTGCCAGAAAAATCCCCGAAATATGGTAAGACTTCAGGATATTTTGGCCCCTCAGCTGTGTCCCAATTTCAGCTAGGTAACCACAATGACGTCAAAGTGGTTACCCAGGTTCGCGTATTGCAGATGTGTTGCGCGCTAGACTGTACAAAATGCATTACATCTTGCGCGCATTTTGCTATAATTGCGCGACAAGGTAACCACTTTGACGTCATTGTGGTTACCTAGCTGAAATTGGGACACAGCTGAGGGGCCAAAATATCCTGAAATCTTACCATATTTCGGGGATTTTCAGGCAACACGAATTAAAATTTTTTTTAAGGCAGATGATTTTCTTCTAATAAAATCATGATCTTTTAAATGAACTAACATTGTTTCAGCATTGGGTACCCCCTTTAAAGGTGAACGCGTTTTAACACTCGTTTGGAAATATGCATACTTAATTCTTGAAGAAGAACTATCGAAACATCTCCAGGCTCCCCCGGGAAGCAATCTAGTCATCGGTTAGGGTGTATAACGAGATCTAAAAAAGGCCACAAATATCAATTTATTTTTTTTTCTACGTAGGGGTCTTCCGCTTGTTTTTTCTCTGTATTGCCATTTATGAGGAATTTGGATTGACTTTTCATTCTTGCTCAAATAAAGAACAATTAAGAATAGGCCTACCTTCAACACACGCTGTGCGGTAAGTGACATTGATAAAAGCAGTTAACGGTACTCGTGTTTTAGGGACTAGTGATTTCAAATTAATACATAATAATGATATTTATATAATTGCGCACATCCACCCCAAAAGATGCTTAAGGGGCATACAAAGCAACTACTTAGCCAAGTTTCACAGTGGCACTGAAAGCATTTAAGGAATCACTTCCTTCCAGGTCCCTGTTTACTACACATGGGTTAAGAGTGGCAAATGCAGATTAATGTATTACTAAAGGACATTGGTCCTGCGGCTTGGATTCGAACAGAGAACCATTTGATCTAGTGTCTAGTGGACACGTCAGCGGACTGAACTACGTTCAGCATGGTTATTTCCTGGTAATAGTAACCTTGCCTGACGTGTCCACTGTAACACGGCACCTTCACATAATATACGATGTGTTCAAAAAGTGTGCTAGTAATCTTATTAGAATCATACATTCAGTAGTTCGTTTCTTCTTCTTTTTTCTGTCATTAACCTTTGACGACCCTGAATTGTCAAATTTTGAAATGCTTCTGTCATGATCCTGTGAATCAAAGAATATTATCGTGCTCCCAAACCACAATATAATTCATAAAACATTACTTACGTAATTCGCGAGACTAACTATTGTCCTCGCTTGGGAAGTGGAGATGTCCCTGTCGATCTAAGGATAGTAAAAGAGGAAATAGCAAGTTAACCTGTTGACTACTGAACTCTCTCATTCCCATAGGCTTAATACAGGAAGGACCCGGTTCCCATGGGCAATGGGTTTAAAACGAAATTCTCCGAAAGTTCACACTTGCCATCAATTGAATTCATAGGCGTACGAAATGGAGGTGTCTAGGGGCTAAGTACTTTTTATTTTTTGATTTATTTTCTTCTGCATTCATATAAGTACAACGTTTTTCGGTTACATATATAAAATAAAATAAAATACAAAAGTACTTTTTGACAATGAATCATGAATAAAGAATTATATGTAACAATCACGTTTCAAAAACAAACACGAAATGATAGATTGTTAAATTATTGTAATTCATCGATATAAAATCATTTGCGGAAGAAGGAATGCCACTGTAAGCAATTTGCTTGAAAATATGGCAGCCCCAAACAAATATTATGAAATAGCTAAATATGTTTGATAAGCAGAATGAATAAACAATTGAAATCCTAGATTAAAAGCATAATGACGATGATGTTGATGGTGAAAAGATGATGATGATGATGATAATGATGATGATAATGATGATAATGATGATGATGATGATGATGATGATGATGATGATATCGGTAAGGATTAAAATGATAGAAAAGTAGCTTTGAGAGCAATTCGGACAGAAGGTGGTCTCTTTGAAATTTTGATATATCTTATTAAATTACATTTCCAGACGACATGTATATTAAAAAGCTATATAGTTTTAAATATTACACATTTAGTTGATGTCGACATAGGAAAGTATGAAACCTTTTTAATGAAGAGTTCATATTTGGGCGAGAGACGACAACCGCCATTTTGAAATTTTGCCCGTACACCCATAATAATATTGAATCAATTGGTTCATCCTCAATTTGGTTCGAACTATATTCAAACGAATTCGAGAAGTAAGATGCAAAGGTAAATATTATTTTAATTCTGCTCTACAATTACAAAATTGGAAATCATGTCATGCTTAACAGGGTGAGAAAAAAATATCATAATTAATTTGAAAATTATTCAACGGCAACAAGCTACTGCTATTTTCCCCTTCTCTATATAAGAATTGCATATTATTGAAGAAAAGTATTTACGATTTGTTTTGTTCACATTTTTAAAATTGTATATTATTCTTAAATAGTTTAAGAGGCAAACAATTTAAACTCACAAAGCTTTTTGAGACAAGGATATCAGCTGTGACGTATTTCATCTCATTTGTCACCTCTCTTCGTATCTGTTGGTAAAATGGGATTTTAAAATATTTCATAAACGTTACATAAATATTCCGCTGTTTCTGTTTATAAACATTCCATATTGACCCTCTTACATATCGACAGCAAACTTACAAAATTTAAGGGCTGGTCACATTTTTCCGATAATGATAACGATAACGATAACAAGATTTATCATTAAAGGTACACCCTAGAGCTGACCTACTATTAAAGGGAGCCACCGCTCGATATCCATGTACGTTCAATTTCATTCGCTTGCCCCTATTGCAAGGCCGTGCATAACAACAATCTTGGAGCAGCGAACAAAATTGCCGTCGAGGGGTAGTTTGTCAGTTGGGTTGTTCAGTTCGTCTTTCTTCGGTCGAATTTTTTTCACTGAGCAAGGTCGCCCGTATCACTGCAATTGCGTGCTCGTTACCGAAGATGTACGGAGATTCCTGAATATTACCCGAGCCGGGCCAAGCTCCAAAACACCACGACTGACGACTTTTCGGTCCCTTTAACAGATACTATAGCATACTCACACGTACTCACTGGTATATCGTAGCGTGTACCTTTAATTGAAAATCTCGTTATCGGAAAAAATATGACCAGCGCTTTACCGAGAATATATTTCGTGAGACAAGTATTCTTGTTCCTTTCTTAATAGAAATGCACCGGTTTTGAATATACAAAAGACAGACAAGGTTATTGGTCAAAATTATTTGATAAAATAATTGAAAGATTGGACATTAAAGTAGCCTATGGTTCTGGACAGGGGTGTCAATCTGTGTTCATGACTGGGGGATGACCAGCGAGGGAGCGTGCGACCGAGCGGGGGAGGGGACTTTTTCAACAATCTGTCTATAAAACTTGCATTTTAGAGCATCCCAAAATGGTTTTTAATCAAAAGAAGGAATGCACGGATCTACGCTAAAATGCGAGCGAACGATTTTTTTCCCGATATTTTCGCATTTAAATTATGGCATTTCTTATTTCTTTACTTCTAATCATTAAAGAATGTGATGTTATTTCAAGATCAAACATAATGAGTTTGGATAATTATTAGTTTTAATTTGATGTATCATAATTCTTATTCAGTTTATCCAAAAATATTGGGGGACGATGCAGGCCATTCACCCCACCTCAAATTTGGGGGGATGATTTTTTTCATGGAATAAGAACAGGGCCGGATCCGGGGGGCTGGGGCCCCGTGGCCCCCTCCCCCGGAAAAAAACGGTATCAATAAACGCTGATGGCCATTTTTTTCTTCTTCCTCTTCTTTTCTTTCTTATTCTTTTTTATTTTTGCTTGTCAGAGAAGTTTGGAGTAAGAAGAGATTTCAAAACAATGATGACCTTTTTGTTTATTTATTTATTTTTTTTTTGGCTGGCCAGATTTTTAGTAGTATAAAAAAAATCAGAAAACGCTGATGCCCTTTTTTTTTGATAATCAGAAAATTTTCAGAATATTGTGCCCCTCCCTCACAAATTCTGGACCCGCCACTGAATAACAAGGTTGTGTTACACTGGAAAACTCCACGACAGACTGACACAATGTTGATGATATATTCAATCTTTGAAATTATGAAAGTTGAAAAGGAAACCTCTCTATAATTTTTTTTTTTCAAATGAAAGACTTCCTCTCAAATGGGAATGCAGGACTTAGGACTGGATGAGAAAATAACACTTTGAAAACAGGACTTAGCATTCCATCCAAAATGGCACTCAGGACCACTCTGGAAATAGCTACTTGTCAGCTTTTATGGGTTACTAGTGTCCTGACAAGGCATATATTCCTGTCAGCGTTATCCATGTTTAATGCTTTAAATGCATCATATTTGACGAACAGAAGACAATAAACTGGAAAATTTGAAGACAAGTAATATCCTTACCCTTCTGTGATGACTTGATCTTGACATGGTATATAACCTCCTCCAGTCACTCGTCATACCATTCTCCGAGATTACGTGTTCACCAAGTTTGTTCTACGACAGGCATAGGTAAAAAGAATAATTCAAGTTAATTTATTTTGCTTTGGTCACATAATATATCAAACAATGGAAATACAAGAAAATGTGAAAGAAACAATTCGAATTGAAATTATGTAAAGTTTATACAAAAATCGGGTAAAAGATAAAGGAGCTGTATTCGATTTTTTTTTCCAGAGAAAATCTTTGATTTACATAAATATTATAGACTCCTTTGTAAGTATAAAATCGAGATCTAGAGCGTACTGCACGAGCATCACAGTTCTAACATTTGCTCTACACTAAATCAATAACAAGAACGGCGAAGGTACGTGGGGTTGGAAGGGGGCACACACATCATTTCCATTGCCCCCTCCCCCACCCCCTGCAAAAATTTATGAAAAAGGTGCAACACATAAAATTATGATAATCTACACTCTCAGAAAAGTTTTTAGGTTGGTTAAAATATGAACCTACCAACTGTTGGTTAAAACAAAATCCCATATGTTTTACATACAATTTATTTTTAACCAACAGTTGGTAGGTTCATATTTGAACCAACATAATGATTTTTAACCAACATTTCTGAGAGTGTATGCTTAAATTCCGGATCCAGCAGACGACTATAGCACAAGCACTAATCTAGGACGACCTCCTCCATCCCTCTCTCATGTAAACACAGGATACTGAGATGTAGATTTACCTCTTGGTCGGCAAGATGCAGCGGCTCAATCAGAAGCGTTTCACTCCCGGAAAATATTACACCTCTGTGTTTGATAATGGAGAAAGTGAACATAATGAATTAAAGGGAAGAAAATAACAGAAAGCGGACAAATAAATGGCTTTTGTTTTATGTTGCAGTTGTCCACCAACAATGATTTTTTGGTACTGTAAATCTTTAACAGATATAAGCATGGGCACTGATTGAAATAAAAAATGAGAAAGTGACAGAAGTTGCAAATGACAGTGATGAATAAGAACAAAGAAGAAGAAGGAGAAGGAGAAGAAGAAGGAGAAGAAGAAGAAGAAGAAGAAGAAGAAGAAGAAGAAGAAAGAAAGAAAAAAATCAAAACACAAACAAACGAAACAAAGGAAGGAAAGAAGAGAGAAGAGAGACAGAGACAGACAGACAGACAGACAGACAGCGAGAGCAAGAATGATAAGGGGAAAGTGGAAAGAAATGATAGACAAATGATAGAGAGAAAGTGGAAAGAAATGATAGACGAATGAGAGGGTAATATGACGAAACTAAGAAAAGGGACAGGGTACATGGACAGATATCTTTAAAATGGAGAGAAAGGTTGGGTGAGAAGGAAAGTGGGAGAGGGGACAGTGAAGAAGGGAGAAATAAGATATTGGAAATCAACAGAAATGAAATGATATAAAGAAATGAAAAGATATCAGGATATGAACAAGTAACAAACCTTAATCCATTGCAGACATCGATAGACACAAACGATCCCGGTATTTCTTCAACGATACCGTGATATTGGCAATGTGTTGGAATCTTCAAAACAAAAAAAAAACAAAAAAAGATAAGGATATGACAAACGTATTGCATTGTTTTTGTTTAATCATGAAATCGATATATATTGCATGTATGCTGATATTGAAACGGAAAAATTAATCAAATCAAAATCAATAAAGCTTTGAAGACATCGACAGATTGGGCTTTCCTACCGACAAAGTGGAGGTTGTTCCAAAGCTTTGGAGTGGCACAACAAAGGCACATTCTCGAAGCGATATTATTATTTTACGGTGAGGCAGTTTTAGAACCATCTTATCCTGCTAACTTCGTGAATTAATGTCATATGTCTAGATAAAATTCAAACTAATCGTTAATGTTTGCAGAAGTAGTGACTGGCATTTCAATGATTCGATGGTTTTTGGGGACGGTCTTTGCATCGAGAAAATACATTATTTTAGAAAAGGTGAGAAATGTACATTACTTCTTTTGAACCGATGACCTGTTGTGAAGCGACAAATATTTCTTTTGCTCCCTGTACTGCATGGTGTCTGCAAGAATGAAAAAAGAAAGAAAATGGAGTATGGACTATTAACATCATGCACAATGCCATAAAGCAGATATTAAATTGAAATACAGTCCGACCTCACTTATCCGAACTTCATTTATCCGGCCATCTCTATTTAATAACCGGCCCTGTCTTCCGGCCAGTTCGTCATGCAATTCACCCAAAAGCCTTGGAAACAGGAACACCATGGGCAATTTTCTGTTTAATTTTATTTCATTTCATCTCTTACAAATGAAAAGATCATTTGCAATCATCAACTACACCAAGAAAACATAAATTTTACAGCCAATAGACTGCCCTACCCTATACATTTGCATAGAAAATGTACATTTCTCTCATATCCGGCCATTTCACTTATCCGGATGGGTGCCGGTCCCAATGCGGCCGAATAAACGAGGTCGGACTGTACATGTTTATCAAAATGGCTTCTAATAAAGCTGTTAATTCAAACGAAATTAACCGAGATCATTTGCTGATTATCCTGTTATATTTAAGAGACGGGAGGTCAGGCAGGGTCGTGATGTGTTTGTTAAAATCATAATTTCAAATTTCTCCGAAGTTTCCCGTATGGTAAAATATTGATATTTTTATCATAAAACAAATGTACTGTTTGCAACGGTGAATTTAAAACATACCAACAACGTTTATGTGACTATGTAGCAATTAAATGGTTTAAATTTATTATGGTAAAATTTAATGTAAATCTTCTTTCAAATATTTTACTACAAGTGATAATATGGACTAATCCAACTCATAATCTATTCAGACGATTATTTCTTTTATGAATGAGTGGAAAGTGGCGTCTGGAGAGCTGAAAAGGGTAGAAAGAAAGGGATACATTATAACACATCACAAAGTAGAACTGCGTGAAATATATTCATCAAGACTTTGAATCAAATTTTTAAATATTAGTATTGTGACACAAGCATGAAAATGTTGATCTGCATTTACGCTTTGCCTAATTTGGACTATTTCAGAAGGTACCTCTTTGAAATTTTCAGAACTCGTGTGTTTGGAAATTGTACACTGAATATACCACACCACATGAACTTTGAATTCCCACTATGAAAGAGCCCATGGCAAATTCTTCGTGATCTATACGTTTCCGGCTCATTAATTTTTCCTGTAGCCATGGTAGCCGAATCATGTTACAACATACAACATTACAACTCCAAGTAGATCAAACTTAATATGTTGGGGGTTTTTCACAGCATTGTCACACTGCACGTGTTAAAGAATGGTAAGAGTTCACACACAAACTTTGGCGCCATTGTCCTCGCCTGTCTATCATCTTTTCTGAACATAAACCTCATGCGTGTAGCCCTTCACGATGACCTGTAATCTGTTTGTATTCATGCTTCAAGAACTGAATTTCATTCAATTGATATGTTGGGGTGCATTTCAGTTATGTTAAAGGGAAATCCAACCTTAATAGCAAGTTGCTTTGAAAGAAAGAGGAAAAATCAGAGAAGCAGATTGGTGAAAGTTTGAACGAAATCGGACAAGCAATAAGAAAGTTATGAATTTTTGAAATTTGTAATCACTATACATATGGGAATTTCAAATTGGCCGAATAGGTAATGTCACTGTGATGTAGCTGTGGACAACTCCCCCATTCGCTCCAACACACAAAATGACTAAAATTTCACTTTTTCAAAATGTATTACTCAGTAGGATCTGTTTCTTTCACGAGGACCTATAACAATATGCTATCTCCAATATATTCTGAGTATTGCCCCGAGGGTAAAAGCGCCTCGAAGAAAACCGCAAATTAATTATATTTTTGCGTACGACAAATGGGAGAGTTGTCCACAAAAATGTCACAATCGAATCACCAAATTGCCAATTTGAGATAGATGTAGTGATCTCATTTTTCAAACATCAATAACTTTCTTATTCCTTGTCCGATTTCTTTCAAACTTTGACCATCTTGGTTTTTCTTATTTTTCTGCTTTCACACAAATCATCTCATTACCAAGGTTGGATTGCCCTTTAAGGGCAACATGCCAAAGTCGTTTATTCATCGCTAAAAATTACCATGCTTAATTGAGATGTGATCAAGAATTTGACATGTCGGCTGCAACATCTGTTCGTAACCACATAGAACATTACATTTTTGTTATACGCAGCTCGAAGAACTGCAGATATTTACAATCACGTAGGAAAAAAGGTCACTTGGACAAGACTTCCGGGTCGATTTAAAAGCAGTAGGCCTAAACTAAGCCCAGCTCACACGAAGCGTCATTTGCAGACGTTAGGAACGCGTCAGTGGCGTCACGAAAGAGTGATATTGTTTAAAAAGTGACACTACTTTTAATAACTGGCGTATGGATTAATTTCCTTCACAGGCTCCATTAGCGCAGGTACTGACGCAATCGAAATGACACCTTGTGTGAGCTGGGGAGCGTTTCATCAAGCATTTTGTCAGTGATTTTTATCCGACAACTGTTATAAGCTACAGAAATCCTTGCATCTGATTGGCTGAGAGCAAATTTGTCGGGAAAAATCACTGACAAAACGCTTGATGAAACGCTCCCCCGGGTTTGATACTATACATGATTGTTTTGCGAATACACGATTCACGTTGTTTTGTAAAAATGCATGGTAAATATTCATTTTGTTCATCCACTCAAATTGTTTCTTAATGTATCAAGCAATTATTACTAAATTATCTTAACACGCATAGGGCCTACCTAGTTTTGCCAAAGTTGGGGCGTTTGTTAGAGGTAGTGTGTATAGTAAAAAAAAAAAAAAAAAAAAAAGGGGGGGGGGTATAGATAAATTTGAATGTTGGCAAAGACACTCCTAAATGCAATTGTAAATGTAATCATAATTGCCTCTCGCTTTGTTTCTGGAAAATTTCTTACCCTTTTGAGCCATGTGAATCTATAGTGAATCAAGTGAATCTTTCTTTCAATTGAGTCATTCACTTTTAATATATATGTGGTACTCGTTTGAAGGGTAAACGCGTGTGAACTTTCAAATGTGAGAAATGTATAAATGTTTGTGCCTTTCAAAACGAAATTAAATGAAATCACATATTTCTAATTACAAACTCGTTCTGGTTGAGTGCACGGTGTTCATACACCGTGGCATGTAATGCCTCATACTAATTGAGCTTAAAAGGGTCACTATGACAAAGAACTGATACTGTTGCACTTTTTTTACAAATACAGTAGGCGTACAACTTCTCTTTTATCTTATACGCGAAAAAGGGAATAGTGGATTTATGCGTCAACAGTGGACATTCCAGCCTTTACTCTGACCTACTAATGCAAACGATGATCAATGACCTGAAAAGAAATGCGTGGGACTGAAGCATTGAATCTAATATTAAAATCTAATAAATTGCCTTTTACGATCTGATAGTCCCACTCAGAACACACTTACAAAAGCACATTGCTGTACCAGCATGGGGTGTAGCTGTGTTGATTCATATCAATTGAAATAAGATGCATTTTCCTTGCTGAACTATAATTACATTTTTTTGAAAGGGGGCGTCTTTGTATGATAATTGGAGATCTGCGAGTAGTGATATATCTTATAATCTATTTTGGATAACAATGTCCATTAAAATGGAAATATCCATCGTATCTTATATAGTTCATATTTTCATCAGCGTCATACTCTGTCGTACATTGCCTCATTTCTTAGATGTGTACTTAAAATAATCCAATACTCCAGTCACACTAGAGAGATCGATACTAGTCCGACAATATACCTTACACAAAATTACAGTACCCCGAATGGCCAACAATCGGTCAGATATGATTGTAGTCGGTTTGATGTGTGACTGAGGTATTCTTAGGATAACATGTGCCAAAGTATACACTGCAAAGACCAGGGTGTTATTCAACACCATCTCGGTATCAATATTGGGCTACACCAGATAAGTGTTAACACAACACCAGTTAGTGTTAAAACAACACCAGTTTGATTCGAAACTGGTGTTGTTTTAACACTTATCCCGTGTAGCCCAATATAGATACCGATATGGTGTTAAATTAACATTAACACCCTGGTTTTTGCAGAGTAATGGCATTGTTTGATCATGGTTTATGGGATAAGCTCTAATCATTCGAGTCTTATATGTTTCCTTATATAAGTACCTGTTTTGTTCTAAATCCAATGTAAACTGATGGCTCCAGGCCTCGAATTCTACTTTCAGTAGCGATGTTCTTTGATTCTGTAGGGACGGCGAAATTGGGAGAGGAAAAAAAAGAGAGAAATAAAAGAGGTGTTAAATATATGAAATCATGTGATAATAACATGTCCAAAACAAAAGAGTTTGGAGATGAACATGTTAAACCCTCTTTGTAAACGATATGCACAAGTGGATACTAACAAAGCGAAACGCGTGTACAAATTAAACATTTTTTCATAATTACACACATGTCATCATTCTAGGACTACATGTTTTGTGTCATGAACATCATTACCTATATAGGACTGACATACATTTACAGTCATCCATATGTACTGTGTTTGATATTTCAACCACTTTTTCTGCTCCATTTATCGTGCGGGGTTGGAAACGGTTAGGTTAAAATCAAACAGATTCATTCCGTTTGTAGGTCACGTTCAACAACACGAGACAGATACATGTACATTGATTTAATTACTTAAAACAAATAACTTATATCTTAATGTATCATAGATAACTAATGAATCACTCTGTTAAGTCCGTAAACATTCTAACGGTAACTCCCTTTTCTCGTGGCAGCTTCAGTCAGTGAAGATTCAGTAAAGTATTGATCTATTGATACAAATACAAATACTTTTGTTTTTACTTTTGAAAGAGGACAGGGATAATTAGACTCGCTAATAGAGGTGTCGCAGTCGAGTGATTTGATTGACTGGGGGTGCAGGGGTCGTGGGTTCGAGCCCCAGCACCAACCCACTTACCATTAGGCCTATATTAATCTGTATTTGCCACTCAGTACCCAGGAGAAAAATCCCACAACAATTTTGATTAAATTTGTTTTATGCCCTCACGTTGATGGTAGACCACATGGTAGGGAATTAGTGCATATGGTCTGCGTATTGTGTACATGGATTAATGCATTGTGGTGACTGAGGCAAGAATTTCTGTATAAAGCGCTGAGAGACATTATAAATCAAGATTGTTATCATGAGTGTTAGTCAATGTCTCTTGGAAGGGGAAAGAAATTAGCGCTTTCTACCAAGTAAACCATGAGATCAAAGTACATTTCCCTCTTTTATGAAGCCCTGCTTATGTCCGTTGCTTACTGGAAGAATATTTGTTCCGGTATAAGCACAGAATTCCCAGTAGAAAAAGGAGAGCATTTCTTTCAAATGACACAATTAAGAACAGTTCATCACAAATCGCTGTTTGACTCTACCAAATAGAAGTTCGGTTCGTAAGTATATAAATATAGCTCATCAGATATTCGGAAATTGTTGTCAAGTTAGGTGAGGATGTGTGTATGCGTGTGTGTATGTGTGTGTGTGAGAGAGAGAGAGGGAGAGAGAGCGTAAGCGAGAAAGCGAGAGAGAGGGGAAGAATGTTAAAAAGAGAATTAGAGAAAGAGAGGATGGAAAGAGAAAAAGAGAGTGCGTGTGTGTGTGTGTGTGTGTGTGTGTGTGTGTGTGTGTGTGCTTGTGTATGATGGAGAGTGATGGAAAGAGGGAACGAGAAAGAAGAAATACATAGAGAGAAAAAAATCATAGAAAGAGAAACAGAGAAAGAGAGAAAGGCACTGACATGACTGATGAAAAGAAAGTCAGAGAGAGAGAGAGAGAGAGAGAAAGAAATGGGGTGATTGATTTCACACCTGACTTGTTCAGCACATACCTCTCACGGCTTGTTTGTGTATTCATGAACACGAATATTGACGATTGAGTAAACATGATATAACGAGACATTAAGGCTATATGGGATTTTTTTAGGCATAAAGCGGTGACATATAGCCACACCTTTTCAATGTACTGTAAATCAAAGAGTGTGGACCTCAGGGGAATGGTATCGTTTGTGCTTTGATTATTTGAATATCCATGTTGTAAGTTCTATGCGATATCCCTCTTGATTGTAATAAAACTATGGTAATTTCGATATTATCTTTCACAGACATTTCAGATAATGTTATGTATCTTAGGGTGGAAAATACCCGAACGATTAGAATCCTTTGACTCGCTGAGGATCAATTTTGGCTGCATTCATGAGAATGAGACTTACTCTCAGCTCAGATTATTCCTTTATTAGATACCCTTGAGATAAATTCATTGAACGGAAAGAAGGTTGTTTATATTAGTTCTTTCATCTCTCTACCATCAAACTACAAAGCAAAGAGCAACACAACATTTTATACTGCACTTGCGTAACCAGGGGTCACAAGGCCCCCCCCCCCCCCGGTTATCAGCGAAAAATAGGTCATCCATGGAACTTTTATAGGGGTCGACGCGTTTTGGGGGTGTGTGTGATTGTGTAGGGGGTGTGTGTGGGTGCGTGTGTGTGTGTGTGTAACTGTGTCACTCTGTAATTTATTTGTTACCCCCTCTATGCCCCCTCCACAAGTCCGGCTATGCCAGTGGTATACTGCAATAGGTATTTTGATTTCCTTAACACAATTTTCGTCTAGACACAATTTTGCAATATTGTAATAAACACCTTGATTCGTGGAATCGTGCCCTAGAACTGCATGAACTCTCTATTTCCTTATGACAAAAGTTACTGTATTAGATGTTACATTTTGTTCAATTTAGCAAAATTCTTACTTTGACTGACATTATAATTATGTTAAAGCAGACTTCTGATACGTAACACTCGATTTCATTAAAACTTGAAACAGATATGCTCCTTTTGCCCTTCCAACCGTATACGAAACTGTAACCTATAACTGTAACATTCTTGCTCGGGGGCTAATTTTATATTTGCTTAGCTGTATATAGAAAATTCTGGAACAAAAATGTAGGATATGTTTGTATGACTGACTTTAGAAATGGAATATCGTATAAGTTGCTAAACCATTTTGCAGAACTTTAATTAGTGGAAGGGTGTGAAAGCTACATACATCTATTCCTATAGATGACAGGGACTCTTTTTTTGGGGGGGGGCAATATATTAACTTCCAATTAGGGCACCCCCTCCCCTCCTCCAAAAGATGGACCGACGCACTTGACCAAAATTAATTATTCGCAATACAATGACCATGGAAAATGAGACATGTTATTTTCTATTCTCTTTTCCTTAGTGGAATCTGACTGTGCACATATCTTATAATTTTACCATAATTATGATTAATGCATTGACTAGAAATTGATATGGCTGTCATTCCTTTTCACCGATATGTCCTTGACATTACATTTTTAAAGATCATGTATAAAATAGAGCCAGCCATTTATGAAAACGGCCATTACAAAGTATCATCAAATAGTCAAGTTGCCCATTAATGACAGGCCTACTGCACATAACTATATCAATTCAAACGTATATAGCGATTACTATAGATATAATAATGTGTAAAATATGTCTAACAATCGTAGACCTTTTCCCGAACGAGAGCATGCCCTGCAAAATAAAATTAGGTCCGTATATGAGTGTCATATCAGAGTCTGCGTCATGATTTTGTCCAAAAGAATATACCTCCAGCGAAAGAGTTCGTGACTTTTATAGACACTATTCAACACATGCCGCAGGTATTTGTTATATAGATTTTGACAGCTGATATCAATACATCACGATTAAAAGGAACAAGTAAATCGAAGTGTATTGTTTGAGAAAGTTTATCCGTAGGTTAAGGGAGAACAACCTTGCTGTAAATATCACGCGTGTACAGCTTATGAACTACGTATAAGATATGACATGACATGGGGTTTGCCGGGAGAAAATTGTATTTCTAAAGGCATTTGCTTTTCTCATAGCGTAAGAGATCGCATGTCTGATCTGCAAATTAGAGCATGTAATTTCTAACACTTGTAGAAAGGTCAATTTCTTTAGAGAAGTGGTAACGTCTTTGACGTAAATGTATATGGACAAAGTGAACGTGTTGCTCCACTCTTGAAACGTTAACTACTGATCATCAATATAAAAGTAAATCCTCAAAAATATTTTGCTTTGTATGATTTTATCTATTCAACTTTAAAGTATTGTTAATTTAAAACATGAGGCTCTGTTTTACATAATGTGCACACTCTATCGAGATGAGGAAACTTACCGGTACATTTTCTGTGTTATTTTTTATGATTGGATAGAACACATCACGTGATCCTCCTTGCAGACGCCATCTTTGGTCATCGCCTTTTGTTTGCCACAAACTACCATCAGACCCATCTAAAGTGAGAGGGGGAGAGAATTAGAGAGAGAAAGAGAGTGAGTGAGAATATTAATAAAAGACCACACCAAGTTACAAAGAGGCAATCATATCACTGCCAAATACAAATGATACGCTGACTAAGAACTTGTCTTTACTAACTTTACATCCATACTTTTCGACTTATGACCCCCCCCCAAAAAAAAAAAGAAGATTAAAATAAATAAATAAATAGATAAATAAATAAATAAATAAATGGATAAATAAATAAATAAATAAATAAATAAATGAATAAATAAATAAATAAATAAATATCCCAGAGAGTAGACTAATTTCGGAACTTAAGAAAAAAAATTTGCCCCAAAATCGATGATTTGTAATATTTTTTGTAAAAACAAACAATTGCTAAATGTGAGGGTATAATCGGATATAAGTTATGAACAGATTCAATATTTTTAAATGCGTTTAGTGCCCTGGATTATCCCCATACACCCATATATTACCCATTTCGTGCTTATTTAGGGTACCCATTTGCGTTCATCATAATAGGGACAACTACTTCCTTCGACAAGGATCAAAGTTACCCATCGAAAAGCTACCTGGATAAATTGTCTTAGTGGCTTGTGGTAGCATCTAGGGGTAATTGTTGAGGGCCAGGGAGTGGTCGTTTAGGGTAGAATTCTCCGGGGTAATGTTGCCAGGGCGGTAGTTGTATACGGGGGTAGATATCCAGAGGTTATAGTCAGTGGGAGGTAATCGTGGCGTATGGAAGGTCCAGTCACTGAGGGGGCACTGGTGTCATATGGGGGGCACCGGTTTTACTAGGTGAATGGAATGGGTCATATCGTCCTTGTTTCCCTATGCATTACTCTCTCCATTTTCATCTTTCTCTTTCTCTGATTCTCTTTTCATTCATTTTTTTTTTCTTCTTCTTTCGTCCTTTGATGGGTGACAAGTGCCCATGTCTCGAGCCCCGTACACCTGTGCCACTAGGTCCTATTACAGGGGGTAGTTGTCCACGGGGAAGTGTCCGGCCGGGGAAAGTAGTTTGGGCTGGTAATACAGGGAACAGTTCTCGTAGAATCTTTATATGGAGCTACATATATCTGCATGCCGGCTAAGAAACTGGGCCCCTAGGGTCATTTAGGCCAGGACCAGCCGGTAGAATATGGGGGGTATTTCTGAGAGAAATATAGCACTTTTTTTTTCTTTACAAAAAAAAAAAGAAATACATTTAGACTCGTAGATAAGCTCCATTTCCAATCGACTTTAAGATATTCAACAGAAATAGCTGACTTTGGACCTTGCTACCATGAATCATCCGCGTGTTTCAACGCCAACGCACTAATTCTTTTCAGGTCGAGGTGTTCATTCAAATATTGCCATTCAACAAAATCGTCACAAATCGACAAAGAATGTCCCCGATAGACCTGTTGAACTGTGACAGGACCACGTTCTAAACCACATATCATGTATAATGGAAAATATGATTTGTTTTGTCAATGGGTGATTCTGTGCAATGAGTCCTGTATGACATAGGCTATGTCCTTTTCCCACATATTTCATCCGAAAATGAAAAATCTTTTGATTGTGACCACTGAATAATGGTGCTTTCTGGGGAGCGTTTCATCAAGTGTTTTGTCAGTGATTTTTACCGACAAATTTACTCTCAGCCAATCAGATGCAAGGATTTCAGTAGCTTATAACAGTTGTCGGTTAAAATCATTGACAAAACGCTTGATGAAACGCTCCCCTGGTATCACCATCTTTTTCATTTATGGATAAAACATAATTATGGATAAATGCCATGTCGTACGTAATCGCCCCAATGCATGTGTACTGCAGTGCAACGTGCCTGTAATATTATATGAGACATATAGTTAAAAGGAAAGTCCACCCTGATTATAAGAAGCAGAAAAAAATAAAGAAACAGATCAGTGAAGGTTTAAGCAAAATACGATAAGAAATAAGAAAGTTATGATTTTTTTTTAAGTTGTAATCAATCAAACACAAATTGGCAATTCCGTGACGTATCTTGCGAGCTCCTCTCCCATTTGCCCTGTACCCCAAAAGTCATTAATTTCCATTTTTTTCTTAAGAAAATATTCAATCATACATGCACCTTGGATAGAATCATTGCTCATGTTTTGTTTTGTTTGGTTTGGTTTTTTTTACACAAAACCTGTATGAAACAAATTTATTCCTTCATCAAACACTAAGAAAATGAACATTTATGAGATTTGCTGTACTTAGCAAATGGGAGAGAAGCTCGCAAGATACGTCACGGAGTTGCCAATTTGTGTTTGATTGATTACAATTTCAAAAATTCATAACTCTTATTTCTTACCGGATTTTGCTCAAACTTTCATTGATCTGTTTCTTTAATTCTTCTGCTTCTTTTTAAACCAATTTAAATCAGGGTCGATTTTCCCTTTAAAGCTATAGAGGTTAAAATAGGTTAAGTAATGACATAACTCTGTCGTGGTTGAAATGTGAATTTCATATGTTGATAATCCATTTGAGCAACGCGCTTCTGATTCCTTGGTCACACTGACAAACCGACTCCACACGGACTCCAAATCGACCGATTCTCGGCCATCAATGTAATTGTTTACTTAGTGTGCTGTCGGTCTGGGGCCCCGTTTCATAAAACTTGTTACCAGTAACAACTGCCTAATTTGACTTGCTCCCTCTTTCATTTCAAAACTTTTATAATTTAGATATTAAACACTATTCACTCCTACCCTACTCGCAATTCCTCCAATTTCTATTTAGTCAACCCAAAGTTACTCATTGCCCATAGATCAATAAGACACCATGGTCCAGACCTATGGAATTCTCTCCCAGAATTCATTAAATCCTGTTGTTCCCTTTACTCATTTAAGGCCAAAGTTAAAACGATGTTACTGTCTGAATATACAAGGTAAAATTTCTGTGTCAACTCTTCATCATCATCATCATCACCGTTATCATCATCATCATCATCATCATCATCATCATCATTATCATCATCATCATCATCATTTCATCAATAACATCATCATCAATATGCTTTTAACTTAGGATTTGAATTATTCATCCATTCTGCTTATTTAAACATGTTTTAGCGATTTCATAATATTTGTCTGGGGCTGCCATATTCTCAAGCAAATTGCTTATAATGGCAGTCCTTCTTCCGCAAATGACTTTATATTTGATGAATTACAATAATTTGACAATTTATCATTTTGTGTTTGTTTTTGAAAAATGATTGTTACATATACTTGTTATTTATGATTCATTATCAAAAAGTACTTTTGTATTTTATTTTATATATGTTACCGAAAAATGTTGTACTTATATGAATGCAGACGAGAATAAATCAAATCAAATAAAAAATCAAATAATTTCTACGACAAATTCGCTCTCAGCCAATCAGATTCAAGGATTTCAGTAGCTTCTAACAATTAATGTAACTTGTTATCGATAACGAGTTTGATGAAACGGGGCCCTGGGGGGCGTTTCATGAAAGGACTTGTCAGATATTTTATCCAACAAATTTGCTCTCAGCCAATCAGATGCAAGGATTTCAGTAGCTTATAACAGTTGTCGGATAAAATATCCGACAACTTCCTTTCATGAAACGCTCCCCTGGTATCGGTCTCGTAGATGTGACTGAGGTATGATATCGGACATCAAGTTAAAACGATGAGTGCAAAATGGGTTAAATCATGATTTAACACTGTTTTAAGGCCATTACAGGCTACTCACCATTCACCTACTATAGCTACAGGGGACACTTGCCAATCCCCGCTTTTGTATATGTCAAAAAATGAGAGAAAGAGGGCGGAAGAACTTAAAGGCCAAGTCCACACTAATATCAAGTTGATTTGAATAAACAGAGTAAAATTAAACAAGCATAACAGTGAAAATTCCACTGAAATCGGATGTAAAATAAGAAAGTTATGGCATTTTGAAGTTTCGCATTATTTCATGAAACAGTGATATGCCTAACATGGGTGGTATGCAAATGAGTGAACCGATAATGTTACACACTCACTTTTCCTTCTGTTTTTTATTATATGAAATCTCAAATATTTCAATTTTTATGGATGTGATAATAAAGAATCTCTTCCTTGTATCACAATAAGTTAAAATAATGATGATTTTACATGTTCCATTAGGAGTCAAACCATGTTTTACATTATCGAAGCACAAAATAGAAATATATGATATTTCATATAATAAAATACATAAGGAAAAGTGAGTGTGTGACATCATCGGTTCACTCATTTGCATACCGCCCATGTTATGCATATCACTGTTTCAAGAAATAATGCAAAACTTCAAAATGCCGTAACTTTCTTACTTTACATCCGTTTTCAATAAATTTTTTACTGTTATGCTTGTTTAATTTTACTCTATTTATTCAAATCAACTTGATGTTAGTGTGGACTTAGCCTTTAAGAGAGGGAAGACACGTAAAAAGGAAGACCCCATCTACACCCTCACCCTACTCGAGACCTTGTTCTCTCGCATTTCATTCACCAAGTAAGATCGGTGCCTCCTACCCCCCCCCCCCCCTCCCCATGATGCCAGTGCCCCCTCATGTATATGGTGTCAACCCCTGCTAAATTCAGTGACCTATTTCAAGGTAATTTTCATATTATTGTCATTGGCTATAGTTATGGGCAAGATTCATATAATTGAATAGGTCACCCAATAGGTGGGACTATTATGTTACACAATCAAAAATATCCACCTGACCACTTCCTGTCTATTTAGTGTGCCATTATCATTTTTTTTTAAATACATAAATTCTATAGTAATTATATACAGGTCAAGGGTGACATCGAGCGGTCGACTTCTCCTTATGTGCACAATGCGTGATCTATATAACGCAGACGGTATCAATTTTCGTGAAATTATATATATATATATAATAATTAGAAACTCTCACACAGCGAACTGATAGCAAAAGCTGCAATACCTTCAGTGATTAATGAAACGTTATCAACTGTTGATATATTTCCAGAATCGAATTTGCCCATTACCCACGGGAAAGGCGTAGGCCCTAAGTATCGTCAACCTGGTGAATTGGTTAATACCAAATCCCTCTCATTGCGAAAGTCGCAATTTTTCACCATTAAACAATGTTATTGTTGAAAATCATTTTATTTCTTTTTCAATACAGCACTCTCTCTCTCTCTCCATGCTCTCGCTCTTTCTCTCTCTCTCTCTCTCTCTCCCTATCTCTCTCCCGCTCTCTCTCTCTCTTTCTCTTTCTCTTTCTATCATGAAAATCCAGCTAGAACTGTAGTTTCAAAGTGGATACAAACAACTAGATAAAAAAACATCATTATAAACGGAGCTTCGAGAAAATTTGAATTAAAGTGACAGAATTCATTTTCCCGGAAACTAACTGTCTGATCATTAGAAGTTAATATTTTCACCTTCCGCTCCTCAATGAACCGAGTAATGAATGTTCATTCATAAACATACATGAGAAATGCATAATATTTACATTAAAAAGTATACAAGATACACAAACTTGAGAAAACTGGGTATCAAAAATAAGAAGCTAATTCCGGAAATAATCTACTAGATTGATTGATAATAATGGATATTTTAAATAATTAAATTTAAAAATCCAACCGTTCCTGTTACATTTGTTAGAATTCTGGATCAACCACCGTGATTCCATAATGATTACGAATGTTCCACGCCCAATATTTCCATAGACATACCCCCTTTTTCTTTACATAGCTTTTGTCCCACCTGGGTTTGCGGTCAGCGTTATGGAATGCGCATAATAATAGATGTCCTTATTAAAGTTCATCCTATCGTCTCCCGCTTATTTGAAGAAGCTAGCATATAAAGGGTTGCATTTTGTTCCTTCCGAAGGTTCATAATCCGAAGATTCGTTCTTTAGAAGGTTCTAATTCCGAAAGTTGTAATTCTGAAAATGAAATAGAACCCTCTATCATTTTTTTTATTACAAACCCTCGCAATAATGGCCCCTATTTCATTTTCGGAATAATGAACCCTATTCCATTTTCTGAATTACGAATCCTATTCCATCTTTGGAATTGCGAACCCAATTTAGGAATAATGAACCCTATTTCATTTTCGGGACTATTAACCTACTGAGAAACGAATGTCCCCCCCCCCCCCCCCCCTCATATAAAGAGATAAGATGAAACGTATGTGTATTTCGAAATAAAACGGATATATACTAGATATATATTAAGATAGTTATATATTTGAGTAATTTGATGCAATAGAAATTACTACTTGTATTCGAACCGTTCGATATGGGCCAGCGGTAGACAAGAATGAGTGGGCGGGGCCTTATCCGCACCACACAAAATGAGGCAGCAAGTGTACCAACAGGAATACTCCAGTCACACAAACTGCAAACTCCAAACAGATTCCAAAGCGACTGCTCATCAACTTTACCATGGCCATTCATTTTTCGCCCCCTCCTCCTTCCCTTTGTTCAGACTGCCTCATTTTATTATTATTATTTTATTTATTTATTTATTTTTGTTATTTGATATTTTTTATTAGACATGAAATGAAGAATAATCTGATGAAATCTAGACAATTAGAATCACAAAATAAAAAAATTAAAATTGCAGTTGCAACTTTTTTTGATCCTCTGAAGTGCATAGATATATAGAATTTTATTTCAAAGATTTTATGTTGAAAACGACCCAATAGCAATTATGTGTGGGGAAAATATCAAATAAATAGAACCCCCCCCCCCCCCCCCCCCCCCCCGTCCTGTTCCTCCTCCTCCTTCTGGAAAAATCGGGACAAGAAGCCATGATTCAAGTTTACTCAGCCTCATGTAAATTCATTTTCGGTTTGTTGTAGGTTTGGTGTCGGTTTTGCCGGTGTGGCAGGGGCATTGCACAATAATTTGTAATCAAGGGCATATACAATGTAGACCACTTAAACCTCAAAAATGTCAAAGGGACGCACTGGTTTGGGGGGTTGTCTCGTTCTCTGTCCTGGATTCACTTGTTTTGCATATGTTAGTGAATCCCTTATTATGCTCAGAAACCACAGTCTGGCAAATAATAATCTTGTAGAAAAAGCGAAAGCAATTACTCCCAAAAATCTTTCCCATATCAGACATCCTGTAACATAGAAATTGACTTAACCTACTGCCTATGTGCCCTGTATGAAACCTATGGGAATTCAGTTGCCAACTGATTAATTTGTATAGTATCTTCATTCTTGCTACAGTATAGTTGATTGTATTTTACAGTGAATTCTAGCTTTCTGTAACATAAACTGATCTTAAATTAATGCTGATTATAGAGATACGATTGATTGACGGATATACGATTGATTTTTTTTTTTTTATAGAGAGATGCAATCGATTATAACTCTTTATTTCAGAGCCCTTTCTTGAGATGAAATTATATTCTATCCTACCATCATGAAAAGGCATATGAAACAACGTGTACATACACACTTTAAGCTTAATGATTAACAAATTGAGGTAAAAGAAATCCACATGTTTTTATGTAAGTTGTACGAACCAAGGCATATTCCTTGTAGTTTTACTTTGGCCTCATAGTTTGTGTAATTCCTATAACATGAATGAGTAAATAAGACCATGAAGACTATTATTATAATTAATCATATTATTATCATTATTATTTTGATGGTTATTATCATCATATTATCATGATCATAAGCCAGTTCGTAAGACCCCAATTTGTGGGAGAACGCATCTGTTTAGTTGACGCGCTACTTATTTAACACGTAAAATCCATAGGTAAAATCATACTAGTGCGCGCATCATGATGTTCGCACTATTCGCACCTATGGTTCCCACTATGGGTTCGCACCTATGGTTCGCACACTATTAAAGCGTATAGAGGTCAACTCTACTCGGTACAAATGACCTTCATCTGCACATGCGCAAATCGTAATTACGAAGTGGCTTATTAAAGGTGATCACTATGTACAGGTGTGATCATTTTGGAATGTATGATTTTACATGTGAAAATGCGAATGATTTAAACAAAAAACATGTGATTGACTCACTAGAAGTTCATGAGAGGTCTTATCAAAGAGGTGTGACAGTTTTTCATCAACATGTTTACTGTGTTTATCATATTATTAAGAAACTGGATATGGTACACTGCAGTTGAACTTCAAAAGCTCCCACACAGGCATGGCAATAACGATTTTTTTTTAAAAAATCACTCCTGCCTGTAAGAGAACCTTTTCAGTGCTGTAGACTACTGCTCAAATAATTTGGACGATTAGATGAAAAAAGTTCGTCTTTCTTCATAAAATTAAAGAGCGGTAATGAATTGGAACTTTCAAGATCTTGGAGTGTATGCTTTTGATAATACTGTCTAATCACGGAAACGGGATATGAAGAAAAAATACACTTGTAGCATCTAGTTTTAATTGTGAAGTGAAAAAAAAATATGATAATGGAATCACATAAAAATGAGAATGCATGATGTAACAAAAGCCTAACACAAACATACATGTACTAAATGAGTGAGAAAACTTCATACACTTAAACAATTTGTACAAATATAAACCAACTTTACCAATTAAAAAAAAGACTTACAAGGTCAGAAGGTGGATTAGAAGGGATTACGAAAGTCGGAGCGAAAGAGCATAATATTGAATTAATCAATGCTACAAATTCCACATGATTCATGGACCTTGAACATGCATTGCACAAAGATCTCTATTAGCAAATACAAGTGTGCATGAAGGGAGACCATAAAACATTTGCAACACAACAGGCATTCTTTGACTTCATAAGTTCTTCTAAATATTCCAATGCTCTTTGTTGAATTGGTTTCCATGAATGAACACAACCATATTTGCGAAAATAATGGTTTGATTCACATTCAGGGGAGCGTTTCATCAAGTGTCTTCTCAGTGATTTTTACTGACAAATTTGCTCTCAGCCAATCAGATGCAAGGATTTCAGTAGCTTATAACAGTTGTCGGTCAAAATCACTGACAAAACGCTTGATGAAACGCTCCCCAGAAAAGTGTGGAATTTCTTAAACTTGAACTGAGAGTTTGCAAACGTTTTCCAAAAACCTTAATCCTTTCAAATTTTGATCCCCACTTTAATTTTTTTTAAAGTATATAAATCATATGTGTTCTAGTTCAATTTTTATGTTTTTAAAGAGAATGAAAGTAGAATGAAATACACTGGTTTCTGATATAAAGTTTTGTACGGTTATTAATTATGGTTTTAAAAGAAGGTACACGAGAGACATGTCGCCAAATTGTAAGGGTATCAATGAAGAAATTATATTTAGGTGTTGCATAATCACTATACTACATGCATTTTCATAAGTTCAGTGAAACATTTATTTATTGTCAATCAAGGCTTTAGGATAAAAATTATGTCTATGACGAAATTAAGAATTGTCGTGTCTGGTGGGAAAATCGTAGGTAAGATAAGCTATTAGGTGAAATGAGCCATCCTTTATTTTGTACAAATGTCCAATTGTATTCTCTTTGTAGCCATCATACCCACTGAAGAAATCAACAGTGTGGGGGCAGTGAGGGTGCGCCAATTTCCGGAAATTTTCTTACAAACAACAAAAAAATTGTTATCACATTTTTAGGTGCTAATGTACTATTTAAAAGCATTGCCAAGCTAGTCTTACATGCCCCAATAAAGATCAGCTTTTTCAGGAGAATTCTGGGTTTGAAATTTGAAAGGGAGCACATAGATATAATTAAGGGTACACTATTCTTTTGACTTAGAATATGCTGATTTGTGTTTTAAGAGGGGGCACTGGCCAGTTGTGCGCTCCCCCTAGAGTAAGATAGGTCAGGTGACAAATTTGGGTCGGATCAGTATTGCTACTGGATAAATCAAAATAAATAAATAATTAGATGACACAATTATGTTCTTTAGTTAACTATGATTCTCAAACCGAAAACCTTTCTAATGACTGGTCAAGTTTTAAAACATGGCTATTTATCCCTGATTTATTTTTCTATTCACCAAGTACTCCCCTTTTCAAGTCGCTGCACATTTAACCATTAGATGACTTAATTACTCTTAATACAATTATATTTATGTTTTCCGTCAATTCTAAATTGCTTTCAGAGAAATATTGTAATATATTTATTCTGAATTCAAATGTTCATTCATATGCAACACGTCAAAGACACTAGGTTCATTTATCTAAAGTAAGATTAAACTCATTATCTAATGTTGGGATAAAACTTTGGAATCAATTAGCTGAACCAATCAGATCAAGTTCAACTTTAACTAGATTTAAAAAGCATTGCCGCAGTTGTTTATTGAAAAATTTATCACATTTTGTAGTTATTTAGGATTGGTACATTTGACTCTGTTTGGGTGTGCGTGTGTGTGTGTGTGTGTGTGTGTGTGTGTGGGTGCGTGTGTGTGTGTTGTGTGTGTGTGTGTGATTATTTTGAGTAATTTCGTTCCATTATTGACTAATTTGACTTTGTATTTACTTCTTATTGGTTTATTGTTCTTCTTTTGAGGGCATCCTTACAAGCATTTTGCTTTTTTATTGATCCGTACCATATTCCATATACATATTTTGCATGATTATTTGAACTTTTTTAATGGTTAAATAAGATATCTGGAATCTTGAATCTTTAATACAATTTTATTGACGAAATGCGTTTTAAAGTTGTCGAAGAGACTTTTGTGGGTTTTTCAAATGTTTTAACTCGTCACCGGTTCTGAGTAAAGACAGATGACGTCCTCATCACAAATAAAATTATCATACAATGAATATACATATACAAATAATGCATAGTGGAAAGCAGAAGGCCAACCAAAGGGGGAAAAATGAAAAGGAAAGAAAGAAAGAAAGAGAGAGAGAGAGAGAGAGAGAGAGAGAAGAGGGAGAGGGGAGTAAGGAGAAATAGCAGTAGTATAGTCGTAGTAGTAGAAATAATAGGAATTAGTAGTAGTAGTACTAGTAAAAGGTAGTAGTAGTAGTAGTAGTAGTAGTAGTAGTAGTAGTAGTAGTAGTAATAGTAATTGTAGTAGTAGTAGTAGTAGTAGTAGCAGTAGTAGCAGTAGTAGCAGTAGTAGCAGTAGTAGCAGTAGTAGCAGTAGTAGTAGAAGTTGTAGTAGCAGTAGTAGTAGTAGTAGTAGTAGTAGTAGTAGTAGTATAGTGGTGGTGGTAGTGGTAGTAGTAGTGGTAGTTGTAGTATTAGCAGTAGTAGTAGTTGTGACGACAGTAGTATAGTAGTAGTAGTAGCAGTAGTAGTAGAAGTAGTAAGAGTAGTAGTAGTAGTAAGAGTAGTAAGAGTAGAAGTAACAGTAGTAGTAGTAGTAGTAGTAGTAGTAGTAGTAGTAGTAGTAGTAGTAATAGTAGTAGTAGTAGTAGTAGTAGTAGTAGTAGTAGTAGTAGTAGAAGTAGTAGTAGTAGTAGTAGTAGTAGTAGTAGTAGTAGTAGTAGTAGTAGTAGTAGTAGTAGTAGTACTGTATTTTGCCATTATACTAAAAGAAGCTAGCGACATTCCAAATTTAAAGATACACACAATGTGCATAATTATCATTTTTGTCATCTATACATCTATCCCAAATAGTTTAGTTTTCTAAATGTAATATAGAATATATGCTTGTAATACATAAACAGAAAATATCTGGCAAAAATCCAAATTCTATAACTGTACGAGTAATGTACTCAACTTAAAAACAATTTTACATACAAACAAACAAAAAAATCTTCCCGTTTGATATTCAACAGAAAATGCGGTTCTCCAATAATCGACGCACACATGAAGTAGCGTATGATTTGAAGTGTTTTTTTTTTTGTGTTTGTTTGTTTGTTTGTTTGTTTTTTGTTGTTTGTTGTTGGTTGAATAAAATGAAATGAAAATAATGGAAATGAAACGTTACTGTCGGAAACGAAATGGGCGGGGCCAGATGGTATGCATTCACAATAGAACAGAAGCACATGTAGTGTGCGACGCATATGAATAATCTACTGTTTCATGTAATTAGTAGAATGAACTTACCACTGACTGGTAAACCGAAGGCAGCAAAACTCGAGAAAATAAGTCCAAAGATGGCAATATGGGATGAAAATCTTGTCATCCACGCCATAACTGGCGTTCCAGTGATACCTATTAGTCCACTCTACTTTCTATTCCTCGGTAATAAACTCAACACCTGTGAAAGTTTTCAAACTATCAGAAGCGAGTACTACCTTCGCCTGTGCACATGGGCGGGACTGCGGATAAGCTTGAGGTTTCATTTCCAGTAGAAGCTCTGTTGTGGCTGAGTGGTGATACTATGTCTTTTTTCTTTCTTTTTCCGGATTTCACGCTAAGTTTCACGTATTGTTCAAATCCGAAAATTCTTTTTTTCATTCCGCATGACTGCCCCTTATGCCTTTCTTATTCATATTCATAGTGATCATTTCTCGATGATTCTCTGTCTCTCCCCTCTTTCTCTCTCTCTCTCTCTCTCTCTTCCTACCCCCTCTCTCTTTCTATCTCGAACTCTTTCTGTCTTATTCTACCCCCCTCTCTCTCTTTCTCCATTTCAGTGCCTCCCCTTCTCTCTCTATCTCTCTAATTCCTTCTACATCTTTGTCTCTCTCTCTGTTTGGCTCTGTCTTTCTCTCTTTTCTATTCCGTTATTCTCTCTTTTCCCACTTTTCACTAGGCTCTAGCTACATCTTTCTCTTTCCACTTTCCTTGCCCTCTTTCTCTCTGTCTTTCTATTCACCCCTCTCATTCTCTCTATATCCTCTCGCTATCGTTCTTTAGCTATCTCTCTCTCTTTCCCTTTCTTTTCCCTCTTTGTTCCTCTGTCTTTCTACCCTATCCCTAGCTTTCTCTCTCTCTTTCTCCCTCTCTCCCTCTCTCTCCCCCCCCCCCCTCTCTCTCTCTCTCTCTCTCTCTCTCTCTCTCTCTCACTGTCTCATTTTCTCTTCCTTGTTTTCCTTACCATGCTTGCTACACTGCAAAAACCAGGATGTTAATTCAACACCATCTCGGTATCTATATTGGGCTACACCAGATAAGTGTTAATTGATTGATTGGTCCGTTTATTAGATGATTAGTTGACTGGTAAGTCAAATATTTGGTTGATGGTCTAGAAATGACAAGCAATTAACACACCATAATGCAGAGATCTGTTGGACTAAAGGAAAACCTAGGATGGTCTTTTTTTTTTCTTGATTTCCCACGCAAACAATAACTGTGTATCCAATTCAGTGGCATACTACATTTGTTGTTGCATACTTTGTATGGTTTTCACAAAAAATTAATCCTGTAGCTCTTGAGTCAGAAAACGCTTTGGAATATTAGGATTTGACCTTCTTCGTAGAACCTAACACTATTGAAGTATATGTATTTTTGGATCAAGCCGCCATCAAGGCTATGTACAGCAAGTTGTCCTCACAAGTTGAAAAGTTGAAATGTATTTATCGGTAAACAAGTTATATTGTACCTACGTTTTAAATTCCTGCACGAAAGCCTTTAATAGTAGCACCCTATCATGGGAACAACATTAACAGCTACAAGATTAATTTTTTTGTGAAAACCATCCAAAGTATGCAACAACAAAAGTAGCATGCCACTGAAATGGATACACAGTTATTGTATGCGTGGGAAACCAAGAAAAAAATCATTCTAGGCTTTCCTTCAGTCCAACAGATCTCTGCATCATTTTGTATTCATTGCTTGCCAATGCACCGACCAGACAATCAACCAATCATTTGACTTATCAGTCAACCAATCATCTAATAAATGGATCAACCAATCACCTTATAAACCAATGAACGAATAAATCGCTTAACTAATCAATCGATTCATCAAACCAACCAACAACACAACCAATCATTAATCAACTTATCAACCAATAAACCAATTAAGTAATCAATCGACTAATCGACAGCAAACCATCTAATCAAATGGCCAATAAACTTGTTAACCAATAAACCATTAAACCAACAACTAACCAATCAATTAATCATCCAACCAATCACACAACCATCAATTTACCAACCAATGAACCAATAAACCAATTAACTAATCAATCGATTAATCAAACCAACCAACAGCCGAAATAGCTCAGTTGGGAGAGCGTTAACTGAAGATCCAAAGGTCCCCTGGTTCAACCTTTTAATCATACGATGAATCAATTTATCAAATAAAGAACAAAAAAAACAACAAACAAACAAACAAACAAATCTATCGGCTAACCAACCAATTAATTAATCAACTTATCAATCAATGAACCAATAATATAACTTATCAGCAGAATAATCAGTCAGCCAACCAACTAACCAAATCATCAACATATTAATTAATTAATTAAAAATAATCATCCGACTAAGCAAATAAACTTATTATGGCAGTAGATTTTAAATCATCTAGATACAAAGTGCCTAGATTTTGTTCTAAGACGTGCCTTAACTACTAACCTTGAGAAAACAGTTACCTGCTGAAATAAAAGCATTTCCCTTTGCCATATTTTCTTCTTTTTTAGTAGCATAAAATGAAAAGAAATGAAGGGATTATGGTGTCTTCTTAGGTATTCACCTCTGTATTAATTCTTTATTCTCCCTCCATTGGAAATATTTACACCTTCAAATATGGTAACAGCTATCAGATCAATTCATGGAGGTCATAAAGGTGAAGGTCAGTTTCAGGTATGTATTTTATTGCAATACTAGGGGAAAATACAGACGTGTCTGTCAAAAATAATATGGCACTTGCGCGCTCAATTTCTTTTTATCCCTATAAAGTTGAAAAATAATCCCCCCAAATAACAATATTTTGCACACATTAGCGTAAAAAAGGATTCAGTCAAGCTCTTCACGTTTGTGTAAATAGCGCCGAATTCCTCTGCCGAAATCCTATTCTGATTTTGGCGACCGATCTGTAGATTTTGTCAGGTCGATTGTTGCACTCAACAGAGAGTCGGGTCATTGGTCCGTGGAAATCAGGGTCAAACAAATTCTGAATGGCATGTTCAAATATAATTTCGACATTGACGATAAAAGACAGTGTTTAAGCCCTGTAGAAAACCGTTCAGTATCCTACTGCATTAAGATCTTCATTTACACTACATATATGTTCCCTCCCCCCCCCCCCCCCCCCCCCCCCCATCAAAACACACACGCACATGAAACTCAGAGTGTTAAGGGAGAATCGGAGCTTTTGAACGTTTGGCAAAATACACGTATAGTTCAGATTTTCAAATAAGTATTTAAGATATACTCATAATTCAAAATAAACAAAGATTAATCCTCTTAAAGATGATATGTAACCGGAATCATGCCATTTATGCATGAGTGAGCATAGCCATTTAACAATAAATGAATCTCTGAAAGAGAATTGCAAAAATAGGGCATCTGGCCATTCAGATGTTGATGAGCATTTCCATCTTGTAGAGTCAACTTAAAACAGTGAAGAAAAAAAGAAATAACAAGAAACACTTGAATTTGCTTGTCAAAATCATGTAGTCCTGACACTAAAGCTGTCATCCATAGCTCAATACTCCTCATTGTTCCCCATTCTTTGTTTTCATTGTTGAGCAAGAATATCTTACAGATGCACATGTTTTTTAACATTTGAATAGCCACTTGCTCTATTTTTCCAATTTTCTTAACATCTCGCATTTGCAGCAACATACACTCAGCAAAAAAAAAAAAAAGGAAGTGGGCACTCTTTATTCTTCAAAATTTGCATATAAACCGTCAATAATATATAATAAAATATATATATCAAATCACAGAAAATTAATAGTCAACCAACATCACTTAAGATCAAGATTTGAATTTCACGCCGCTTCAATGAGAACATACATTTAATCGTTAGAAAGTCTGATTAATATCACCTTGTGATATGTAGGTCACTAAGCGAAGTTCACATCATTAGTTTATTTTCCTTTTGTTATTCTATGATTTATGTATGATTGTTTTGTAATTCTTGAAACTTAATAAAACATATAAATATATATTTAAAAAGTTCACATTATCAGTGCTTTCCAAGCATAATCAAAGGTGTATTTGTTTCAGGATGTGCGTATGATAGTACTGTTGTATGGTAATAGGTTGTAATTCAATTTAGTGATATTTGTTTGTTTTCCCCCTTTCAAATTTTTGCTATCACAGTTTAAGCGTTTACTTTTAGCACTTCACGACCCCTTCATAATTTACAAGCTTATACTTTTCTCTTCTGACAGAGGCATTGTGTTTCTCATCTTGACGTACGTGCCCAAAACCAGAATATCTATATAACTTTTCACTTTGGTAAATATTCAACATAAATTATCGGCTTGAATGTAAATCGTTTTGTGGGTATGGCAATGTTTGGTTTGATGGTTGATTTTACAACCATCAAACAACCAGGTGACCGTCGGCTTGAAGTCCTCTTCCAGGGACTTGATAATGAGGATTAATGTCTTACCAAAGGGCACTGGCTCATCCACTTGGTTTCGAACCCGGATCCTCCAAGCCACGAGACCACTGCTCTACCACTGAGCCATCGAACCTCCTCAATGTAATGTTTTGGGTGTTAACACTATCTTGATATAACTTAAGTTTTCAATCAAATTATACACAATTGATGATATAATACCAATGGCAAAATTATGCTTTCCACGTTAAAGCCATCGATCTCGATGTTTTTTTTTTTAAGCTTTTTTGCCTTTATTCAGATTTTGAATACAAATTATATCACATCAAAAGTACAATTATAAAGAACATAATATTAGTATTTATTTATATTTATTTATTTATTTTGTTTTATTTATTTTATACTGCAGGGTTGGCCTGTTCAGTTTTATAAAACTGCTTTACAAAGGCGCCCTGCAGTTTAACAAACATCATTCTACATGAAGATGCAAAATACATCATACATCATACATTACCTTACATTCTTTTTTACCAATAGTATTTTTTAACACAGCTAAATAATTTTATTATTTCATACATTATAGAAAATAATTCATTAATATACATGATATGAAAATTAATCAAATCACTATATATCAATTAGATAATCTGAATAAAGATTTTCTTATAAAACAGAAAAGAAAAGGTGAAGGTACTATTTTAGACCCCCTAAATAAATCAGTTTCAAAATAATATTAAGACAGAAAATGAAAAGGCGCATTTATTAAAAATTTCAATTTTTTGTTATTTCTAAATTTTTCATAAATGTTATCACGAGATTCTTTTTTTTTTTTAAATCTCTATTCAGATTATCAATACAAAGAAAATACAGAGAAAATTGCACAGAACTAAAAATGTGACATTATTTTTCATACATCATAAACCAATAAATATTTTTCATTGAACATATTCAATCTAAAACAGATAACAGAATTAGGTAATAATGTACTTTATATTTCCTTTCATTCACATATTCTTTTTTATTAAGCCATTGTATTTTTACTTAACTAAGATCTTTAATACATTGTCACAACATCAAAGGAACATAATATTTCGTGCAGTATACCTTGTGTTACACTCGTATTTCTATTTTTTTTTTACTCAGACAAATAATTATATTTGCATACAATGTAGAAAAAAAAAGAATTCATAGACAATAAATATACAATATGTTATAACGTTAATTAAATCAATACAGATTTGGAAGTCTGAATAAAGATTGTTTTATGGAAACAAAAAAGAAAGGTGAAAACTTCAAGGCTCATGCACTGATAAAACATTTTGCAAAATGTAAAAAAAAAAAAGAGAGAAGATTTTCTTTGGAGTTTCATAAGTTTTATCATTGTTTTTACTACGTGTATCTCTGTTATAAATGCTTTCATTACGATTATTATTATAATTGGTATTATTATTACGATTACTATTACTATTCTTATTGTTGTTGTTATTATTATTATAACTATTATTATTATTACTACTATTATTATTATTAATAATATCACTACTATCATCATCATATTCATTATGGTTAACCCTCATTCGAAACATCAAGATAGTAAAATTTAACAGAATGACCATTCTCTTCTCCCATTTGTCACTAGTTAAAAGAAAGAAAAAAAAAAAAAAAAAAAAACATACATATACAAATGAAGAAAAGTCGAGAGAAAAAAAAAATTATACAGAGTGGCCTTCTTTATTTTGCTCCCATAAAATATAAATACCACTAGTACAATGGAAGATATGCAATCTAAATATGATATTCAAATACATTCAAAAAACAAAATAAAAACAATGAAGGCGCTACTTTAATACCCCTGATTATTTTTCGTTAAATGAAGAGATATCAGATTATCATTTTGTAAAGGATAACCTACATACCATGTGTTTTCAAAAACCTATTTTTTGCTTCATTTATTTTAATGTTTTGTATGAAATTATCCTGTTAAACAATAAATGAAAACAACCTGCACTCAATGACTTGTAAATGGTTGGATCAGTGAAAAAGTAAAAGGAGTGGGGAGGAGGAAAGACAAAAATGATCAACAAAAAACCTAAATTTTACGATCTTGAAGGGATGAAATGTTCCCATTTTTTATAATGTATTGTTAGTTTGTCCTTTATTCTTGCTTGGTGACCAAGAAGGTCACCAAGAAGAAGCCGGCAACACACCCACCTGCTGCCGAAATGATAACTGGTTAAAACTAGCAGAGTTGAAGAGCGCCATCAATATCAACCAACAACGGGCTTGCCGCTGTATTATTGCCCAAATAGACTGAACACCCATCAAACATCTCACCTTCTGTCAGGGGCGGATCCAGGGGGCCCCTCCCCGGGAAAAAGAAGACATTCCAGAACGGTGATGGCTGATGTGCTTTTTTTTCTCTCTTTGTTTGTGCTTGTCAGGGAATTTTGGATTAAGGAGACGCCCCTTTCTCTCTCTCTTTTTTTTTTTTTTTTTTTTTGCTTGTCAGAGTATTTTCAGAATACTCTGCCCCCTCCCTCACAAATGCTTAGATCAGCCACTGTCTTCTTACCCATCTCTATCACTCCTTCTCTCCCTATTTTACACTCCTTTTTTATCTCTCTTTCCCTTTTTGTCTTCCATCTCTACCAAAACGATTCCTCTCTTATCCCCCCCCCCTCTCTCTCTCTCTCTCACTCACTCACATACACACGCACACGCACACACACACATCATTCTCTTTTATCTTTTTTTTTTCTCTCTCTCGCTCTCTTATTCTTTTACTCTTGTCTCTTCCACCATGGTTAATTTTTCTTTCCCATCCTTTCACTCATCTTCACCCCTCCCCCACCCTCTCTCTCCTCCTCCTCCTCCTCCTCCTCCTCCCTCATATTTCATATCATCCCCCTCTACATTACTATCTTACTTTTAAAATGTTCTAGCGACGCCCCTGAGCAGAGGGCGTTAGTCTTTTCACGTTATATCCACATTTAATAATAACAAGTGCCGCAAACATTGTGACTCTGTTATTATTTGGATCTTATCTGCTTCAAAAAGACTATTACAGCTTGAAAGATATGACAGGATCAGCAATATTCAATGGAAAAGTCTAATATGTATAGCAACCTAGTAGAACATATGATCTTTGACCCCATATTCTATGTATCAGTAACTTTACTATCGAAGACAAATGCCTTGCATTCGGTTGGCATTGTCTCTTGCTATCAATCAACGAAGAAATCTTGAGGAATAGATCAATCATTGGAGTCCAATATATATATATACTTAACACAGAGTTTTACAGTTTATCTAAAACTGATTTATAATTGTGATATCATAAAAAGTCTGTTCCACCGATTTCAAAATGTAACTTTTAAACATCATCTGAAAATATAAATACCATTATTACGCGTCTCCATCATTGACAATCTCTAGAAAATAGTCGCGGGCGGACAGACTACGTCACTATGCGCTACATGCCGAGTCGAACATCCAATCAGCATCCGAGCCGTAGCCTGAGAACACGCCCACACGATTGACGTCAAATGGGTTCGTATCCTGCCACTGGAGAAACGAAACGGTTTCGTTGGCTAACCCTAGTTTGTAGAGTCCGTCGGCGAAGGTGATCCAAAACCCGGTAAAGGCATCGTTTTGGCAGAAACTACCCGGTGTTGTGATAACCGGGGTACAGCCGAGGCAGTCTATAACGGCAGCAGCAGTGTTGTTCCTTCCACAGATATCTGGTTATTTTGGGATAAAATAATGTAGAAGGTCAAGAAATGAGTGCCTCTGTGTGTGTGGGTGTGTGGGGTGTGTGTGTGTGTGTGACAGAGAGAGAGAGGGGGGGGGGAGAGAAAAAGAAATAGACAGAGAGAGACAGAGAGACAGAGAGAGAGACAGAGAGAGATAGACAGAAAGACAGACAGACAGAAAGAAACACACAGAGAGGGGAAGAGACGGAGAAAGAGGAGGGGAGTGTGTGTGTGTGTTAGAGAGAGGGAGAGAGATTAAGAAAGAGAGAGAACGAGTGTATGTGTGTGAGAAAGAGGGGGGGGGAGAGGGAGGGGCAGGGAGAAGTAGGAGGAAAACATAAACCTAAAAATATGACATGATTAATCTTTCTCTATACAGTGCTCATTTTATTCAGTCTGGATTATGTATTAAGACCATTGCAACCCTCTCCATCCTCCCTTCTCCCCCTCCTTTCTCCCCCTCTCTCTCCCCCTCTCCCCCTCCCGATCTATACAAAGTTCGTTATCATCCCTGTGATCATCCATAATGTTAGAGGTTGAGTTTTTCTCACCAATTTCGACGTACTCGCCATTTAGTGATGCTTGGTCGGACAGTGCAACATGTGCATCCGAAGTCGCTCTCACAAGAAACTTGAACTTCCCGTTTTCGATCCGGCTAACCGGGAACAACCAGTGGTAGTTATGATTTTCTCCGCTGTCATTAGTGTGGTATCTGCACACTGCAAAAGAGAGTTTAAAGTAATCAAATCTGCTTTAAAAGGTACCAATCACCAACAACATTCTGCTCTATAAATTATTCAAGGGGTTCCATGTCACTATTATTCAAAATACGAGATTCAAGCATGTCTTCTATGAAGATATATTACAACTCTAAATACACGCTCAAAGGCTAGATTTTATACATTCTGTCTTTTTCTTAAAAAAATTCCAGGTGTTTGGAACACTTTAACAAAATCGATATCCTAAAGGACAATATATACCTGACGGCAAAGATGCACTGATATATTAGAGGCTTTGAGTGAAACCATGGCACCCGAGGTCACATGAATAGTAACATAGTTTCAATAATTATGACAATAGCCTCTCATGTCGGTGTGTATTCATATACTATCTAATGGCATCCGTAAAAAAGCCCCATCCTTCCCTCCCCAGTTACAACATTTCATTACGGTACATTATTATTCATGATATTCTCGGACTCACAAATCACCTGAATTTGAACCGAATGCGACTAACATTTTCTCAAAAGGATGTGACGTCTGAAAATGTTGTTCCCTGTTAATACTCCCAGGGTACTGTAACTATACAGTTGTGCAGTAACGAGGATGGGAGCACAGGGGTAAGAAAAAGGGAGAGAAAGAGAGAGAGAGAGAGAGAGAGAGAGAGAGGGGGGGGGGAGAAGGCAAAAGATGATAGAAACGCCACCCGTATAATCTCTTTGAACGTTTGCCATGTTCATTAACATTTTCATCCATCTAACAAGACCGGTGCCCCCCCCCCCCCCATGATGCAAGTTACCTACTTCTATGTTTATAAAGGACTGGAAGGGAGAGATGGTGTACAACACCGACTACGACTTTCTTTTGTCAATCAAATCATTATAAAAACCCACTCATCCTTTTCACGATAAACATCAACATCAAGGTGATCAACCAAATAGTCATCATGGCAACAGCGCTATCATCCTTTTCAGGGGCGTAGATATGCTCCAGTTATATCGCCCAATTTGGTTGATTGCTTTCTACATACATCACTGACCTAGTAGATACATCATTTATATGCGACATGGAATCGCCTCACGTTTAAATAATCAATTACCAGGCGTTAATTGAATTAATTGTTACTTTAAGAGCAGCTCAGTATAATTTTGATTCACTGTACAACGCCATTATCTATTTTTTAGAAGTACTGTAAAAGTACAACAGAATAGCTACTCCTGAAACACATTATAATTATTTTGATGGAAAAGGAAGGTCAGGTTTATTGAATTAAAAAAAAAACTTCCGGAGAGCATTTTTTTCTATCTACTGGCAATTTGAAAATGATTAAAAGAGTCCAACTGCTCACTGACAAACTCCTTTTTAAATATTGCCTCATCATGCATCTTTAATCCTAAGGGGGTGGGCTGATAGTGATATTTCTTCTTACGAGAAACAATGAATGAAATACGGATCAAGTTTTTAATTCGAATTCAGTGGATAAAGTTCTGAATGCAAGGATGATTTCCAAGTATGTGACCCCTCGTGTGAGCCAGGCTTAACCCTAAAAGGGCCGGGAGATTTTGGCTATGCCACAGTCAGGGGAGGGGGGTGGAATCCACCCCCCCCCCCCCTCCCCGAGATCTCGACCGTCGACCGCGCGATTGCGCCGAAAATCGGCACACACGTCGTCCACAACGTAATCTACAAAACTGTGTAGTTAAATACTCCGAAATAATTTCACATTAATTAAAAAATGCTAATTTATGCATGAAATCAAATTTTGCTCTAAATCGTTAAATAAAGCTATAAAAGTGCTAATTTTTGGTCTAGACACTCTTTTCAGTATTCTTCGCAAATATACTTTTAAAAAATTTGGTATCAAAATTGATTTCTTATGTATTTTATTGTATTTCAAATTTCTTATGTATTTCTTTGTTTTTTTTTACCTTTTGTTTTTTATTGTTTTTTGGATGAAATTTGTCGGGGACACTTTTGCGATCATAAACAGCATATATTAATTTTAATCAGTAAATGTGAAAATATTCATAGATTTTAAAATTTTGGCTGAAAACACATTTTGTATTGAAATTATACATGAAATCACGTTTTTGAGCAATTTTTGGTCTGACGTGCAAGCACGGAATGTCGAGTAACTTCGGAACTGCATGCCCGGACATCGCGAATTTGGTCTCAAAAGATGCGAGAGATTCGAAAGAAAAAAAGTCATGAAACGCCGCGGCGACTGTTTTGCGCGTTGCGGACATATCGCTAGAAACGTCGAGGGGGGGGGGGAGTGGATTCCACCCCCCCCCCCCCGGCCCTTTCAGTGTTAAAGCTCGGCTCAGACGAGGGGGCGTTATGACCGCGTCAGTGACTGGTACGATCTTCTGCGCCTCGTGAAAGAGTGGTATCGTTTAGAAGTGATTGCAAAACGAACAGTGCAAACAATACTTTTAATAACTGGCGTATGCAGGTATGGGTTGATTGCCATCAGAGGCTCGATTAGCGTAGGTACTGAAGCAATCGAAATGACGTCTTGTGTGTGCCGGGCTTAACGTACTGAAGTAAAGTAAACTCGTACTTACAACACTGGTGTGTCATCGTCAGATACTTCGGGATGTCACCGCAAGGGTCTCCAAACTTTGTGTCCGTGACATCCAAGATACAAGTAGACTCTCCTTCACATGACTCCTTCACAGCCAATAGTGAGTCTGTGAAACAATCGGCAGGCATTGTTCTATTGACGGAACAGACGTATGCGTCAGACTTTCTGCCGTACTTTGCGTCTACGATGTGAATACTGTGGTCGTCTCCACAGTTCAGGGTTCTGTTTTTTCCTGGGCAAGTAGTCGTCTTCAAGTTATCTGCAAAATTTAAGATTAATGTACATACAGAAATGTATATATTGAATGACGAAGAACTAACTGTAGAGAGAGCGAGGATACAGGAGGATTTAGGATTATGTCATCATTTTGAAGAAAAAAAAATCACTTCTTACACAGAGCAGAAAAAATAAACAAGCTATTGCAACAAAAAAGCCCTTAAAATGTCAGTTTCGGGGTTGGATTAACAAAAGTCATGTAATATGATGTTGCACTATGATAAAGATAATAAATCAGCAAATATTAAAACCTGGTAGGTGCATAGTAAAATATATAGGGCAATTGCATCAATGAATGTATATTCTTTAAAGCTGTTTATTATGTCATCGTGTATGTCTTTCTTCCGTCCAGCATCAAAAATAATTCCACTTTTTTAGATGTAGGCTTAACCTATTTCGAGCTATTGCATTTTTTTCCGTTCATTATCTTTATATCACTTTCTAAAAGTGCATTATAGATTTCTTTTGGGGAGAGGCGTTCCTTCTAATCTCTCATTGTATGTCATCTACTTTATAAGTATAATCGTAAACACATACACACGGCACACCCACACACACCCAACCGGACACACACACACGCACACACTCACACCTCCCTTCCCCCTCTCCCTCTCTCGCACGCTCACTCTCACTCTCTCTCTCTCTCTCTCTCTCTCTCTCTCTCTCACACGCACACACTCCCTTCCTCCTTTCATGCAATTTGTTCCAGCGGTCAGAGGCATCGCTACTATAAGCAACTTATTTTTTTATTTTTTTTTGGTTTGTACTTTGTCCTATTTTTATACAAGAGCATTATCATGTCTATTTTCTCTTACGTTTTCTATATCTTTATTGCATTATTATTTTTATTTTTGAGGGCGTTGCTTACCCCTTTTCGAGCAGTCACCACCACCGAACCATTCAAGGCACGAGCAAGTATAGCGGTTTATTCTGTCTTGGCAAGTTCCTCCATTTGCACAGGGGTTACTCCAACATTCGTTGATATCTTAGAAGAGAGAGAGAGAGATTAGAGAAAGAGAGTCGGTAAGCGAGTAAGAGAAATAGTGAGTGGTGGTTAGAAATAGAGATATTGGAGAAAGAGAGATAATCAGTGAGAGAGAGGGGGGAGGGGTGGGTGAGCGAGAAAGAGATTGGGACGGAGAGGCAGTGACAGTGAAATAGAGAGAGACAGACAGAGAGGAAGAAAGACATTTGGGAAAGAGAGTCATTGAGAGAGAGAGAGAGGGAGAGAGTAGGAAGGGCAAGAGAAAGATGGGGAAGAGAGTTAGAGAGAGCGAGAGAGGAGGGGGAGAGGGAGAGGGTGAGAGAGGGGGAGGAGTGAGGCGAGATTAAGAGATTAAGGAAAGATACTTATATTGAGATGAATAGAGACATAGAGAGGGATAGAAAGAGAGAGCGAAAGGGAGAGAGGGAGAGAGAAAGATTTTCAGTGAGTAAACGAAACAAACAAGACCAATGTTTTGTTAGAGGAAAATCAAAGGTCATTTTCATTGAGAGCAATAAATTCTACGAATACCCCTAAAATCATAAAGTAACTTAAAAGGAATTTCATACCAATGACACAACGATTAAAACTGTTTGCTTCCCATCATCTGTGGAAGGATTTTATCAAAATTTGTCGATATCGGCAAGAGGATGCTCAGTCGGCGTGTCAAGCATCGTACACCGCAGGTGGGAATCTGCGCATTAGAGGCATCGAGTCGACGGGGTCAATGACCGGTTGAAAAGTGATACCCGTCAACGGAGGTGGCGGTTCATGTTCATCGACAACAATAACATCGGTGACAGGCACCTTGGCAAAGATGGGGTCCACATCAACAAGGCAGGATAGGCTGTGCTTGCTTCAAATTTACGACACTTCATTGATCAACATCGAGGGCAACTTCCACCAACTCAGCGAAGGCCGTATGCTGAAGTAGCTGGCACGGTGGGATCTTCAATGCAGGATTTCAGCAAAAATCAACACAGAGGAAGACTGAAGCCTCCCTACCCTTGGCTTCCATTGACGAAAGACCAGCAAGGGTGATACGAACATCTACATCTTGTGAATCAAGTGATGACGACAAAGGGTTAAACTCAGCGTCTAGCTGACCTGGGTTCATCTAGATCTACGCAGGTAATGACGAATTATAACCGAAGTCATCAAGATTTTTTCGCAATGTTACAGACATTGGTATTGACAATAATAATAGTAATGACAGAAATAATTCAGATACTAACAAACTGAGTGATTTGGAAAATGGGTGTATCCCTATTATAAGCAAAATAGGGATCAAATTTGCTAAAAATATTACTTCATAATGACCCTTTTGATGTAATTATGTTTGAACGAGACACTGTGTTATTCATAAATACTGGACTCTGAATTAAACATAGATGGCTTGGTTTTACTTCGTCAGGATCGAAAAAGACGTGGTGGAGGCATTGCCGTTTCCAATAAATTTGATTTCAAGTTAAGAGATGATTTGAATAGTTACGATCTGGAATGTTTGTGGCTAGAGCTCTATCATCCTCACAAACCTCCTATATGTTAGTAGGATCAATCTATAGACCACCAAATTCGACATCAGATTATTTTGAAAAGCTTGATTTATGCCTAGCAAGGGCGATGTTAGATAATATTAGTTGTACGATATTAGGTGACTGTAACGGTAACGTCACAGATGAAAAAAGCGATGCCAATGCAGACAAATTAAAATTCTTGCTTGAATTGTATGGTCTCAAGTAATTGGATGAGCTACCTACTCGTATCACATAAAGTACATGTTCAATTATTGATTTAGTTTTTGTCTCATATCCCGAGTTATACTCAGAGACTGGCGTGTTTAAAACTAGCATCAGTGATCATTAGTCTAGTGTACACTGTGAGAGGTTTCAATAAGGATATCCGAACATTAACTGAGGACAAGTCTACTAAGTTTTGCTCATTTAAAAACCTCATTGTCAATGATTTTTTTTATCTGACTTATAAAAGGTATCATGGCGAACATGCTTAAATACAGACAATACTCATGATATTGACATCGCATGGGAAACATAGCTTGCATTTTTTAATGAATGCTGTTAATAAACATATGCCGATTTGCGAAAACAGAATTCGCATGAATGCATGTCCTTGGATTAATGAGGAGATTATTGAAACGATGCACAAAAGATCAAAAGCCCATGATATTGCATTGAACACGGCTGATAACTCATCAAGTAGAAAGAACTGAAGAACAAGGTGAATCACGTTTTGAGGAAGGAAAAAAGAAAATATCATCATGCGCAAATCAATAATAGTAAAGGAAATAGCAGAAAGATGTGGAAGAGTATCAAACATATTATCCATAAATCTAATCAGGTCTCACCATGTAGCATAAAAGTGAATGGGACCATGCAGGATTCTAGATAATAAGTGCATTGAGCAGAGCTTTAATGACTGTTTCATTACATGCGCTAGTAATACAACAAATGGTATCCCAAAGCATTCTGAAGTAATCTTATACCACAATGAATTCACCAATACTGAAATCAATGTGAATTTGATTTACAGCCAGTAACGAGTACCTTTGTTTTAAAAGAAATTGAAAATATGAGTAATGATAAGCATGAGGAGATGATGGAGTAAGTTGTCGCCTTTTAAAAAAGGCAAGATGTATTATTTTGGACTCTTTGACATGTCTTATCAATATGTCCATTACCAGAGGACATGTACCAAGAGGCTGGAAAAAGGCAAGGGTAATTCCAATATACAAGACTGATGATATGTCCACTCCAAGTAATTACAGACCAATATTGGTATTATCCATTGTGAGTATAATTTTAAAAGCAGTTCACAAATAATTTTCTGACTTTCTTGACGAAAATGATATATTATGTCCTAACCAGTCTGGATTTCGTCCTTTGTACTCTACTGCAACAGCTCTAATGAAACTTGTAGATCAGTAGTCTTCCAACATTGATAACAATACTAATCTGCGCAAAGCATTTGATCAGGGAGGCCGAAACCTCCCTGATTTGATACAGTAGTGTAAAAAAGGCCATTGGATGTTCTGAACACAGTGTTCAGTGGTTTAAACCGTATTTGTCCAACCGAGAACAGTCGGTTTGTTTGACTAATTCTGTTTTCTTTATATATAAAATAGTTTGCCTAAATGTATGGATGTTAGCATTGTTGATATGTACGCTGACGACACGGCTCTAACAGTCAGCGGAAGCAACGTTAAAGAAGTAGAGGTATGGAAAATATATTTGCATGGGTAACTAAAAACAGTCCTTAATGCTGACAAGACAGACGTCATGCTAGTAATCAAGATCGGTTGTTAATAGAGTTATAAATGATTTTTCTGTCACACTAAACGGAAAGATTTCGAAAAGAGTAAAAGTGGCAAAATGCCTGGGTGTTGTGACTGACAAAGATTTACGTTGGACTGAACATGTTGAAACAAATTATCAAACTACTCAAAAAAAATATCAGTGTGATTAAGCGAGCTAAAAGCTGTGTTCATACAATATCTCTTAAACTCCTTAATGCCAATGTTCTATCTCACTTTGATCGTTGCTCCTCGGTCTGGTCTGGACTATTTCAAAGACAAACGATTTAATTAAATTACTAAAGGTTCAAAAAGGAGCTGCCCGTGTGGTGTAGGGAGAAGGATTTGATGTTTTTCCAGTGCCATGTTCACGCGTTTAGGATGGATGCCTTTTCAGACACGTTTCCAGTTTGGACGTGCGGTGATGATGTATAAGTGTAAACATAATATGGTACCCACATATTTAAAGAGAGATTAACGTTAGTTTATGACATGTTTACAATACAATACAAGCTGAAAAATATGCCTTGTGTGTACCAAAATTTAGGACGGACATATACAAATACAATCCTCTGGTTTCGGGGATTAGAGTATGGAACCAACTTGAAAGTTCTATCAAGAAATCACCATTGAACACTTTTAAACATAACTTTCTGCTATCGTTTCAGTGAATATCGTTTATGTTGCATATTGATTAACGGGTGTTTGCTGGCAAAATTATTCAAATATATTTCTCTATGAAATTTACTTGTTTATTCACAAACTTTTAGATGACTTTATGATTGGTGCTTTCATTGGTATTTATGCTGTACATACGCAATTATTATGTTGTATAATGAACATTCAAAGTGTATTGTTTGAATAACCTCACTATATTTAATATATTCTATGTAAAAATGTATATATCATTTTTGGTATCCCAAGTGAGGAATTATATTGAACCAAGATCATCTCTTTACTTTGTTTATGAGCTTTCATAATAATTCAAAAACCAATTACCGAAATTCAATGTATATATCAGTGACTTCAGAAATGTGCACATATACGTTTTTGAAAATTTCCATTTATTACAAGGCTACCAGATTATATATATATATATATATATATATATATATATATATATATATAAATTTAACTATCTTCTGTATTTTGTTCGTTACTTAATATTTTTGTTATCAAACAGGGCTTCATGGAAGATCACCACTATTGTTGAAAATATGCATGATACCTTGTATATATATCAGAAATCAATCAATCAATCAATCAAATATTGGTATCAAACTTAAATAGTACATGTACTGGCGGATTAGGGGGCTCACAACCGGCCGTGCACTCTCCCTCGTTTTTGAAACCCCAAGTGGCATATGAATATTTGCAATGATGTGCCCCCTTTCCCTTGATGACTTTTTTATTCATCTTTTTCTGCTTGTCTTGAATTTTTGAGAATATTGTGGCCCTCCTTTTACAAAATTCTGGATCCGCCCCTGAGTAATGTACCTTCAGAATAGAATTATAATTACCGATTTCGCAGTTAGGCCCATCATAACCGGGTTCACACTCGCATGTATAAGATCTATGTCCATCGATACAACGCTGATGGCTGTTACAGGGAGAGCTCGCACATTCATCAAGATCTGTATAAAGGAATAAAAAGGAGAAAGAGTATAGATAAAGCTTGGCAGTTGCGTAGCTATGAGGATTGGGGACACGTGCCACCCACTCTCCCCATGGAAGGGTGAAAACAGAGAATAGTGGCCAAATACATTGTCTACCTCTTTAAGAAGAAGTAAGCCTATATTTTGTAGAACCTGTCCATAAAAGGCTATACCTGTCTGCACTTACCGGTTTTTTTCCCCCGTTCCGTTTTCCCTTTGTGTCCTATTATATAAATTGTCCATGGTCGATCATGCACTATACTGGATTATATGGACGACAAATACTAAATTATCCCGAGTGCAGTTTTGTTTTACCGAGGCCGCAGGGATAATTTAGTATTTGGAGTTCATATAGTCCAGTAATGGTGCATAAATAGAACATGCACGAGTTGTTATAGTAAACAGACCCCTAGATCTATAACTGTTATTGTATACTAGGCCCGGGGCCTAGGTCTATAACACGGGATTCCCCGTGCAAAAACTCAAAGTTATAGTCATAGATGTCTATGGTTATTGTGCACGATCGTGCACTATAACAAAATTTGTGCACGTCACATGATGCGAATCTAACCAATCACAGCGCGTATTATACATACACTATTTACTATATATATATATATATATATATATATAATATACAGCCAAGCACTTTGATCAGTTACATGTACTTGTAACTGGAGAAGCAAAAACCCCGCCATGCCTAAATTAATTATCATTATTAATATTGTAGACAGGTTTGATGGTAAGATCGAATTCTCCTATCACTTCATGCATCAGATGAAATGCCATCGACAAACATGCTACAAACTGTGTAATTATTAAAAACTGGTTTCTGAGGGGATATTATATTTTCTATTAGCTCTTTTACATTAAGTCAATATGCTACAGTCGAATCATTACCACAGTGTTTACAATGCGAAAGATGTGTGTACACAGGGGTAGTTCGAGAACTCTCGAGTCAATAAATTGATAGATGGTTTGTGACGGCGCCACGAATGTTCTGAAAGTAATTTAGGATTCCCGGAATGGTCATTGTACAGAGAGAACGAGGAAGAGAAAGAAAGAGTGCAAAAAGGTAGAGAGAGGGGGGAGGAAGAGCGGAAGAAGGACAAAGAGAGAATGAAGCAGAGGGAGAGAAAAAAAAGAGAGATGGCGAGAGAGAGAGAGGTTTAAAATAGCACGAGAAAGTGACAGACTCTATACAGAGGTAAAGGCAATGTGCTATAAGCAGGGGTAGAGCTTAAACTGTCGAGTTGGTAAATAGATGGCTTCTGACGGCGCCATGAAAGTGAATGTTCTGAATTTTGTTTAGGATTTCCTCTCATAGCCGTGGTTAAGAGAGAAAGGAGTGGGGTGAGTGAGAGAGAGAGAGAGAGAGAGAGAGAGAGAGAGAGAGAGAGAAATGGGAGAGAGTGAGAAAGAAAGAAAATAGATAAGAGAGAAAGAGAGAATGGGGTTGAGAGAGAGAGAGAGAGAAGGCGAAGGAGAGGGAAAGGGAGAGAGAGGGGGGTAGAGTGGGTGTAAAATAGCACGAGAAGAAAGAAAGAACGAGAAAGAGACAAACGAAGACAGATGGAGAAGAGAACAGAGAGAGAGAGATTGGAAGTAAAGAAAAATGAGAAAGAAGAGAGGGAGATGAGGAAGACAGATAAATAAGGAGCATATTAATCGAAACCTCGCGAACAAAAAAGGGCTCGTGACAAACCTAGATAGCGGAGTATAATTATCGACCCTAAACCCCTATTGCAAACTATATCCCTAGTCGCGATCGCCGGAGCATATTGTCGGAGCACCCACAGTACTTGTTTTGACGGGAGCACTGTGCTATATTCCTGAAGGCTCTTGACTCTCATACGCGAGGTCCTGTGTTCGATTCTCGCTCGGTGCTTACATTCTTAGAAAAAGTGTTTTGTCCACATTTGTCCCTCTTGACCCAGATGTAAATGGATATCTGATACTGAGGTAGTAATAATAATTAAAGAGCAATATCAATACTGCGTGTGGATAACCTGGATAAATAAGACCCAGTTATTATTTATATTATTGTCAACATTTGATTCACCTGGGTACACACAGGTCCATGTGCTGGCCCCGGTCACTTCCCCGGAGACATGCTCCATTAAGGTTGACAGGACTTGAGTGGTTGGTGGAACGAGATTGGGAACCAGCTGCACATAGGTGTTTGTCAGCTTATCCCAGGCCACCGGACAGACGATCGATGCACATTCCGTCTCCCCTGGAAGCGCTGAATCAACTGGATGACAGGGGAGAATGAAATTAGAAATATGATAAGAATAATGATACTAAAAACGATAATGATGATGATGATGATGATGCTGAAGATTCTGATGATGATGAGAATAACAATAATACCAAAAAAATCTATGAAAAATGTGCTCTCAGCCAATCAAATGCTATGATTTCGGTAGCTTATAACAGTTATTGTGACTTGTTATTGATAATAAGTTTTATGAAACAGGGCCCAGAAGAGTTCGAAGGATGTTTAAATCGAAACTCATTGCTGGAAACAGAGTAAAAGCTATCAAATTCATGGGAAGTAGCTCTAATGCAGACGAGCTTACATGGGAATAGAATTTTTTGCCAGCCCTCCAAATGTCACTCGGGGGGGGGGGGGAATCAGATTTTAATGGGGTCCAGTTTCCCTCCATAATTCTCTGACAAGCAACAAAAAAAAAAAAAAAAAAAAAAAAAAAAAGGTTATCAGTAATTTGTCAGGGGGCATTCTGCCCCTTTACCCTTTACCCCCCCCCCCCCCCCATCTTTGGTACGCTAGTGCTTATTACATCATTTTGTAGTTCCGTATATAAAACTGGCTAAAATAATAAAATTATTCATATGAACAAACTGCATCTAAAATGTAGCTGCAGTTTATTCATATGAACAAACTACAGCTACATTTTAGATGGTTATGATCAATTGCATGTGTACCAACGAAAGCATTTTGTATACAAGATGTAAGTTCGATTCTGACAGGGGTTTTTTTTATATAAACTGAGGAATACTTGACGAAATTTGTTCATTCAAAAAAGCAAAATATGCAGAATTTTATCATCCACATTTTGATTGGTTACTTGTAGCCAACTGATTGTTTTAACATAAAGGAATGATGGTTATTCATTGCAGTCGGTACAAGAACAAAAAGATGCACTTTGTGTTTTACAATCAATGCAGGGTGTGCACGTGTATATTCTTCACAAATGTTCATGTACAGGCGCATAACTTGCAGTACAAATTCACGAAAGCTTTCAGGGAAATGCAGTTTCGTTAATTTTAATCACACGTTATATGCCTGTACATGATCAAAATATTAAAAAGACTTGAAAGGAGAATACACAAGTAAACCATACACTGCATTTTGAAACGCAAAATGCAACTTTTTTTCTATAGTACAGATTTCAAAAGAAATCATAATTTCATTATCAAAACATCACCAATTGTTCACAAATAACCAATTAAATTACGGTTAAGAAAATTCTGCATACTTTTTGAATGAACGAATTTCACAAAATATTTCTTGAGTTCTTTTAAAAAGTGTCACAGGGAAACGATCTCGTGGGCCTTCTGTCTCGTGGGCCAGGGGTGGATCCAGGGGAAGCCCTCCACTGGCCAAAAAACCAACAAAAAAAGACACCCAGAAATGCAGATGACCTTTTTTTTGCGGGGGGGGGGTTGCTTGTCAGGCAATTTTGGAGTAAGAATACGCGGCCTCAAAACGATGATGACATTTTTTCATTCTTTTTTTTTTCTTTGCTTGTCAGAGAATTTTTGGAGAAAAAAGAAACCTTAAAACGTTGATGACCCTTCCCCGCCCTTTTTTTTTTTTGCTAGTCAGGAAATTTTCGGAATAATGTGCCCCCTCCCTCACAAAATCCTGGATCCCCCTCTGTCATGGGCTGTCTGTCCATCGGGATGTCCCAATAGAGAGCCTAATCCCAGCGGCCCTAAATTCAGTTTTTACCAACAGAAATATTTTGGCACGAATTTACTTTTCCTATACATAGCAATCAAATATACTTTCGGAAAAGTTTGAAATTATTTCAATGCCGAAAGGCGCTGGTCAGTCTACATACAATGTGATATAATGTTGGTGTACACATTCAATTCCATTATGTCAAGCAATGTGATAAATTTAGAATAAGAAGAGAACTGTTTTTTAATAATCTTAAAGCACTCAGTGATAACTCTGAAAACATAAACAGTTTGGAGAGTTTCATATTCATAATGTCACTCAAAGAAGACGCTTTCATAAAAGAATTTGTTGATTTTTTGCGATATACTATTGATCAACGTGGTAACCTTTAAATTGTTTATTATTAGGCATATCTATATATAGTGAACATTATGTATATAATTCTTTTAATGGCTCTTTTTCTCATCACCTTACACTACTTGTAAATAAGCTGATAATTCATATTTCATGAAAGAGCATGTCTAGTTGATCAATTATGAGTATTTTGTTTTTGTTTTTCTTTATGTTTCGAATGCTATACTCACGACATATTGTTCTGCTTTTGTCATAACAGTGTTACTCTTAATATTATTATCATCATTATTATTGTTCTGATTATTGCTGTTATATTCGAACAAAATATTGATTGATATGTCAGTGAAGTTCAATGAATAAATACATACATACATTATAATATCTGGTGATAAAACCTGCAGTTTGTCGTCTCCATTTGGAAAATAGAGCCTGAAGCCCACAGGGGGGAAATGAAAGGAAATTTAATCATGTCTAGAACGAACGATTGTCTAGTCTGAAGCTCTTCATGAATAGATCAAGTGTGAAATAATTACTTATTATAATGTAGGTGCACACATACATTATAATATCTAGTGACTAAAACCTCCAATTTGTCGTCTTCATTTGGAAAATAGAGCCTGAATCCCACATAGTTTGCAGGCACAAACCCTGGTCAGTCGTAAAAGAGTGTCTGCACTATAAGACTACCATAGGCCATGTACTATAGCTGCACCTGACACGACCAGTAGGTAGCTGGGCTAGGCTTCTCTCAAGACACAATGATTTTCTGATAAAGTGTCAAATTAGGGTCTGTGTTTGAAGACTAAAGCCCACAGGTGGAAATGAAAGGAAATTTAATCATGTCTAGAACGAATGACCGTCTAGTTTGAAGCTGTAATCATGAATAGATCAAGTGTGAAATAATTATCCTTGAAGACTTAATCAACATTTTGTCATTGTTGTGAATGAAGGTTCATAATTCCGGAAATTAAATAGATCCCTATATCAACTTTCGATAATAAGAACCTTTGGATAAACGAACATTCGGAATAATGGACCTTCAACAAAATGTTTATGAACAAACTGTTGTAGGAAATTTGTGTTTAGGTATTATGAACATTCGGAATTACGAACCTTCGGAAAAACGAGTGCCTCTCGATTTTCTATGTAAAATGATAAGGTTAAGATTTCACTTACCTGTCGAGAACAGCGCAGACGATCCCAGTATAAAAACTAATAATCCCTTGACTCCCGGCATGGCTGGTATCCACTCAGTACATCGACGTAAAATTTATTTCACTGAAAAATCTCTAGCTTGCTGGTTTGAAGAAAGTGAGGGCATCCGGTTCAACCTGACGATAAAATTCTTGTTGGTAGATGACTTGTGTGTAGTTATTGATTGTAAAATGCTTTTTCAAAAAGGAAGTTTGGGAGTGTCAAATGGAAAGGTTTGAGAGAGAGAGAAAACGCTAATGATTCTCAACATAGTACGCTTCTCGCCCCATCCTTCTCACAAACTGACAAGCTATGATGATTAACTCTCATTTCAGAGATTAATAATGGCAAGCGCCCACTTTCATGATGTTACAAGACGAGTATATACTACAAGCTACGAAGCATTTGCCGGCTTTCAGGTGGAGTGAGATTTTTTTTTCTGCTCTCGATTCAATTCAATTTGCATTGCTTTCAGTCACGTTTTTTTCTCCACATTTTACAAAGTAAAAAAGATATAACGCACGCAAGATGTGACATATAGGATTAGGCGCCGCCCCTAAGGCTCGTTCACACAAGGGGTCATTTCTATTCACTATTCCCTACGTTAATATAGACACTGAAGAAGTTCATGCACCAGTAACTCAACGAAATATTTGAACTGTTCATTTAGCATGAGCTTTTTGGATGATGTTTCAATTTCACTTTAGTTTTTTTTTTCTTTCCACAAATCAAATCAAAGTACAAATCATATACTAGTATTCTGGAATTTATAATAGAAATCGATTACATAATGGAAGAACAGATATATCACAATAATGAAAGAAAATGAAAAAAAAAAGATTAATTCAAAGCTTTACATTCATGTATAGTGAGGGGCCTAAAGTAAAGCTGTAGGCTTGTTGATGACAGGCCCCGGTTGATAAATAGCTTACAGACAGGCGGGAAAAATGACAGTAGAAGGGAGGAACTGAACGGGAAAAGGAAAAAAGTACAGAACGAAGACAAACACAAGAACGGTAAGTACAAGTAAGTACAAGAATGCAAGACATAAGAACTCAAAAAATTATACATCATATCACACTGAGGTTCTTACATTGTAAAGTTGAAGGGTGTGAAATTTCTTGGAGGCAAGTTTCATGAAATTTTTCTGAATACTTTCCTTAAAACATTGCTCTGAATGTTTAATTAGATTGTTCACTTTTTGAAAAACCAAGGCCACAAAATCCGTGTGTATCAGTAATTAATTCAGAACACAACAATTGCCATTGTGCGCTGCAGCTGTCATTTCTCCCAACCTTTTGCTGATCAGTGCCATTAATGATTCATGACTCTGTGTTAAAAAGGTGTTCTGGGATTTCAACTGCAAAAACTTCAGACTGATACGAGGTATAATTTTTTGAGTTAGCAATACTACCATAAACCCTTCTATGATCACAGACAATGAACTGACCGTCGTTGGTCGGCGATCGGCCGCTGCTATAGGCGTGATCACCACTAGAAAAAAAAAAAGGTAAACAAAAGATGCTTTGGCCGGGAATCGAACCCGGGTCAATTGCTTGGAAGGCAACTATGCTAACCACTATACCACCAACGCTTTGTATGATTCTGAAGCGGGCGGTTTACATGAAAATCAGCCGGATGGGGCAAACAGAGAGAGAGAGAGAGAGAGATGTTGAGTAAAATGATAGACTTAAAGGTATCCAATTATTAGCATTATGCGAAATACGGTTACAAGTAGGCTTATATCGCTTGGTATAAAGTGGACGATTTTTTTTTTTAAGGAAAGAAAATAATTTGTGTTGCAAATATAACAAAATTTAGAGGTATAATAATCCATCCTTTATATCAAAGCTCATTCCAATTACTGATTTTTTTCCCCTTTACTTTCATTCTTAATCTTTGCATTTATAAGAAATGTATCAACAATTTGAAAATAATAAACATTTACAATTTTTTACTACGGATATCAGTTACTCTGTTGTTATGATGAATCCCTTCCCCCGCCCCCTCCTCCTCCTCCTCCTCCTCCTCCTCCTCCTCCTCTATATTTTCACTTCCACATCCGTGGATCACACTGACAAACAGAAATAAGAACAAAAACATGCGTTAGCCGGGAATCGAACCCGGGTCAATTGCTTGGAAGGCAACTATGCTAACCACTATACCACCAACGCTCCGTGAATATATTTCGTAAGGGGCGGTTTATCTGAACTGTGATCAAATTATTCGTATTGTATGTGGGTGTGTGTTTTGTGTGTTGTGTTCTACCCGGAAGAAAGGAATAGTAGGCGTACCCCACACATCCAAAGGAATCATTAGCTTGAAAAAAGAAATATCATAATACTAATTAAGTTTTGAAAAGAATATTTTCTTTTTGATTGTCATAAATTTTTGCTATTTTTCGACGAAGAAATGAAAATTCCACATACTGACAGAACCCCACCCCCTCTGCGACCCCTGGGCAGACGTCAACCTCACGAAACGAGTGAACTTAACGAATTTCTACATCAGCCAGTCGACCTCAACCAAAGAACATGGATTCTTCACCAGGCGGTCAAAACAGGGAGCTTCAAAGGAAGAGCCACAATACCATGCCGAGTTGACTGTTATGGATTAACCCCTCATGTTAGGGTGTAACGCCAGTGCTCCCTTGAAAGCTGAATGGAATCGTTTAGTTTAATTGGGGCATGAAAGCTACCGACACCATCCCTCTTGTAGTTGACTTCTTTCCACCGACACCCTTCCTATTGTCATGATTGTAAAGCTGATTTTGGTTATATCTATCGAGATCCCTCCCAGTTTGGTGGGAAAATCCTGAAGATATGAGGAAAATTAGACTAAAATTGGACAGACAAATTAATGGTACTTACATAGAACTTTCCTTCTTCTTTGCTGGTATTTGTTTCACTAGATTATCTTATCATCTCTAAGGGAGAACTGAATGTTTTTGTTAACACTCATTTAGACATGGGCATATGGAAACATATTATTTTACCAGGGGGCTGACTACTCTTGCCCGAATATCACATTTCCAGTTTCTGAATTTGCGATCTAGAGATGCGAGAAGCAAGAAAATCAACACTCTATCATTCCCTATTTGGGAACTCTGTATAGATTCATAGCATTTCTATACTACATAAGATATGAAAATTTCACATAGAAATCCTCGCTGCCCGAATATTGGTAGTTTCGAAATTATCGGGGAGGCAGCTCCCAGCTCCCCCCCCCCCCCCCCCCCCCCCCCCCGCTTTGTACCCCTATTGCCTATGATGTTAAACACAGTGCCATGCTGGGAAAAGTAGAAAACTGCCAGTTGTGGCGCCACTCTCAATTCTCCAAAAGGTTTTCGCGATACGAATACTAGATTTTCAAACCGGTAAATTAAAAATAATACCTTTAATCTATAAGTTCACAAATATTACTGCCGAACCAGATTTGTAAATCACAACTCTAAATTTCACTCCTGGAACATAATTCTTTAGAGTCCAAGCAACAGTAAGAACCGCGGCCCGATCAATGACTTCAAAGAAATCATGGCCGATCTCCTGTTAAATTGAGCGTTTAGGGATCTGTTTTTCTTGGCAGTGTATTAATTGAATAGAGCTTCGAAACATGAAAGAAAACATCAAGTTTAATTGAGATATAAAGCTACTTGAAACCCGTCTTCACACATTCAAGCACTGCAATAATTCTGCTAATCCGTGTCGTTCATCTATTCACGATCGTGGGAAAGTTCACGAAGACTCTGCGGAGGACTGGTCTAGTCTGGAAACAATGAAGTAGCTTCTATTGATTTGTGTAGTTATATTCAAATTGCCGAAAGAAAGGCTTCTAAGTTCTGTGGGTAGTGTTTTTTGTAAAACGACTGGACGAGACGAGGGATACCCATCGAGGGTTCCAAAGCATGTGACTCATACAAAGGGGTGTTTTCGAGATAATTTGCTAGGATGTGTTTCTAGCGTGAGTACAGCCATCGAGTAAGACACCTCTGACAATGGAGGACACCGGCTGAAATCAGATCAAGACACAATCACCTTCTTTTCTTGCTTTCTTCCTTTAGATTTAATACTAAATAACTAAACAATTTTGCCTCTTCCCTTCCTCATGAATCAACGAGAAGCTACATATCCTCCCGTAAAGATACGTGAATATATGCACTGTACTTTTTTGTTTCATAATAAGATATATTGAATATTTTCAGACTAATTCTGTGTTTATCTGAATTGCCTTTTTGTATTTGTTTTTGCACCCTAATTAACAAAATACCCAGTTGTAACAATGGACTAAGTAATTTTCAAGGGGGAAAAAAATCACATAAATAAACAACCCAAATCGTTGCTATTTTATTATGATTAGAGGCAAATGCATGAAGTTACTACTGCGAGTCAGAAGGGCGTTCCTTCATACATTTAGTGTAGAGCTATGTGAAATAGAAGAAATTAGATTTGTAAGTAGTCACTTGAACCCGTATCACTCTCATATCCTGCTTTCTTTCATTCATTTCACATCTCTCTCTCTCTCTCTCTCTCTCTAATCAAGAAACTAGATTTGTCTTTTTCAGTCTTTCTGCAATTCGTAGTTAAACATTTTAAACAAATATTTTGCGTTATACTTAGAGAAGACAGAGAAATGGGGTAAAAGGGAGAGAGAGGGAAAGGGGAGAAAGTGAAAGAGAGAAAGGAAGAGATAGAAATAGAGAGGATAGGGATATATTGATAGAGAGAGATACAGAGAGAGACTCTGAGATGCTTATACATTAATTAGAGGGCATATAACTATGAGGGAACAAATTTTGATTTGAACTGGAGTGGACAGAACTCCGTATTTTCATTTTCGACTCCTTGCTTTCCATTATATACTTTGGATGTACATCTCTCTCTCTCGCTCGCTCTCTCTCTCTCTCTCTCTCTCTTTCTCTCGCTCTCCCTCTGCATGCTAGCCACATATTTTCATTCATCCTACACTCTTGCTCTTCCTTAATACGCCACTCTCATTGCCTCTTACACATGTACACTCTGTCTCATCACCTCCCTCTTTAACTATACTGATATGTACTACAATGAAGAGACTTACAAGCATAGAGAGTAATATTTTCAACAAAATATATTAACACTCGTGAATATAAACAAAATGAATGCATTTTACATTAAAGTAGCAATTATTTCAATTAGTATGCAAGAAGTACATTGCCTTCAATGGCGGAAGATGCAAGAACAATGGTAAAAATAAAGATTTTTTTTTAAATATAAATATAAATCATTTGCAACTTGTTCCAGAAGATTGCAAACTTCCTTAAAAAGTCTTTGAACCAATAATGAGTCTTCACTCTTGATATTCAGTTCAGACAGCGATCATTTCCAGCTTTCTGTCCAGTAGATGTGTCTTGTAATGCCTCTTCAGGTTGCCCGACTGCGCGAAAGCTCGCTGACATCCCTCATGGTGGCAGCGGTAGGGTCGTTCCCCGGTATGAGTACGGCGATGTTTGGTCAACGTCGATAGATCCCCGAATCGCTGTTGACAGTATTGACAGCAGTAGGGACGATCTCCGGTGTGAGTGCGTAGATGAGTACGAAGAGACGTTCTCTGAGCGAAGGTTTTCGGGCAGGATGGGCACTGGAAGGGGCGGGCTCCCGTATGGGTTCGCTGATGGGACGAACGGTTGGAGGCCTGAGAAAATCGCTTCGGACAAAACTTGCAGGAGAAAGGCAAGTGGCGTTCAGCAACGGACTTCGTTGCGGTGCTCGAGCAAGGCTCATCCAATCCTTGATGTTTCGGGGGCACAAGGGAGATGACCGGCGATGACGTAGAGACTGTCGGAGAACATCGGCGCGTGTTGGAGAGCTCGGGAAAATACGAAGGAGACGAGATGGAGTTGGTCGGAGATGATCGGGAGCCTTCGGTATCAGAGTTCGAGTAGACCGAGCCTGTGATTGATGACGGAGCAGGCCACGATCGCTGAGAAGAGGCAAAATAAGGTGACAGTGGTTGAGGGTTCGTACACAAAGGGTCGTAGCTAACGGTGCCGCTTGATGTAGCCGTTGACGTGGACGACGACGGAATCAACCAGTTGACCACGGATGATCGACGAGATGACTCCGACGTCACACGGTCACTACGCTGAAAGCCATCTTGTCCAGTTAGACAAATACTAGACGAATCTCCTGCAGGGCACAGAGGACAGTTGTAGATGCCGCATTTGAAGACGGTAGATGGAGTGTGTTGGTGGTGTCGAGACCATATGACTGCGGCGATGGCCTTGTTGAAGTCAGGCTCTTGAGTCTCAATAGTGATCGGTGACAGGCCACACTTGCTACCAAGGGACAGGAGAGAGGACGCCACGTGTAGGCGGTCCGTGTCGTACTCGTTGCGATTGGACCTGAAAGAGAAAAAAGGAGAAAAGACATTTAAGATGGCTGTTCAAAAATGCAAGCTGAAATTTGAATCTGGATGGAAGTGGTTTCGTTATTTCGTGTCTGTATAAATGTTATTTGGATTTGAAGTATTCGAAGTTTGAAAATAACTGAACAAGAAGACTGAAACATTGATTGATAGCTAGCATAAAAACTATTAAAATGAAAACTATTGAAACGAACATGAAAGTTTAAGCTGATGAAGCTGTCTGACGTAGCATGATCTTTATCATATCAAAGAGAATACAGTACATGATACGTTGTATCATATACAAGTTGAATATAACCGTTGTAAGACATAAACTATTAGTGTCAAATGATGAAATAGTATTCCACAGAAGCAAATACTTACATGATACCGAAAGGCAGTGGAGACATTGGGGTGAATGGCAGGGAACAAGTGTCGTAAGAAGTTACTCCAAGTAGAATGATTGATTAACGTAAGAGTAAGAGTAAGTATTCGCGTTGCTCTGAAGAAGGCAAATGCTCAGAATGATAGCTTTCTAGCATTTCCTGGCAATATATGCAACCTGGAACATTAAGCTGACATTGTATTGTCACACTTCCTGTAAAATAAAGAACGTTGTATATAGCCCTGTCCCATAGAATTCGGCACGTAACGTCAAACGAAGATGAAGCTCTATTGAGCGGGGGTGCGACCGGTTCCTAGCGCTCTGATTGGTCAATAGTTTATTGGCGCGGTGACATCAATAAACTTGGGCTGGGATGAACGTCCAGTGGCCAGAGCTGGGTCCATTGTTCCCATGTGTTGTCAGATGCTCCGCGTAAGGCAAAGGCTTCATTGTGGGACACCTTTTGATAAAAATTTACCTTCATAAACAATGTAGTGGTGGACGGAAAAGGTATATCACTCACATAAAGCAATAGAGAGATTGAGTTTAATGAAATTATATATATATATATATATATATATATATATATATATATATATATATATATATATATATATATATAAGCAATCGGTTTTTCCTAGGAAAAAGTCAATTGACTCCATGCTTGTGAATTCAAGCAGTAGTGGAAATAGATGTCATTTGCTATATTTTGAATACATTTCATTAACATCCCCATCCCCGATAACTATAGAAGAAAAAAAATGGGTGATAAACACACAGTCAGGCTAGTTAGAGAAAAGGGAAGTTTTTTTATAGTGTACCCCAGACATGCCAGATAAATAAATGGCGCGTATCCAGGATACTAAATGACACTTTTAGAACACTTTTAAGGAGAATTGGTTCGTTACCATGGTAATTCCACTTTGGTAGAATTTATAGTTTAATGTTATCACTTGATTCGATGTGATCAGAGAGTGCTGTTTTCGGGCTGGTCGAGACAGTTTTTAACCACATTGACCCAGGTGTTCTAAATAGGTAAGCGGCCAAAATGCTTGGCAGGACCGCAGAACTCCTGAAGTCTTTAGGTCTTTTTTAGGAGTTTTGTGGGCAGGGTCCGCAGGAGGAGTAGTGTTAATACTGATGAGGATACCTTGGGTAAATAAGACCATGTATTGTACCCTTTAGTCAGACAACAATCCTTGACATAATACAAAAGCATCTAAAGGAGCACCTCATCCGTGACATGAATACGTCTGAATATCTGTCCCGGATTCGGCCTTCTATGGGGACAGGTGTGACATCGATTCACGGCCAAAATATGGAGTTAATATTATGGTATAATGTCGCTAATAAATATATTTGTAATCATTTATGTTTATTAAGAGAATGTTGATGTATATCAGTATAATACACATATCAAACCTAGGGGGATACTGTGCCAAAAGTGAGAGGAAGCCTTAGAGAATAAACTGTTCTATGGATCGAGGCCTATAAGGACATTTTTGTGCTTTTGCCCCCCCCCCCTCCCTCCCCCGCCCCTCCCCCTGAAATCACAATTGAACTTTTATTTCATGTGAAGTCTAATCCAAAAGTATAGTTTCAGGGTTGCACAGAGGCTGGGGGCGGGGGGGGGGGGGCTTTAATTTAGAACACCGCCGATTCAAGGTCCCGGAATAGCGTCTAGCGTAGGTAGCTTTCATTATAAAGCGGGGGGGGGGGGGGGGGGGTCGCAATATTTCCTCCCTAAAAGTATGTTGATTGTAGAGCTTGTATAACTTGACGAGCTCATTATACAGACACAAACCCTTGTCAGTCGAAACGCGTAACAGAGTGTCTGAACTGTTAGGCTACCGTAGGCCCTGTACTTTAGCTGCTCCTGACACAGCCAGAGCCTGGCAAGTTAGGCTCTACTCAAGTCTTTAATGAATTGTGTTTAAGTGTCAAAATAGGGTACGTGTCTGTTTCATAGAAGGTAGTACGTCATTTGGGGGGCGATTGCCTCGCATCATTTCTTTTCTTTCTCCCCCCCCCCCTTCTTCTTTTCCTTTTTATAGACATGCCCCTCCTTTAAATTTACCCTGGTGCAGCCCCTGTCAGCTTACATATGAACTTAATTCTTTGACATGTGTTTATAATAGTGAGGTTTATGAGTTAAACTTAGGGTTGTGGTGAAAGCAAAATGATCTTATAAAAGGTTGTCCCTCTTCCTACTAAAATAAACTAGTTAAGCTTAACAGATCTCGACAAAACGGATGTTTCATTTTCTTCTCTTTTTTCAGTGACAAAACAAGATCGTGCCATATTGCCTTCTCAGCATATAACTATATATAGGCATGCCGTGTATAAAGTATTTAAGTCAAGATATAAACACTAAACACAGAATGTAGAGTATCAGTTTATTAGGTAAAACTAGTCCTCTAACAAGTCGTATGCATGACAACATCACATTTGTATTCTAAACATTTGATAATGGTGTCATACCCGTGGTTCTCATTACCGGGTTCTTATTTGATTGCCATGGAAACGCTGGAATCACCATTCAGTGAAATTATTAATGATACATGCCGACTTCGAATTCGCTGGTGATAGGTGTTATTCTGCTCATCTACTGTATATTCTATTTCTAACACGATAAAAACTGCTTTTGGAAAATCAACTGAAGGCAATTTCAATGGACCTGTCTATCACCTTTAGAAATGTGCGAACATTACAATGGCGTATTACATAATCCGAACCTGATTTCTATGGGCAGTACAATAGGCCTTTGATATTACCCTTGAGTTTCTTTTTCGAAAGTAGTTTTTATCGTGTTTTCTATATTTTCTACTTCTCCCACTGGCTTAAAAACATTCAGAAATACACTCGTAGTATGTCTTCAAGGTAAATCTCTTTACGTTGAGATTAACTTTGCCCAGGATTGAAAAAAAAAATCACTGTTCCAGCTAATGCTGTAATCATAATTGCAAACCTTTAGCTCAGACAGGAATCGCCTGAGTTTTATAAGCTGATCGGTCGTTTATATATCAAGATATTTACAATTGAACAGTGATGTCGGGATAGAGTACCACCGAACCCTAAAGAACTCTTACGGTTGGCATACCTCGCTCTATCACAGAATACCGTACGGGCTGGAGACCCGCTCTGAAATCGCCAAGCGCTGGTGCTTGGTTTTTGTGACTGCAGCGCAGCGGAGAAGCCGAGCGACTTGCGCTAGCGATTGATCGCGATTTTCTCTTTTTTAGGATAGTAAACAGGTTCCATTTTCTCTCATACTTTCACATATCCTTAATTATATATGTAGTTAGAGGACTACACACAATTCACTGGCATTTGAGCTGATTTTACAATTTTTCACAAAGTTAATCAATCACAAACAAGTTTTCGTTTATCCGAGGATATTGATTATTTTTTTGTATAACAAGAGGTTTTTCAGGTTTTAAAACTGTCCATTCATAGTCAACGTGCAAGCAGCTAGCTTTGCCACCGTGGCGGCACAAATTTTCTAGGTCATAATGAAGCCTCATACTACAAACTGATGTATTCTAATCTACTCTTTCCCACTTTTCTTCATTTTTCTGGGAAGGGGAATTGGATGCCCTCTGCTCTGAAAAAACAACAACAAAAAACAACAAAACAAAAGACGTTCCGTCACCCCTTGCTTGATCCGATGGATATATATAGGGGGCTGCAAGCTTTTTAGCAGTCCCCTCCGCGACCAACCTAGTTTGTTTTTCTATGTCTATTGTACATTGTAACCAATAATTGTAATGTTTCATTGATTTGCTATGTACGATGTAAACCTATTCATTTTATTTTGTTGGAAGTGGAAATAAATGAAATGAAAATGAAATGAAATATAACAATGTACAATATTTTACTATCAGCATAAATAAACAGTTCAGTTCATGGTTACATTTTATGTATAAATCAGAAGGAGGTATTTCGTGTATTTTTGTGTACTTGTAAGTTTTTCCTCTCCATTGCGCCTTGAGCACATTAGTCATGTGGAGTTGGTGCATTACAAATACTCTATATTATTGTTATTATCATTATTATTATGAATTACCCTCTGATTTGGAAAATGTTCCGCCACCTCTAGATAGGTCATTGATATTTAGAGGTGTGTCCTCCAACAATGTATGTACCACATGAATGTATACTTTGTCATAATTTTGTTGAAAATACATGTACACTATTTTGTTCATTCATTACTCTGTACACTCAATCACTCATATTGAAAAGTTGGAAATAAATGTCATTAAATCAAATTGAATTGAATCAATATGGGTAAAACTATTTAGCCAGCAAAGATTATTTCAAGAAGGCCCTATTTTTCAGACCCGCCTGACAAATTAATCAAGAACCCCTATACATGGCCCCGTGACACAAAGCATTTGCAATTGGTCGTACGATTTATATTTTACGATCAAATGTATATACAAGGACATAGCAATCAATTGCTAATTTATATCTTGTTACGGGGCTCTGGTTATGCTTATCGATGTGTATCATATTGGCATCATCCCATTTCAAAATGAAGGGGTCGTGCCGAGGCACCTGGGACATTTTCTTGTTTTTGGGGGGGATGATTAATTTTCAGTTTATATGGTCAACTTTCAAGCTTTCGGTAATTAAAGGGGGGAATAGAAAAGCGGAGGAAAAAATATATTCAAACCCCCCCCCCAAATTCCAAGTCGAGGAATCGACAAAGGGATGAGTAAAATTGGAAAAAGAAATCTGACAAAAAGATGGGATGGTTATTTTTTTTAACACTGTTTTTTCAAGAGGCCAACACTGAAAATTCAATCTCCTCAAGAGAAGGGCAAAATTGACAATTGTCAGCAAATTTTCATGACACCGCTCTCAATTCTCTAGAACATTTTGCTTCCTTCGGCAACTGCTCCAATTAGGAATCGGGTTATCTCAAAAGGACTATTTTTACAACTATTTTACAATTATTAACCCGAAACAGCACAATGTTCTGCAACCACATCAAATCCGCCATATTTCACTCAAAGCAAATACCTGTATTTACTCCAAAAGTAAAATGTTCGGCCTGATCAATGACTTCAAAGAAATGGACGATCTTCTGTTTAATTGAGCGTTTAGATATCTGTTTTTCTTGGTGGTGTATTAATTGAATAGAGCTGCTAAACATGAAAGAAAACGTCAAGTTTAATGGAGATATAAAGCTACTTAAATCCCCGTCTTCACCCATTCAGGCACTGCAAAAACTCAGTGTAATCCGTGTCGGGAATCTATTCATGATCGTGGGAAAGGTCGCAATTCTGTGCGGAGAGTGCAGTGCCTGTTCTGGACTGAATGATTGCCTGTTTAAATGTTGAATTCAAACAACTGAATTTAGGCTTCTGCTGGTGAAAATACTTCAGTGAAGCAGAGATACCAGACGAAAATCCCCGTATATCTTGCCACTCACTGTATTATCCATATATTCATGCCATACATGCATGCCATTATGATTATTACTATGTTGCAGTCCTCTTCCTCTCCCTCTACTCCAAATTCCCTATCCTCTCCTCTCCCTCTCTTTGTCTGTCCCTTTCTTCTCTTCCTGTATGGTCAACTTTCAAGCTTTCGGTAATTAAAGGGGGAAAAATAGAAAAACGGAGGAAAACATAATTTTTAAAATTATATTGTATTTGTGTATTCAGGCGTACCCGCTACAAGCATCTGGCTTATTGGGACTGCGTCTTCTTCCTTGTAACTTTGCAAGTTCTTGATTGTACTGACATTACTTTATATGCATGTAAATTGTACTATTTGAACAGATGTTGCATGTTGTCAAAATCAATGGAAGGAAATAAATGTTAATATATATATATATATATATATATATATCCAGGGTCCTGTAATGTGACTGTCATATGACTCATACCCAAAACAGATTATAATGTACGCCATCTATTTTTAAACATCCACGTTGGATATCAATGTGGGGTGTGAAACGATGCGGCCTTTGGAAAGGTTTGATGGTTTATTTTACCTGACTGCTAAGAAAGCATTGTATGCTTGTCAGCAAGCAACCAGGGAACCGACGGATTTAAGTCCCCTCCGAGGGACTTTGTAATGAGGACTAATGACTTGCCAAAGGGCACCAGCGCATCCACCTGGTTTCGAACCCGGGTCCTCCCAGTTACGAGACCGAGCCATCACGCCTCCCCTATGATATGAAAGGGTGCCCAATCGTGCACCCATCAAGGCTCTGTCTACTACATTACGGTCGATGCAAATCTAAAAATTCAATCATTACCATGTGTAGAATATACATTTGTGTCTTAACTAGCTATATGGCATGAAAAGTTTAATAATACAACAGGTAAAATTTTCTTATCCCCTCCCACTTGGTCGCTACGCTTCATCACTACGTTGTCTCCTAATCATGAAAAAAGCGACTGTCTATGAAAGTAGACATTACATGTTAAGCTACAGTTCCGTTTAATGAAGGCCCCCAGCCCCCCCCCCCCCCGGTCAAAAAATGGGGGGGGGGGATGCTTTATCTTTGTCTGTCCTTCTTAGGGTTCAAGTAAGACCAAAGGTCCTCGAAACCGAAGTATTAGGTCTTGCGGGCCCAAATTCCTACACCTAGTAGCGGATCCAAGATTTTCTAGAATGGGGACTCTGTTTCAAAAAGTGCTTCCCCGTGGCGAAAAAAAAAGTATTTTTAAAAAGTGAGAAAAGACAAGGGAAAGCCTAAAGAAAGGGATAAGAAAATAAGATAATAGGACCCCTCACGCATCCACCCCTTACTCGGTGCCCTTTTTTAATTTCCTTTTTATCCACCTCGTATAACGTGCCCCTCCCATAATGCCAGTGCCTCCTCAATGATTTGGCCCATGCTACACCACTCCATTAATCTATCTTTGATTTGTTTTATTGATTTTATTTCTGCGCCCAATAGCATGATACAAAATAATATAATATTACAGAAAAAAATATATATTAGAACATTTTCAGATTAACAATTTACTTCTAAATAAAAAGAAAATTATGTATATAGGAAATTAACATTTTACAATTAACAGATGTCTTCTCGCCATGAAAAATGGTGAAGTATAACCTCCAAGGTATGTTCAATCTGTAGTCCATTTTAAAGGGTTATAGCACTGGGATGATTTAAGTTTTATGTTTTATGCTATGTTACTCCTTTCCTGTTAACCCATAAAATACCCAACATGAGGTGTAAACCTTTCAGTTGTTATTTCATGTCTTCTACCGGACACAAATTATTTTGGGTTCTGTTGGGCATAATAAGTTGATCAAATTAGCTGGGTAAAAATGTAAACTTCCATTTGACAGAAATGTCCTAGGCTGAATTAGAATGAATAACCTTTTGAGGCAAGTGCATAACACATTGGGGTCATCACCCTTAGATTTAACCGAAACACACATATTCCTGACAGATATGTGAAATGGAATATGGGAGATGCCACCAGTCACGTGACAGCCGCCGCGGTATGATCAAACGTTGCCATGGTGAGCGAAAGCAGTGTCCAGCGAACCAAAAACTCGGCCAATGCTCGTGGTCTTCATAAGACCTGGGGAGCGTTTTATCAAGCGTTTTGTCAGTGATTTTTACCAACAACTGTTATAAGCTACTGAAATCCTTGCATCTGATTGGATGAGAGCAAATTTGTCAGTAAAAATCACTGACAAAACGCTTGATGAAAACGCTCCCCCGTATACTCATCCCTGCTCATCACTGAACAATAGCTTCAAAGACAGCGACCTAGCGTCTATAGGTTATTGGACATGGTACAGTTGCGAATTTAAGATGAAAGAATTGGTTCAGCTATAAAAAATCAAAATAAAGAAAAAAGGGGGGGAACCATCCTATCTCTCCAGTTATTGCCCTCAAAGCCATTTGGGAAGATGTACAACTGCTTATTTGATTAATTCATTTTATGAATTGAAGTTGATTATAGTAACATTTAAAAAAAAAACAGGTTTGTCTGATATTTTGATGGTGCTCCTCTTGAATCAATTGAATTCCTAGAAATGGTTACCTACAGATGCTTTAGGAAATGTTAGACTTGGTAATATCAGAGAATATGATATCTATCGCTATGTCCAAATCCCTTTCCTTTTTCTTCTTTTTATATTTCCCATTACTCTCATTTTCGTTCTTTGTCATTTCTTCACCCCTGCCCCTCTAGTTTTATTAAATTCGTTTTCGAAATACATACCATTCGTATCATATGAAAAAATGTAATCACCATGTTGAAGAGCCAGTCACATATCACCGATAACGATAACAACATCTATAGCGATAAAATCGGTCAATTTAGACAAACTATTTCTGGGAGATGAGAGTTTACCTGGATTTTTTTTCCGGTGAGCAAAGCCGACATCCATTACATTTACTACATAGACTGATCGTTGTCGTCATGGGTGTTATGTGACTGACCCTTTATTCTCATACTTAGCATGCTTAGGCGGTCTATCTCAATACATTTTCAACTGTCTTTTTTTCTTCTTCAAAAGGAGAAGCGCTTTTTTTTTAAACCAGCAAAATATATAGAAGTGGATCGAATGGGTTGCAATTATCCGAACTTATTTCTGCTTATACTTGATAGCTTAAAAGTAGGATCATTTACCAGAACAATTATGTTGCAATTTACTAGGTGACGAAAACAAATGAGTGAAAAACTATCATTGTAAAAAAAAAAGTAAAAGTAAGAAAATGTAAGACAGAATTGTATGTACATCTAGTGGTAGGATAGTGCAACATCCCGAACGGATAGTCTTGTAAAAACAATATTCTACTCTACGTGTTCATACTTTGATTTTTTTTTAAATATAAATAATTGTAAATGTGTTTCCTTGTTTGCACAACCATACCTCAAACGGAGTTAATTGAATCAATATATCTATTTGCCTCTGTTTAATTGAGATGCAAGTAACGAGTAGCAATAGAAGAATATGCAAATATCACGTAAAAGGCAGGAAGGGGGCAATCTTAGCAATTCCATCTTAGTTTGGGAAAGAAAAGGATATCTTACCATCGCAGTGAAATTTATATATTCATCTTGAGGCTGATAAAATGAAGTGAAAGAAAGGACGTGAACCTTATTTCATTTTCAGGAATTATGAATCTTCGGGAAAATGAAAGTATGTAACAGTTTCAAAAACTGCTAACAAGCAAAAGAAAGAAAAAAGATTCTTACATTTGTCCGAAAAAATGAAAAGTTTATCAAATTTTGCCTGGGTGGGGGACACACTTGCAAAAAATTGTGCATATTTTTTTCCCCTCTTGAGTACTAAAGGTTAGCCAGATTGGGTTGTTGCTAGGGAAAACGACCCCCCCCCCCCCCCTCTTCCTCTGATCCGACATTGCCTAGTCAGAATATCGACATTGAAGCACGGTAAAAATGAACGGTCAAAAAGTATTTTCGTCTAGTGGGCATCTCGAAAACTTTTTTTCTTAAACTTTCGGTCTCGTGGGTTTTTAGTCTATGGGAATGTCTAGATACAATGTGATGCTTCGCTGACATTTTCTAACGAGAAACAGTTTTTCATCATAAATAGCTTATCTGCATTTATTTCCTGCCTTATATATAGTTTATCAATTCTTATGTAAAATACCACAAAAAGGACGATACCATAACCCCTTCAAATTTCCTCCCCTTACTAGGAGCCCTTTTAAATTCACTTTATATCCAGGTGGCGAAAACGGTGCCTCTCCCATAATGCCAGAGCGCCCCCCCCCCTCCCCTCGATGATTGTAGCCTCCCTACACAGCTGCATTGATCTATCTTCTTTTCGTCATTAGATGGTGAAGTATAACATTCAAGGTATGCTCAGTCTTTAATCCATTTTAAAGTCTTATAACACCCGGATGATTTCAAGGGTTATTTTTATGTTTTCTAACAATACACCAAATTTATTTTGGTATTGCGTACCATTCAAGAGGATCAAATCAGGCAAGATTGTAAGCTTCCATTTTACACGTCCATTTGACAGGACGGTCCTAGAGTGAATTCTAATGAATAACCTTTTATTAAGAGACAAGTGCATTAAAAAAAAACTAGGGTCATCGCCCTCAGGCAGAACAGAAACTCACACATTGCTGAGGGCGATGTGAAATGGCATC